>JAXQHR010000416.1:0-371740 GCA_037040985.1 Penicillium glabrum
GATTTGACAAGAAGGGGGGCTGACCAAGACGTAGGCTTGGTCAGCACACCCAAGGGGTCAAAGCGTGTGACAATTATAGTTCAAGATTGGCATACAAGGCTATGTAAAGGCGGTGAACAAGGCGGCCAAAATTCATGCCAGGCTAATCATTCCTACCTAATTGGGTTTCTCCTACCTTGGGGCCGTAACGGGCCACCGTATCACCGTATCACCAGCCTCCAGAGTCGTTATCACCCTTCAGAGCCGCTTTACACGTAAACAGTAGCCCATATTCAGCGATACATGCCCATCATCGCTGGCTGGCAGAAATAGCTTTCACAATAACCGCGTGATACGCGTTAAGGCCGCCCCGCAATGCTGGTCATAAGATCAATTCTTTGAGGCTCAAACAAGATATGTCCACAACAATCGCCAAGCGCAAGCGTGCGAGAAAAGCATGTATCCCTTGCCATCAGCGTAAGCGGAAATGCGACACTTTGGATCCTTGTGGTATGTGCACCACCTACGGATACGACTGCAAGTACCCCGACGACAACAACAATAGTACTATGAGCAGAGGCGTACCTGTTCCGCCGCCGGCGAAATGCATCAGCCTCGATGATGAAAATCGCCTGATGAGTCGGCCTGCCATAGACCGCAGTCCCAGCATTCGGTTTCATATGGAGCGAGACCGCCGCGAAGGCGATGGCTCATCAACCAACAGTCCCACTGTCGACTCTGGCGCATCTCCGGGCATCTTCGACGCACAGAAGCTCAGATACTCTGGGGCATCGGCGGCCATGGCATTCCCGCACATCCTGGGTGTGGCTCTCGGTTCCGACAGCCCTCCAAAGATGCGATCGTTCGCTTACAACTTTGGTATTCGCCCCGAGGAGGCGTCCAATGCTCACTGCTTTCTGGGAGAACTCATCTCGGAGGAAGAGCTTAGCTATTTCTCGACTACATTCTTCTCGGTATTGGGCCCCATTGGTGACGTGGTAGACTCAAGAATATACGCCCAGCGGTGTCGGGATTATTACCGTAGTTCGGGCAACAATACGGTCGCCTTTGCGGCTGTGGCAGCTGGCGTCGCTGCTCTCGGATCATTCCTGTCTGCTAATAGACACCCCCGGGAGTCCGACCTGGTGCAGTACGCCAAAGCCATCCTCGACGATCCAGCCTCTATGCGTTTGCATGGCATCGACCACATCGTAGCATGGGGCATGCGAGTATTCTACCTACGGGCAACCACCCGACCGAGCAATGCTTGGATCGCTTCGTGCACACAAATGCATCTCTGTGAAGCGATAGGCCTGCATGAGGAATATACTATCAAGAAGATAGCGTCCATCGCTGGCGCTGTTGTGGTTGGACATGATGCAGATCGACTGAGGAGGATTTTCTGGATCTCATGGGCCGGGCACAACATGCTATCCTATGAGTACGATCGCTCACCCGTAGGATTTCGGGCTGTGACTTGTCTGCCTATCATCTCGATACCAGGATCGGTTGCCGATTTGTTTGTACAACTGATCCAGATCATTCCGTCACCCAATTCTCCGTTCCAGCTCCAATTGCAGCCTGTAACTCCGAGTGAGGAACTATTCAAGCGTCTCAAGGCTCTGGAAGAGCTTCAAATTACCCATCCATTCCTGGTGGTGACTAAAGCAGACATTGCCTTTTGCTTCTATCGACGCCTTTACCAGCTCAAGGTGCGCTTGCCGGACGATATTATTAACCTCATCATTGACAGCGGCAACGCGGCAGTGGAGGCGGCCGAGCAGCAAGCTGTCCAGGGTCGTTTGTTTTGGAACGTTATTGGTAGTGTTTTTCAATATGCCTGTATCCTGCTGGCCATGGACACGCCGATAGCTTCCGCTCACATCGGCGCCGCATTCAAGGGATTGGAGAGCCTTGTCAGGGCTGCTGATACAGGACTGACACGTGAGGCGTTGTCGATGGCGCGACATCTACTCAGCCTCAATATGGCAAAGAAGCGCAAAGAACTTGCTCAAATGGAAGCTGTTGAGGCGAGCTATGATTATGTACAGCCGCTGCCGGTGACCGAGGCCAACGCCACCATTCCAGAGATGGATTGGGCGGTTGACTGGGATCAGTTCTTCATCGAGCCATATTTATCAATGCTCGGTACTGATATCCAATTATAGCGACGCGGTGTCGTTGAGGACTGATTTTCTCTAATCAACAGTGATTCAATATGTGAGTTATTGATGTGATATTCTGTGATGATCCACCTGATGAAACTCAGCTTTATACCTGTAAAAATAGAATGCACATACGTAAACCTCGGGGAATTAACCCTATCGCAATTGACAGACATATTTTCTGTATGAGGTCCTTGGAACCCTCGTAGAATATTGAACGAGAGTCACGGATAGAGGGTATAGAACTTTGATGACTCACTGCGGGGCGCAATAAAGCAATCGGTCCGTAAGGAATTATCAATGCCAAGCGGCTTGTGCGGCTTTACGTGCGGCTATTGCGGAATTAACTCACTACCGCCGCGCAGATTGTGAGCGGACCCGTGCGGCTGCTGCGGCGGAGAGAGCGGGCTTATCAGCCTCTCACCCTCATCATCCTCAATTTGGCTGACTTCGCCCGCTGTAGCTTCTTCGCCCCCGGTGCTGTTATCTCCGAGCGAATCAGCTCTAAATTTCTGACCTGATTAATGCGCACTTCCTCTAGAATGTGGAAATTTTTAGCCCGAGAATCTCGAATGGCAAGGCCGGAATGGACTGAGCCTCGGAGAACTACAGTACTCGAGACTGGGTCTGAAATACATATAAAACCCGGCATTTCCTGATCCAGAGAGAAATAGTCAGACACTTATTACTCTCTCAGAAGCTTTAATACTCCGAACTTCTCGTTCAATCATTAAAACAGCGATTTATATATTCAGCAAACAACCCAACCATGATGCCCAAGTACGCCAAAAACCAGCCTGTCGACTTCAAAAACGGGATTGAAAGAGTCACCATTGTCGGTGTAAGCAATCCCCTTAACAGCACAGTGTTTGAAATATGACTAACAAACACACTTAGGCCGGAGGTACCATTGGGTCGCATATTGCCAAGGCCCTTCTAAAGACCGGAAGACACACAGTCACGGCCCTTTCCCGCAAAGGCAGCGGCAACACATTCCCTGAGGGTGTCCTGGTCGCGTCAATCGATTATGATGATGAGGCCACTATTGTTGCCGCTCTCAAGGGCCAGCAATTCCTGATCATAACCATGGCCCCCACCGCGCCCAGGGACACCCATAGCAAGCTTGTCCAGGCGGCTTCAAAGGCCGGAGTTCCCTACGTCATGCCCAACGGGTACGCCGGCGACATCGACAACATCAAACTTGGCGAGGACACTTTGTTGGGGCCCATCGCCAAGGCCAACAGGGACGAGATCGAGAGGCTCGGCATGCAGTGGATCACAGTGTGTTGTGGGTTCTGGTACGACTACAGTTTAGCGGGCGGGGATGCGCGCTTTGGATTCGATTTTGACAAGCGTTCCCTGACAATCTACGACGACGGCAACACCAAGAGCTCGACATCAACGCTAGCGCAGGTTGGGCGCGCCGTGGCCAAGGTGCTGAGCCTCAAGGAACTTCCCGAAGACGAAAACGACAGTAGCCTCACTCTGTCGATATTTCTCAACAAGGCTGTGTATCTCAAGAGCTTTGTGGTCAGCCAAAACGACATGTTTGAGAGCGTCAAGCGTGTCACCGGCACCACCGACGCCGACTGGACGATTACCCACGAGAATACCAAGAAGAGATACGAGGATGGCCTGGCGCAGGTAAAAGTGGGTAACATGGCTGGTTTTAGCAAGATGCTGTACGCAAGGGCGTTCTACCCAGATGATTCCAATAATCTCTCAGCCAAGACGCAGAATGAGCTGCTTGAATTGCCGGATGAGAGCTTGGATGAGTCCACCAAGGCTGGGATAGATTTGGTCAAGGAGTTGCAGCTTCGTGTTGAGCGTATGGCGGCCTAGAAAAAATGGTATATACTTTGACATTGTGGAACCTTGGAACGTTGATATTGTTCCACGGTTTGCATAATGAGTTCAATTTCAACCTTGTATTCTCGCAGACTTAACAGCTGCCTTCGTTTATCTCGAGGTCTCATATACAGTCTACCTACCTCATATATATTTCCATCTACATCATTCTAATATCTCCTTCTACCTATCGTGGGAAGGCCATCATTGAGTCTTCAAAGCCTAATCATTAATCCAGTCGAAGAGACCCGTGAGCCTCAGCCTTGTCTAGCGCATCAGCAACGCGCGACCCCTCGCCCTCAAACAGGATGCCGTCGTAAGTCATCGCGCCAATAACACAGCCGAGGATAGGGGCGAAAAGAGGAACAACGAAATAGTAGTTGTCCGTAGTAAACACCTCCGAGCCGTACAAAATAGCGGAGAAAACTCTCGGGCCAAAGTCTCGCGCAGGGTTAAGGGCCTAAGGTTTATTAGTACAAGTTCATAACTTGATTCGCGAGTCAACGTACATAGCCGGTCTGCCATCCCAATGCCGCTCCGATCATAAGCAGGAGCAGAAATAGAGAGAGGTGCGGAGACGGGAATCGGTGGGCATTTGCCGGATCAGAGATGCTGAGACAGCCAAACATCAGCACAGCCGAGCCCAGCACCTCAGAAAACACAGCCTCCCAGTTCGACGAGAAAAAGGCAGCCGGGTAAGTCGAGAAAATGCCTGCTGAATGGTGGCCGGTCGGGCTCAGGATCGATCCACCGGGAATGGTGTACTCGGGATCCCAAGCATTGATAGCCGAGCGGTAGTTGATATACACGAGGGCTGCGCCGACAAACCCACCCAGGAACTGCGCAAGCAGCTTGCCAGGGATGGTCTTCCATTGTCCTGCAGTTGGACGCACAAGAGCCGTACAAATGGTCACGGCCGGATTGATGGTCGGACTAGGATCGGCCAGGAAGCTGGAGAGGCAGACGGCAGATGCCCAGGCGATGTTAATGGACAACCAAGTGCCGTACTGGTAGTCGGACAGCAGGCATTGGGCGACGACACCATCTCCGATGACGATGAGCAGGGCCGTTCCGAGGAACTCAGCCAAATAAGGCTTCAGTGCCCGCCGAGGGATCATTTTCAAGAATGATAATGATCTTACAATCCTATCTCGCTGAAAATGCCAGCGTGTTTGTTTTAAATGAATTCTATGACATCATTGCCGCCGGAACTGCCTACCTCGGTAACGCGGGATGCCGATACCTTCTGCAAGTAGAACCCGGGCCGCGCAAACACCCGGACCCCGCCCTCGTAGTGGGCGAACTACGGCCCTTATCGCTCACGGTCGCGCAACGCTTGTGGCACTTCCTTGTTATTCCTCCCTGTTCATGAAAATGCACATAATGTTTCATGTGAGTTGTGTTTTATACTAGTTTGTGCTAAAATCGTAAACATTCGTTTCCGCCCAAGAATGTTTTGACTCTCTATTCTCATCACCATCTTTGACTTGCTATATGCCTCAAAGCCTTGGCCAGGTATAATCAACCTACTGATTCAGGACTGCTCGCCTTTTAAGTAGGCCATGTTACCTCTCCTCGATTGTGCACAGCATCCCATAAGGAGGAGAAATAACCTCGGACTGTTTTGACAGTGCAGGGCGAGGTTTTTGCAAGTGACGCATACTAAAATGTGTCATTAATCGCCCTTGCTTCGAATGGAGATATGTTCAATTGATTCACCTACGTCAGGGCTCGCAAAGTAAAATACCAGTTAAGTCTGAGTTCTTTGATCCCACCAGTCAATGGGGCAAAGACAGCCAGCCTCCTTCAAAATATTTCTAACCTATGCAGTGCACTAGAGAACCCGCCACCCGGTACCCAAACCACATAGTAAATACAATCTCATATCTTCATTTTTCAGCAACAAAATATATATATCGCATATCGGAAATTGCTATCTTCTATATTCTATCTGTGCCTTATAGAGGTTTTAACAGTTTTTATTGCGCGCTCATTGCTCTCAGCCCTTGTCGCCGGACCCTACAATGATACTTACCCAATGCTCACTCGGGCGACACTGACCTTATCCATCATTTTGACCACACGTAAGCTACACCCGATTCATAAGCAGAACGGTGCGCGAACAGATATTAATTCTAACTGGAACATGTTTTCTAATTATATTTATTTGTGAAATATTATGGACACGGAATTGGAGACTTGGAGTTCGGCTGAAATAAGCCGCGTGGGTGCGAATTTTCATGGCCGCATCTCATTTATAGAACCCCACCTAGGCAAATGAAGGAGAAGCTAGGTTACCGCTCATATTGTTTAAGATAAGTCTCTCACTATGGCTTGTACGCTTACCAGGCAAACCGTCTGCTACATTTTTAGATATGATGGTAGAGAAAAGAATTTGATATTCAACGCTTGGAATAGATATCCCACAGACCCGAGCTTCCAAGCCAGTCCAAAAACACCTCATTCAAGCCCTGGCGTAATAACTCATCGCCCATGTAAAACTTCCGTGGTTTACTCCATACATGGGTACCAAGTGTACTTTCAAGCGGACCTTTCATGCGGATTGTCTCGATGGACTTTTGAAGATCCATCCAGTACACACTCTCTGGCATCCAACCGCGCTCTTGATCTGTGGCAGATGCGAGGCTTTCGAATTCAGGCAAGCTCTGGACAGTCTCCCAAATCCTAAAGACGTCATAGTATGCTGCTTTGCCGTATTTTTTCAAAATCTGCTGTTGGTACTCGGGAGAGACCATCTGGCGAGAAGTCCGGTGCAGGTACTCAATCTGTTGAGTGATGATACTCTGCAGCTCCTCTCTTTGGAAAAAAGAGCTCGATTCATCCCCGGTCTTGTCAAGATAATGAGTAATTTCATCTCGAAGCTTTCGCAGGCGGTACCGAGTCCATTCGGGGTAGAGCGATCCGAGATCCGCATAAGGCCGAATGTTAGTGATGTAGCTGGAGTCGTAAACGTTCGGGACTTTTGAGCGATACGAAGTGATTGTAGAAATCCGTTCTTTTACTCCTTTGGCACGAGCGGCGAGATGTTGGACTTCTCCGCCTTGCAGCATCACTGCGTGTCCGATTTGTGGACCTTCAACCTGCATGATATTTAATGTGACTTCTGACCCCCAGTTTGACCTGGCTGCACTTACCTTTTGGGCTTCACCATTCCCCTTTTTGATGTATGTTTCCCCGCCAATCATGCCATCCGTCTCACTTAGCATGACCACACAAACATAAGGATAAGAGTCATAGCTTTTATGAATCAGTAAAACCGCTGTTAAGTACCAATTGAGGTAGTTAGAAACTCACTGCCAAGGTATGATGGAGGTTTCATCCTTCAGCGGGTCATAAGCCCGTTCTTCAGGGCTCAGCTCTAGTTTCTCTACTGACGGCTCAACCTTCAGGTTACTAACCATCTCTGCAATCGTAGCTCCTTCGGCCTGGATGTTCGTATGTCCAATCTCCGTGGGCATGACAACCTCTAAAGGCACTCCAGAAGCGTCAGATACTATTCTCATTGTTTCAGGGTGGGTCCAGAAGTCTCGAATAAACCGAGAATGCTTGACTGCATCACGAAGAACCAGGGTGCCGGGAAACGGCGAGCTTGCGCATTTCTCAATCACATTCTGCTGGAACAAGGCCTTTCGATACGCTCGCACACCTCGCGGAGAAAGTAATGGGAATGGCACTGTCCCTGCAATAGGAGTTGCGGTCGCACTTTGATTCAAAAGCAAATCTTGCATCGTTATCTTCTTTTCAGGAGGTACATAGTTGAGATGGACCTATTGAATGATGTCTTCAGCGTGGCCATTCTCGTCAAGCCGAAAACAGGATTGTCACTGGATGTACATACTGTGGGATTGAACTGCTCCTCTTTGACGGAATCAATCATATAATATGCGCTCAGTGGATCAGATTCCCTCAAGAGATCCATCATGCGCTCAGGTTGTCTCCTAGGTAGCAAAAGGAATTTCGTCCAGACCGTATTTATCTCGGTTCTCAAAGCAGCAGATTGAATAAGGGTTCTTTAGAAGAGTCACTGGGGGCATCTGGGCAGCAAGAACAAAATATGAAAAGAATCCCTCTTTCTGAGTGCTATAGTGACTGCTACACCCCACGTTTAGACTCGTACGCTATTCCCATCCGGGTAAATGGGTCCCGGGGCACATATCACAAGGGATTGTATCTCCGCTTCTAGTTATCTATGCAACGAATAAGGTCCCTTGATTCACTCGCGTACTTATGAGGTACCGTCTACCCGTGCTTTCTTTCTCAATGTTCTTCGCTGTTCTGCCGCTCGCATTAAGATGCCTTTACCGATCGTCGTATCTACCGACATTCGCGAAATCTCCGATCTCTTATCTCCCCCTCTATTTGATAAGAAGAGACACTAGCATTCGTCGGTCAGTGTAACCCCGCAGATCTTTTCCGGGGTTCTTCAACAAGCAGAGATATGGCTCGAATGGCGTTAAATATACTCTACCTATGTCAATAATGAAAGATTGTCGATCCAATAAATATTCCATCTTCTTGATTTGATTGTCAAGCTTTATGTCTCAGTATGGCGGCTATTCCTTCACCAGCGACGGATGGTCTCGAGGAACGACCTTCTGTTGTGGAGCAATTTGACTTGAGTGAGGACAAGGAAAAATCAATACTTGATCAACACAACGAGGAAAATCTCGCAACTAAGTGGGAAATATGGGCATATTACGCGTGTGTTACTGGTGTTCTTGCTCATTTAACGGCCCTTGCTGATCTTGAAATAAGTTATTACATCGGAAACAACGGTCTTTCATTGTTCAGTAAGTTTTTGATTTCTTCTTCACCCAATTGTTCAATGAAGTATTTCTTCTGCATGTGGGCCAGTTGTGTGCCCTGAGATGCATTGAAACTTCAGCCTTGCAAGACCGAATGAATGTATACAGGGACGAGGAAATATCAAGAAGACCCGACAGAAGCATCATCACCTCAATTGGACCCCAATTAATATCGAAAAATGTATAGACTTTGCCCCCACAGCCTTCCAAAACCTTCTATATGAAGCCGCCGGAGACTCCGATATTCTTCTCTTCGCGGGAAAGCTCCGTTCAGTCGAAAGCATTGTCCTGTTATGCAACGGGATCTCTTTCGCTATCCAGATTGTGATATTTCTGGTGATCGGCAGTTTCGCTGACATTGGAAACTGGCGCCCAAATATCTTGATTGTTCTCTCTATCGTTGCCTATGCTATCGGATTTGCCTGGCTGGGTGTTCACACCAAGGAGAAATGGGAGATCGGCGTTGGACTATACATTGTTGGGCTTATTGCCTACCAGACGACGCTGACCTTTTGGACAGCCGCATTCCCTTCACTTGCGCGTAATAGTGCAGAGATGCGAGAAAAGGCTAGCGATTATGCGCATGGCGATATCTCTCGCGAAGAGTATGACTATGCCGACACCATGAAGAGAAGCCAGCTTGCGAACGTGGCCTTCTATATTCAGTCTGTTGCCGAGATTCTCATTCTTGCTATCATCGTTGGCATCATGTTTGGCATTGATGTTAATGCGAGTGCAGCAAAGAACAATTGGGGCTTAAGTGTCCTTATTGCCTTTGCGAGTGGTGTATGGCTACTTGTTTCTTTGCCGTGGTTCTTTTTGGAGAAGCGGCGACCGGGGCAAGATCCAGGGTCTAGAAATATCATCATGGCAGGTCTGTCGCAACTCTACTTTGCAATGAGCCAGGTCTGGAAACTGAAGCAGAGCTTGCTCTATCTTATTGGTATGCGTTGTTCCTATCTCTCAATCTGACAGGCAAGAGGTTTTATTAATGTTGTTTACCTAAGGATACTTCTTGTTGGGCGATTCATTGAACACGACGGTCACTGTGATTTCGACTTTACAGAATAGTTTGGTCGCATACAACACACTACAGCTGACATATCTGCTGATTGTGGGAATTGCAGCACAGGTGCGTTACCAAAGACCTGGTGATGCATGAATCAACATTCTAACTTATATCTTCAGGCGGTTGGTATATATCTCTTCTGGGCCATTCAACAGCGATATCGTCTTGGAACAAAGACTATGTTCAACATAATCGCTTTCGGTATTGTTCTCCTTGATGGCTGGGGAATGATAGGAAATTGGACTACCAAATTTGGATTTCATAATGTATGGGAAGTTTGGGTAAGTTTCACTCACAGGTGTTCCTGAATGGTTCTTCTTGATCTTTTACTTACGGCCATTTCTAGGTCTACCAAGCCTTCTATGGCCTGTTGATCTGCCCCTGGTACAGCTACTCGCAGATTATGATCTCAGAGGTGACACCCCGAGGGTACGAGTTCCTTTTCTTCAGTCTTTTCAGTATTGTCGGGAAGACATCGTCCTTCATAGGCCCTCTTGTATCTAGTGCTATTATTGATGCTACGCCTTCTGGCAATGTGTCTGCGCCGTTCTATTTCCTATTTGGATTGAGCTTGTTGAGCTTTGGCATCTTGGTTATAATGGTGGATTTGAAAAAGAGCCGCACGGAACAAGACCACTTCTTGAAGAAGAAGAAAGAGCGCAAGTGAAATAAATATCCTTGGTATCCCAAGTGGAGATTTTCAGATGATTGAAGGCAATATCTGAAAGCTTCATTCCTTGCATATGAGTCTCAATATCATTACTTGGAAACCAAAATCGCGGCAATGTTGAAAGGCCATATCCCCTACTGGCGGGTATGGCAGAACCAGTTCAAGCCTCTGATCGATGGCGTAAAGAAGTATTCACCACCGCGTTGATCCACCCAAGGGCTAGTACCAAGCTCAAGCTTGTAAGTCTTTTCCTTATCAACTCCATCGTAGAGACTGATGTGACCCTCGGGATGATCTTTACGCTGTCTCTGGTTAATGAACGGGTCCATTCCAGGGCCGTCCTTGAAAGCTCTCTTCTTGGACGTGGGGAAAACGCTATTGCTTGCCCAGCCTTTGATAATTGTCAGCAATTTTCAAAGAAGGTGATAGGATGGGAGACTTACGAGTCATGAGAAGGTTGAATCCATCTCGAATATCACTCTGGTAGCAGGTGAAGTAAATGCCACGGCTCTTGGTAGTCTTTTCCTTCTCATCCTCTCCAAGCTCAGGACCAAATGTGATACCTCGTCGCAGGATTACACTAGCATCTTCCTTGTCTGGCTCTTGGTCGGGCTCCTCGTCACTGTCAGCTTCAAGGTCCGGGGGGTTGCTGGTATCATGTTGTTGTGGATCAGTGAATTCCCCTTTCACGAAGTCATCGTCATCGCCAAGGTCGCGCTTATGGTCAGCTCTGGGGCGCATTTTGCGGGCGTGCGCGGCAAATGGGCATCCCAAAATGCTTTGCTTGGGTCGGAAATCGAAGTCATTTCTGAATGCAAGACTTGGGTCGTCATGGTCTGGAGTTAAAGCCACGGGCGCACCTAGGGAATGTTAGTGTGCTGTGTATGATGAATCGATTAAGGCCACAATACCGCTCTTCCAACGTCCCATCATGTGAGCTGCCAGTTTCTCAGCACCGTTTTCTCCCTGGTAGTTCGGAATTTGGCTGGCGGCGTCCGCAATGAATCTTGATGTTTATTAGCGGCAATTCCTCTCTCAAGCAGGAATGCAACGTACTTGTTGAACTCAGGTACCTTCTCGTCTAGCTGACGGAACACAAGGAAACTGCCTTCATAGGACCAAGGGGGCATTTGATTTTTTCTTGGGTCGCCGTCATGACCAACGAAGATGTATCTGACTGAGTTAGCTTTTTTATTTGGTAATACTGGGAGTTGCCTTACCCCGGAAGACAAGAAAGCGGCTCACGCGGCTGTGGCTTGGGGTCCAATCCCTGAATTTGAGGCTGCGAAATGTGGTCCTCAAATCCAAAGCTGAAAATGATGTCAGAGTAGATTCATGTCGATCACTGAATGTCAACTTACTGCTCTCTGCCACGAAAGTCTCCCGGCCGACGCTGTCCATGCTTTGCGACTACCAGGCTTAGACTAGCCTTGTTCAAGTCCCGCACATGAAAATTGGTCTCAACTTTTGCGATTCCTTCGTTCAAATTTTTCTCATCCGAAGCAGCTACGATAAAGACCAAATCACAACGCCAACTGTCATCTTCGGAATTGTGTCCAGGTGGAGGCTTGAACTCCGGAAGCAATCTCTCAGGAATATCAGCACCCTCGAAAATAAGATCGCTGTACATTCCTTTTTCGTATAGTCCGTCGTCGATTTCGGCTCTGCCGAGCTATTTGATCACCCCTCGTGTCAGCGAGTTCCTTTTTGGTAGCTAAGGTAATCAATGCTTTTGAAAAAACGAGCATACCTTCTGCAGTCCCTTCTGGGTAAATGACACATTGATACCCGACATGGGAATTTTGATGGGCATGCCAGCGTCTTCTCCCTGCTTAATCTTTGACAGAAGCAGTTCACATTCTAGGCCGGTGGTGATGTTCCCGATAAAATCTTTGAGGTCAAGGCGGAATCTATCCACATTGGTGATTTTATAAAAGAGGTAGGACTCGAACTCTTTGGGCATGCGCGGCCAGATGCCGCCTTGGATATTGCTCTTATTCACTGGATTTTCCGCCATGACTGGTTTTTCCGCCATGATTTCGAATATTTCTTTCAAAGTGAAGTGTAAAACGGACTGAGAGAAGAATCGTTGTGAGGAGAGTTCGGAGTTCTTATGTCTTATCCTCCTATCTTCGGGAAGGTCCTGAGGACTCTGTTGTGGTTGCGAAATACAATATGTCCAATGATACGATGCCGATTTCAATGACGGGTCACAACTTAGGCAATCAGATCCATCAGTTCTCGCTTCACTTTCCTTCTACACTCAGCTGTCCGCAGGCTGATCATCAGCACTGCCAATCTAGGATTCATGCCGATGGTGGACGGGTCTCGCCCCGCCACAAAAGAACTAGTCCTGGTTTATCAGTGGGGGTACTATCTTTTTAACAAATGGCCTTTGCGCCAAGGCGAGCCCATATTGATTACGAAGTACGGAGTGGTGGTGAGTGAACTCCTCATCTGTGGAAAAAGAGGGACCATGGCGTACTGTATCTCACTTCAATTAGTGATCAGCGAATCAGAAGGTTGCTAATCATAACAAATCTTTGGTGGATCTATCATCGCGCCACCATTTGCTGTTCAATTCTTCAAGCTGAACTGTGGAGATGGATTGTCGACATGGATCTTCGTGATATTTCCCTACTTGAGCTTAGACAGAACTTTACAACGTATTTTTGACAGATGATGTCAGGTTCATGCCGGAACGCAATCGTCTACTGTACGGAGCAAATCGGACTGATGTTCCCCGCTCGTGACGTGCAGAATGGCATGTACAGGTTTAGACGATTAAATCGTCCACGTCAAATCTTTTGGGAAAGGAAAGTTAAATTCGAGCCGAGAAGGTTCCGGACCGCTGGCACGGGCCTGTCCTTGTGGGTCCGTATCAAATCATGATTCCCTGGGCGCCACGATCTTCACCTTCTCACACACTTTGATCGCCGCGGTAACTAACGACTAGCGTGCACTGCGATCGGCAAATTATAGCAAATCAAAATTACTGACTACGAAGCAAGCATCTCTGATTCGTGTCGTTATGATGAACTGGTGTTCACAAGCGCGAATGGGTGGCGATACTGTACCTATCTGAGACATTCATTGAACTAGGACGGGTTGCGATAGTAACTGCCGATCCAACACCGGATTGCACTAGCACACTCTCTTTGGGCCCTCAGTGGATCGACAAGATGTTCCAAAATCAAGAATCACGATGCAGAGGTCCCTGGTAATGGCTGTGTTCACCCTGTATTGATTTGCACTTGTCACAATATTTCTTAGTTGGGCTTTTTTATCATATTGAATTGACAGGATAGTATTGCCCATGCAATTCGGAGAGACATATCAAAGTGTCTTTCATGCTTATGTACCATACTGGATTCTGCATGCAATTACGCTTTTTTCAAGATACGTAATGACGATTTTGGGTGGAAATGAAAAGGGAGCCGGAGACATATTCCGTTGAAATCTGACATGTCTTGTTGCGTCTCCCTGTGCATTGCGTACAGTCGCAGAAGCTGAAGATCAACAAAAATAACCCTATTTTGGGCGCTCGAAATGTCGAACCCTTGCCGATCTCTGAAAATCACTCAATCGGTGAGTGTGCAGGATCTGTTCCAGCAGGGATGAACGAGATCTCCATGCAGGTTTCCCAATAGCAGGGAGAGTGGGGCCGCCCGGCGCGTACCAAAAGGAGCCTTTATGCTGATCCTTGGAAATAACTCGGAATCAACTCGCGTCAGTCATGGAAGTGAGGTCACAGCTGGAGGTCTGTAGAATGATCGCATCAATCCAGAAGCCCACATCGCCCTCCCTGTGGATCTGTGGCGGTCGCTAGTTGTTTGAGTCAGCTCCACCACCGCGTGAAAGCTCTCGCTACAGCTTCCTATCTCATATTGAGTTTGGAATTGGAATTCGTGCATTCTTTATAAGTTCCTAGGTGAAGAACTCGCTAACGATGTATACGATCATTTGTTCATCCTTTCAAAATGAAAGTCCCATACGCAGCCAGCCTCCTCCTGGGAGCTGTCTCGGTCGGCGCTCACAAACCCGCCGAGTACTCCTACGAATCCACCGCTGACAACCGTCCTGACTTCGGTGGTCGCGTTTCGGGTGCAATTCAATGGCAGTCGCCGCCCGTCAACTCGACTCTGCTGGACGTCAGTAACTTCCGTGTGACTTGCACTGGCAACAAATGGCGTCGCAATTGTGAATATGCCACCGACGGAAAGGCCGATACTTACTGGGAGAGTGACAACCTTGGTAACGGAAAACCATGGATCTCCATTGATCTGAAATCTGTGCACAACGTTAGCGGCTTGACGATGTTGCCGCGGTTAGATGAGAGTGTCACCGAGGGTCAGATTTCCAAACACCATGTTTATGTGAGTAAGGATGAGCGAACATGGCAGGAGGTTGCCTACGGCACATGGGGTACGAACAAGGGGATGAAGCTTGCTGCTTTCAATCCTACACCCGCCCGCTATGTGAAGCTTGTCGGTAATACTCCTGAAAACCCAGAGTATCCCGGGTGGCATGAAGCTGCCTCAATTGTCAACCTCGGTATCTACGCTACCAACTATACTCTCCCTATTGAGCCTGGCAAGGGCGCTTGGGGTGCGACCCTCGACCTGCCTGTCATTCCAGTTGGCGCGGCTCAAGAGAAGAATGGTCAGATCATCCTCTGGTCTGCCTGGGCAGATGACCAGTTCTTTGCTTCTCCCGGTGGCAAAACACTCACCACAACTTGGAACCCCAAGACCAAGACCATTGAGCAGACTGTGGTTGCCAACACTCATCATGATATGTTCTGCCCGGGTATGTCCATGGACTTTGACGGAAACATCGTCGTGAGCGGCGGTGGCGACGCTGGTCGAACCAGTATTTTCAACGGATCGGGCTGGGAGTACGGTCCTGACATGCGCATGCCTCGTGGATACCACGCAACGACTACCCTGTCCGATGGTCGTATTTTCGCCATCGGTGGCTCCTGGAGTGGTGGTAACAAAGCCGAGAAGAACGGCGAGGTGTATAACCCTATCAAGGGAAAATGGTACACTCGCTCCGGCGCAAAGGTTGACAAGATGCTGACCGGCGACCGACTTGGCCGCTGGCGTGCCGACAACCACGCTTGGCTTTTTGGTTGGAAGAGTGGAAGCATCTTCCAGGCTGGACCAAGTATCAGAATGAACTGGTTCACCGTCGAAGGTAAGGGTACCACTCAACCTGCCGGGAGGCGAGGAGATGACCATGACTCTATGTCGGGCAATGCCGTCATGTTTGACGCTGTTCGTGGCAAGATTCTCACCTTTGGAGGCCAACCATCTTACGATGGCTCTTATGGATCTAAGAACGCCCACATTATTACTTTGGGCAGTGCGCTCCAGGATCCTAGCGTGCAGGTTGCCGGTCGAGGCTCTGGCGGCGGTATGAACTACCCCCGAGTCTACCATACTTCCGTGGTTCTCCCCGACGGCAAGGTGTTCACTGCAGGTGGCCAGGCCTGGGGCAAGCCATTCAACGAGTCCACCGTTCAGTTCTACCCGGAGCTTTACAACCCGGAGACTGATACTTTCGAGGTTCTGAACGGACACAACGTTGCCCGTGTCTACCACAGTATCTCGATGCTGCTACCTGATGCGACCGTCCTGAACGGTGGAGGTGGTCTCTGTGGAAACTGCTCTGCGAACCACTACGACGCGCAGGTCTTCACTCCCCCCTATCTGCTCACTTCCACTGGAGAACCGCGGGTGCGTCCCACCATCTTGAGCGCCGATGATAAAGTTAGCGTGGGCCAGGTTTTGACTTTCAAGACCGACTCGCACATTGGATCCGCGTCTCTTGTTCGGCAGGGAACCACTACCCACACTGTCAACACTGACCAGCGCCGCGTGCCACTTGATTTGGTGGCCCATGACGACCACAAATTCACTGCCCAGCTACCCACAGACTCTGGTATTTTGCTTCCTGGTTGGTACATGCTATTTGCGCTTGATGGCAATGGCACACCTAGCGAAGCTTCTATGGTCAAGGTGGAGCTGCCTGAATATGCTACCGCAGAGCTTGAAGAGATGGAGGAAAATGATGTTGATATGGAGCTTGAAAGCCATGGTGTCTACAGTGAAGAGGATTGCGAGCACGAGGAGATGCCGGGAACCATTGCGACCATCCTTTCTTCGCCTGGCCGAGTCTGGCAAGCGTGGAAGCCCCTCCTTGTTTTGCAGGGCTATTAGGATATCCAGTCACGCTTACATGTTTGGAGTCAGAACAGATATCACCTTTGCGATAGACAAATAGTAAACCAGGTGTTTCATTGATAATGATGTCCTCGTAGATGATGTGAGCAAATTAATTGAAGTCATCCAATTCGTCCTAGAGTCACGACCCTCCAAGTCTGCTGCACAGGTGTAGCAGTATAGTAGCATAAAAATTCAACTTAAAGAATGTAACACAAGGCTGTAGGGCACCTGACCCGTGGCACCTGTACCATTAGTGGCCGGCGGCCCTTCCCGACCCAAATCCTAAACTTCGCCTTAAATGTGGGGATAGAATGCTAAAGGTAATGAATAAACTGAGCGGGTAACCCCAAGAACAGGCTACCATGAAAGTGATCTTATCATGTAAAAATCCGACAAAAAGGAGCACACAAATCGTCGCCTTTCAGCAACTAAAAGTGGGAAGGAAAGGTGGAGGTGCATGATCGACAAGGATAGGGACACATGGGCCAATAGGTAGTTATTGTTGGCCATGCGGGACTCCGCAAATGCGGCGAGCATGGTGGTCGAAATCGTCAGAGCCATAGGTACCTGATTGAAATGATTGTAACATTGTTGACAGTGATGAACAGCGTACTTTCAAGGAAACCAGAATTGTGAACGTTGTTTCCTAGGGGAATAAATATTTGCAAAACGGGTATCAAGTTACTTGACTCATTGCTACACCGCGGCTGGACCGTGCACGCTTAGCCCCCAAACGTTCTAGTAGCTAATATATATAGTGACTCCGCTGGCATTAGGTGTGCAAAAGCTGCAAGTTTGGTCCAAAGTAGCATTCCAAGATTGATTAATAAAAGTGCTCGTGGTAGTATTGCTTAGTGTAGAAGAAATGATAAATTATTATATATTAATCAATACTTATTGCAGTAATTGTAGCGTCAGATCTCCACGGATTTTTGCCTTCAGCTCAATCTCAATATCGAGGTTCAAATCCAACCTTAGCTTCAACTGATCGTTGCTTTTCTTATTTGTCACTTCTTCGGTGGTCTCTACCACGTCGCCAGTTGTTGAATTTAATCCATTTTGAGAAGACTCTCCCCGTTGTCCTGCACGCTGGGGATCTGGCGCGCGAACCATCTCGTTATCCTTAACTTCGGGGCTAAGCATTCGCTGGACGCGTGTCTCTCGTCTGTTTGCTTCTGGACTATTTGGTTGTTGTTCACGTTCGATGACTTCAACTCGGTCTGGTTCGCCGGACGGAGCCGACTCGCGTCGGACAGTTCGTTGATGATGTACCTGCGGGCTTTCGGGAGCTTGCTCTGGGCTCGAAGAATCCAGATTGTCCTCGTTTTCTTCTTCGGTAATGCCATTTGAAAATTCCAACGGAGAACTTGATTGCGATCTCTGTGAGCCCCCGGTTTGTCGTTGCTGGTTTCCTTGACTTTGTCTATCCAAGGGAGTCGTCTGCTTTGAAAGCTTGGGAGGTCGGAGTTTTGGCGGTGGCCGTTTTTGTGAAGATGCTACTCCATTTGTGCTGCTGTTACCGACTCCACCCCGCGTAGTTTCTTCCGGCGCTTTCATTGGGAGGGATTGGTGATATGGGTATATATTCAAGACAGTGAAAGTAGTGCGCAGTGTTAAGAGCTGCGTAGCCCAGAGCAAGTCATATTGTCCTGACTTGGATCAGTTTCCAGCAGCTATGAATGTGTGAGTGTAATTCGCCTCCTGACGTCATTTACATAGATTGGTTGTAGGTAGCTATGGTGTCCGAGAATTAAGTCAATTACGGCCGAGTGTTCTACACTTGGAAATTGAACGCGTCATTGGGTGTTGGAGACCTGTGTCCAAAGGGGAAAGTGTAAAGCGGTGGGATCAAGACTGAGGCAACTATGATGGGCTCCTTAAGAGGGATCCGGGGGATATTAAAATTCCGAGAACCATGCTAACTAATATGTGGGCCCATCATGACATGCGGAAGTGGCTGCTTACATTTGGTTAAAGAAAGTAGCTGGAGATTTGGGCCCGGAAAATGTAACTTGGAATTTTCAACTCCATATGATATATATATTCTTGGTGACAATCATTTGAACAATTTCTTTTCACCGTTCTACACATTCCTTACTAACGGCACACTTGGGAAGAATGACTTCAGGTCGCAAATTGGCTGATAGAAGCATCCCAAGGCGGGATGGTTACAATGACCACCGGCAAAATATTTCCTCGATTTCTGAGATCACATCGCAGGACGAAGACAACTTTAGTGTGATCTCTGGTCAGTATGATCAAGACACCAGCAGTGAAGACGTCCCCCGCAAGGAACTTCACTATGAAACCACTGTCGAACGCGCTCCGCAAACTGGGGGAATTAAATTCGATCGGCTTAATCCGACCTCTTCATTGACGTGGACGGTTCCTCCAGGACAAGGCCTTCGTGGCGAAATCCAAAGACCAGGGATTGATCCAATCCCACCGGTTCAGAGTTCAAAAAAGCCAGCGAATTCGGCATTAAGTCTGAGATTAGACCTGAACCTTGACATCGAAGTCGATTTAAAGGCTAGCATACGTGGTGATTTAACCCTTACTCTCTTGTGAGTTGATCGTGTGTAAGACCTGGCTATCTTGAGTTGAAGCTTACACTTTAAAGGGCTTGATGAGAGAAACAATGAAAAAAGTGAGGGGCATCCATATCAGCCTGGTAATATAGCTTGTTTGATATATTTCGCTCTTTAATAATACATGATGCTCGTTACTATACGTATAATCTAGTCCAAATGCCACTTGAGGTTCCTCGCCGACTTGAACGGCTGGTTTGTACAGTCGGATATGACAGCTCTAGAATAAGAACCGCATTAGCCACAGTTAAGCCACCTACGCAAAGTAGTCGAAAAACGTGTTTTGACCAATGTTGTACCATACAGTAGTGGCATCTCGATATGTAAGAGACACGGGTGCCATGCCATCCGAATTGCCAAGACATTCCAGCCACTCTCCGGCATGCCGATCCGTGGTAGCTTGATGGCGGGAATGACGACAAGACTGTAGAGCTCTTAGCCACATCTCGAAATATTTGCCGAGCAAGTTTTCAATCGTTTTTTCGGAGCTATGATTGGATTGATTTGCTGCCATCATGGCATCGGTGCTTGTCTAAGTGTTTTCGGCGTATGTGGTGTGATACGTCTGTGGCTGTGATCTGTGGCGTGTGTCGTGTGGCCTGTACTTGAGAGTAGGAACCTGTATAAAGACACCAGGCGCAACGGTCAACTCAAATTTTTTTAATTATCTCTTATTTCTTTGAGCACTTTGCGTTGACCTCAGAACAAAACAAAAGGAAAATAATACCACAACAACCTTAATGGCAACACCAGAAGCTAAACCCACTAAGCTGGGTAAAAAGGCCCTGGGGGCACCTAGTAGCCTCGTCAAGAAGGGAGAATCTCCCAAAGATGCTGCACAGGGTCAGAAAAAGTCGGACTTGGTCAATTCTAACCCTCTAAAAAAGGCGACCAAGAGCATGCCTACGAAGCTGTCCAAACCTCCAAGTTTGAAGAAATCAATTTCAGCACAAAACACGACGTCTGCCAACAAGGCTGAAAAGGGCAGCGACTCCCCAAGCCTATCAAAGCCAGCCGGAAAACTCGGAATTCCACAGGAATCCGAGCCGGATGGAGGAGTTAAAGTTGATAACGCGGACATACCAGCCCAGTCTATCGAGAATGATGAAGGCCCTCTCAATTTGGTCGACAATACAGCGATTCCAGAGGGAGACGAAGGAGACGAAGAAAACGAAGCAGACGAAGCAGACGAAGCAAACGGAGCAGACGAAGCAGACGAAGCAGACGAAGCAGACAAGGAACAGCGTGAAAATGCAGTAAAAGAAGCACCCCAAGCTTCAGGGTCGACAAGAAAATCTTACTTTCAACGGGGTAAAGACGCTGCATCTGGTCTAGCAAGCTTTGCGAACAAGGCCAGCAAGTTACACTCTCAGCTTCCTGATTCTGTTAGAAAAGAGGCTGCAAATCAAATGCAGACGGGCATGCAGCGCGTCACAACCATGACTAAGCCTGCGGTTGATGGAACAGGAGGCAAAGTTGAGGAGATCACGCAGGAAACTTCGACGATTCCGACTAATCTCTCTTCGTTGTCCGGACTTCCAGTTGGTGAAGATGGGTTGATCCTAGATGACGACGGCAATCAAATCGGTCGACTGGCTGAGGGTGACGCAGAAGATCTTGCTGGTCACACCGTTGGCGAAGATGGAGAGATACTCGATGAAGATGGTGATTTGATCGGGCGCGTGGAGCTTCTCAGTGGTGATCTAGCAGAAGAAGGACTTCCCGGCCAAGATGCCCTGGGCTTGAAAGACCTTGCAAACCTACCTCTTGGGGAAGATGGGACAGTCAAAGATCAGTCCGGTCGAGTATTGGGAAAGCTCGTCGAAGGTGATCTTGAAGATTTGGTCGGCTGGACGGTGGATGAAAATGGGGAGATACTCGACGAGGATGGTGATATGGTTGGCCGCATTGAGCTGCTTCCTTCTGATGAGGTTGGTGGAGCCCTTGACCAGCTAGGCGATTCGCTGCCAGACTCTTCCATTCTGAAGGACAAAGTCATCAATGAAGAAGGAAAAATCCTGGATGAAGACGGTAACCTACTTGGCCAAATCAAAGAAGATCAAGATCTGGAAGCATTGGCTGGCAGAGTACCGAACGAACAAGGACAAATCTTGGATGATGATGGACAGGTCATAGGAGAAGTTGAGGTGGTCGCCGGCGAGGTTGCTGACAAGGCAATGGCAGCGCAGCAAGAAGCGACAGAGAAGGCCGAGGGAGATATTTCTATCCTTGATGGTCTCCAAGTCAACGAAGAAGGACTGATCACTGACCCCAGCGGCTCCGTAATCGGTGAGCTGGAAAGTGGCGATCTATCGGAAGCCGCCCACATGACCGTGAACGAAAAAGGCCTGGTGTTGGATGACGATGGCAACATCGTAGGCAAAGCACGGTTAGCTGCCAAAGATGTTGTCGAAGAGACCGAGGAATCCACCAAAGAGACCGTCCAGGAATTGCCACCCCTTTCTACACTGGAAGGTCTGAAGTGCAACAAACTCGGAAAGATTGTCAATGAAGATGGGATCCCAGTTGGTGAACTTGTCGAAGGCGATCCCAGAAAGCTCAGTCGAGACGGTGTCGAGCTTGACGGTGAGGGTCAATTCTGGGACAACAGGGGCAACATCATTGGCAAAGCCCAGACTATTCCCTTGGAGGATGAAGAAGAGAGGGGGCCATTTGCGGACCTAGATGAGCCTTTTGTTGCCGAGGAAGGTTGGGTCCACGATGCCAATGGCAACAAAGTTGGACAGGTTGTTGAGGGTGAAATTGGCAAACTTCTTGGACGAGCCGTCGATGATGATGGCGATATCCTAGACAAGCGCGGTAATCTCCTGGGACGAGCAGAGCCGTGGGAAGAACCCGAGCCCGAGCCCGAGCCTGAGCCCGAGCCTGAGGAAGAAGTCGATCTTACAGAATTAGAGGGCCTCACTCCGAATAAAATGGGAAACGTGATGGGTCCAGATGGAGTCCCTATTGCTCAAGTTAGCGAAGGAGACCCCAAACTACTGGCTGGCCGAAAGATTGATCCTCAAGGCTGTATATGGGGTGATGGTGGCGAAGTCATCGGAAAAGTCACTCTTATTCCTAAAGAAGAACGGGAAGCCATCACACTCTTTGGAGATATGGGAGATCTAGTGGTTCGGAAAACTGGGTTCGTCGAGGATGAAACTGGTTCTATCGTCGGCAAGATCATCGAAGGCGACCCTCAGAAATTGCAAGGCCTCCTTGTGGATGAAGATGGTGACATTCTTGACAAGCGAGGCAACGTGAAGGGAAGAGCTGAGCCGTATACTCCACCGGATGAGGAAGAGGAGGAAGAAGAGGAAGAAGATCTATCTGCTCTTGAAGGAATGAAGGTCAACAAGCTAGGAAACGTCGTGGATGAAAATGGGGCTGTGTGGGGACGCCTTGTCTCTGGGAACCCCAAGAAGCTAGCTGGCAAGCAAATCGATGCGAAAGGTCAGATCTGGAGCGACGACGGAAATGTTATCGGCACCGTGGAATTGATCCCTTCATCTGAGCGCGAGCAGGGGGAGGGCATTTTCTATGGGCTCGAAGGCCTAGTGGTCACCAAAGACGGAACCATCACAGACCTCAACGGCCAAATCGTCGGAAGGCTTGTTGAAGGAGATCCGCCCCGACTGAATGGTCGTGCCGTCGACGAGGATGGAGAAATCATCGACAAAGTAGGAAACGTCATCGGTCGTGCAGAGCGTTGGACCCCGGAGGAAAAGGCTCGCAATGTCAACCCAATGAGTGGTCGAAAAGTCACCCGTGAGGGCGAAGTGCGTGATGAAGATGGGAATCTCATCGGTAAACTCACCGAGGGCAATCTCAAGTCTCTAGCCGGCAAAACAATCGACGACAACGGCTACATCGTCGATAACGATGGTAATAAGATCGGCGAGTGCACATTGCTAGAACACTTACCTGACACCGAGTCCGAGCCTGAGCCCGAGCAAGAGGAACCCGAGCTCTCACCTGAGGAGCTTAAGCAGAAGGAGAAGGAGGAACACGATCGAGAGCTGGCGAAGAAGATGTGTTCAATTATACAGCAGACGCTTGATTCTGTTGAGCCTCTTTGCAAGCAGATTACCGAGGCAAGTCTTTTCATATCATTCTATATCTATGTCACTAATAATACCGCCAGCATATTGAGAGAGCCGATCGCACACCCCGAGACGAGCTCGATGAAGAACAATTAGTAAAGACCGTGAAGCCTATCATCGAAGAAGCTGGTAACATACTGCAAGAGTGTAAAGGATCCCTTCGTGCTTTGGACCCCGATGGCCAAATTGCAGCGTCTGCCAAAGCCAGAAGTTTAGCGCACGAAGCAACACCGGAAGAATATCAGCTAGCCGATCTTCTAAAGCAACTTTCGCAGACAATCTCGTCGACAATTGAGAACGGCCGTCGGCGAATATCGGATATGCCTCATGCGAAGAAGAAGATTAATCCACTGTGGTCGTTGCTTTCAGAGCCCCTCTTCCAGATTATTGCAGCCGTTGGTTTACTCCTGAGCGGAGTTTTGGGGCTGCTCGGTAATCTCCTGAATGGCCTTGGTCTTGGAGGCATCGTGAAGGGCCTTCTTGGTGGCCTGGGAATCGATAAACTGGTCAGTGGCCTTGGTCTGGGCAATATCGGCGAGAAGCTGGGTGGGTCGGGTTGAGAAATGCACTCCGCAAAGTCGGGGCCAAGGCCATTTCCCCAGAGGCCCAGACAAACACATCCACACATCTGCATGAATATGATTTTTTTGAAACAATGTACAGGAACAAGGTGAGATTATTTTTATGTTGTAAAAAAAAGAAATTCAAGAAAAAAAAGGGAAGAAAAGGAAAGTAAAAAAAACTGTCCGGATTCGCGTGTGGTGGTGATAGGGGATGATTCTCACCTACCCTCAAAATACCGGGCCACATGATTGCTATCAATATTTTCAGAGATAGGGTAAGCAGGGAAATTTAAATTCAATCACTTTTCGGCCAGACACTGCCTCTCAACTATTCTCACCTCGTAGCAATCATTCTGGATGTCAAGATAAGAGGTAAGATAGATTTATCTCGCCAACACCACTTTAATCCAAGAAGCCTACAGCTGCCTCCGGGGACTGCGCCCGTAGCTCTAGGAAGTATAAGAGTCCCTGAACAGACTGATACTCCCGACATATGATTCCTGATACAGTTTCATCATGTTCATCAATCCAGGTAGCCTAACAATGGGAGCCGCAATCAACCACGATGGACCGTGACAGGGCTCTAATTTCTGTTTTCTAGCACTGTCATGCACACAGTTGAGGGCAGGGAGTTCCCTTAGCACACATGCTTAGTAGCTTAATTTTGTGTCAACTAAATGCTCTTTTATAAACATCGCTCCTACCCACCCCATATTGCGGATACATGTACTAGTCCAATGTTACTGTGACACTGAAGTACTGATACGGGCTTGAGGGTTAAGGCAGAAGTGGTTCCGCTTCGCACGCTGTACTTGGTTGATCTTCTCTACTCTTGCCTTTACGCTTTCTTGCTCTTCCTCTCCAGTCTGCGATCCTCTAGTGTATAGACCTTTTTTTTTTTTTTTTAGCTAAGCTTGTCCACGATTGGAGAAGTCTCACTAGTAGAGGCATACAGGGGATTTCAAAATCCAATTACAAAATTCAATTTTGCCCTTTCAGGGGTTCAAGTTTTATCCGAACTTCTATACCAGTCGCTGATGCAAAAAATTGGATTGGCTCGCTGAGAACTCCAATCTCCAATCTCCTTTCGAGATACATGGAACGACTCGGCAATCAACTAGTAGCTTCGGAAAACCGACCTCATTATAGCTTAGCTGATTCCGAATAGTCGGGGCTAAGGGTAAAAAGGGGCCACGGGAACCCCGAAAAAATCGCCCCGCAAGCGTAACCGAGCCTCTCTGCAGGTCTCCGACTGGGGATTGGTGGATTAGCAGCCAAGAACCCCGCAAAGCCAAGTTCTATTAAGGAAATAGACCGCTAATTTTGTAGCGCCACAAAAATACCCGACCCTGGGAGGCAATGAAGCATTTCCCCTGCATTTCCCCTGCTCGGTTTAACCAAACATTCTAAAAGCAAGTCCATCATTCCGTGTTAAGGTCTAAATCTGTCTCGCCTTGAAGTAGAATGCGTGCTTTTCAAACGGTGCCAGCTGTGCTTTTCAGTACGGCCTTCGCTGTAGTTCTGGCTACAGCGGATACAAGCAGTTCCGCTGAGCTCAACTTTCGGCCTGACAATGTGACTTTGAGCGACCTTTACCGTTGGATTGGATCGTAAGCGGATTTCCCGACCGTGAAAGCGAAACAAAATTTCTCATCAATCACCTTTAGGTACTACAATGGAACCACATATCTTGAGTTCTCTGCATATGCTGGATTAGCAGCTTCTGAAACGGAATATTGTCCTGTTCTTCGCAATCAAACGATCACGACAAACTACACTTCGTTGCTAGCGCTCACAGAGCCAGCCTCATACAACAACCTTGGCAATGACCCAGTGAATGCCTTTTTGACTCTCTGGCCCCCTGGGTTCGACTTCAATTCGATAGCCTCCTGGAAATTGATTCAAGAGATGGTACCCTCCCTGAAATACGCACTATTTTCGTCCAAGTGAGTCTATTCGCCAAAGGCTTAGAAAAGGATTGAATATCTGACTAACAATACCTAGCCCTGTCTATGACAACTCTACCTCAGACGGTGATAACAATTTCAACTGGTCCCTTGAGAAAGCCAAGGCCCCGCCTTATAATCTCTCAAGTACGATAGATGACTATAAGGGTTTCAATTACTGGGAGGTGAACAGCACAACAGACTGCGGTGATACCAAAGTTCTCAGCTGGTCATTTGCTCCAATCTCGTTTAATACAACTTTCAACGGCACCGATTTCACAAACCCAGTTGTGAATCTTCAGTTTGATACTACAACTGCAAACTTTTCCATGCAGGGCTATTTTGCGGCGAACGTTATTTCTAAAACAGGGCCGGATTTTCCGCTTGATGCAGAGGCCGAGTATACCCTTGTGGGTAAGTTCGCTATGAGCTTTTCAGGCGTTATCGATAGCTATCATTCTGATATTTTGCGAAATGATACCGAGACTCCGACCTGGCTCCCCACTGTTGGCTATCAGAATAACTCGTTGAATGTTGGATATACGACTACGTCAGGGGGTAATCAACTGCTAGGATCTTGTTCATTGGCTGCAATCTTGCTGCTTTTGCAGGTGCTTGTCTGTTCATTTTGATCAATCCACGTTGGGTCCGGATCTTGAAACATCCGAAGTATCAACTATTGTACATATATTAATGACTGTATCTTATATCAACCACCTGGACAAAATCGCAGATTAAGGTTATGTTTCAAATGTTGAATAGTGGACTTCATGTAGCTAAGTATACGATGGACCTTCATATGTTAAATAGTGTTCTTGATATTCTCAGAAGGAAGTAGTCTTCGACTAAAGCCATCTTGTGGCTGATTTCTCAATGTAGTGCAGCCCCATGTTTTATTCAGGTACCTGCGGAAGCATTTTCATTACATTGAATGGGCATCATCACGCGCATCAATAATTATGCTTTCCTATTTGATTCATCCGTATATTTGGCTACTTTGAAGCCTATATGCCACATGTGAATGATCCATGCCTAACAAGACGACATTTCCCGTATCTAAGGGATAGTTGAGAAGGAAGAACAAGAAAGACACAAAAAAGGAACCTTACGTTTTCCTATTCCTGCGATAACATTGATACATGTCTTTTGGTAATATTGAAAGTATTCTCTAGTAAAAGATAGAAGTTTTCAACAAAATACAGTACACAAGAATTAGAGTCCTTAGCAAAGCTTTTCATGTATTTAGTTCACTGAAGCAGATATTCTCCGTCACCATTCATATATGCCGAGGGGATCTTATATGTGTAGCAAAAATATATCGATTAATTTCTACGGTCAAGCACATCTCAAATATTAAGAGTGAAGAGGCTTCCTTCCATAAACGGCGACTCTGCACATAGTTAGTACGGGTAATCAGGTCATTCGCGGGGGTTGGGTTGACTGTACGTTTCAACATAGGCATGCAACTTCTTGTCCCGCAGCTCCTGTTTGACCAAAGCATTATGAATCTTGGCCACATCTGGGCTCCATCCTAGCACCTGCGTGTACAAGCGCAGTGAATAGGAATCAATGGCTTGCTGCAACTGAACTGCCTGGAACTTCCCCAGGGCCTTCAGATTGGGATCGCGAGGCCAAGGCGAAAACGGCAGCACGTAGACCGATAAGGTGACATCCTCAAAGCCGGCTGCAATCATCCATTCTTTCAGCTTATAGTAGATATTCAGTTCCCGCCCGCTCTTGTCGCCAGCGATATTGATGGCCTGTTGCCATTGCATGAGCGCAGAATCTTGTTTGAGGGAACCATCATCACTCCTGGCCCAAACGGCACTCTCGTGAGATTCGAAATAGCCGCCAGGTTTGACGTGGTCGTAGATCCGGCGGAGAAATCCGGGCCAGTCGGCCACACATCTACCCTGTGCATCAGATCGACACGCTCGAAGTAGAGGGACTGGTTGTAAGGACCTACCCTGCCAGGCATCGTGCATGGATAAAGTCAAAGTGGTTTTGTTCATATTGCCAATCGCTTTCAAAGTCCTCCACTATGAACTCAATATTTGGGGCCACCCAACTAGGCTGGATGGGGCTGATGTCATTCCCAATAACGTGGGCGCTAGGAAATTTCCTACCATCTGGAGTCAGTCTCGCTGGCTGAAAGATCGGATTAGGAGACTTTCACGTACTCGGCAATATCCAAAGCCCAAATGCCTGTTCCGGTCCCCAGGTCCAGAATGTTCTCTGGTGATGATTTAATAGGGGCATTGTAGAGCTCTCCACCCAGTAGCATCAACCATCTGCACAGCTCTAGTCAGCCACAATTGTTCAGCAGTAATGCATTGCTTCACATACATGTGATGTGTCTGAAAGAAGAGTCAGTGTGCGAACACGAATGTTTACTAGAGAATCGTAGAGATAGTGGCGTACCAAATCCATTCGATCCTGCTCCTCCTCATCATTCGGCATCCTAACTTGTCAGTCTTCGCTGCCAGGAGCCTCTAGGGGAAAGTGTAGAAATAAATACATATAATTTCCCTACTTGTAGGTCAGCTGGTGAATCAAACCTGGTATCAAGGGCAAAGGCTGAGCAAGACTACTTACTAAGCTGGTGCTGCAATATCGCCGACCGTTCTCATACTCAAATTCGAGCACGCTCTCCGACAGAGAGGTGAGATCGGATAGTTCATCGTCGAAATGGCTACTAGTATCCTGAAAGATGACGTCATTTGAATTCCGGGTCACAATGAGCCAAGCACTTGAGTCCACATACGTCGCTAAAAGTATCGATCGCGATTGAATGGGGCGCGTTGAAAGGGATCTCAGAATTGACGACCGGCGCTTGTTCGGATCGCAATTCTTCAGATTGCGCTTGTTCGGTTGGTGCCGAGGCCGTTTCATGGGGAGTGGAAGCCATTGTAAATGAATGATCAAAACAACTGGAAATAAATTAGAAGAACGTGGGGAATGGATCTCTACCCCTCTTGGAAATTTGAAATTCGCTTAAAGACATGTCAATCAACTCAACACGGGGTGGAGGAATTTGGGTTTGTACCCAGACCGTCGGGTCCAAATGAGAATACAAGTTTTGATCGTTCGCGGCCTTACGCTCGTTTCTGGATTTCGTAAACGCCAATGGACATCACTGAAACGGGCTGGAACTTAAATCTGCTCTACATGTTTTCCAAAGTGTTTCCCTGGCCTCCGAAGTACTCTTTTCGGCCCAAGTGCCAGAGCTAGTTGTGACGAAACCTCAACAAGGCTACTGATAAATGAACTGGCATGCGGCACGGATAGGATCAAGGTCAGAAAGAGCAGGCGCTGATCTGGTGCCAGTGAGGCTTCCCACAGTCAATCTCCTCGCTGTTGTGTAATCAGATTTACATACAAGCTCCCTCACAAATTATGCAAGTTTGCCAAATCCCTTGCTGTTTTCCGAGATTAAATGCCGATGGTGGTCAGAATATTCGTCACCTTATTGGTCGGTGTATCAAATAATCTCCGCCTGTCGTGATTGGTTAATACTTTTGAGTCGAGCTCGTTGAAGATCACGTCAGCGTTTCAGTCATTCTGCAGGGCAATCACGTGAGTGTACATGTGGTGTCGCCAATGACATAAGCAGAGATCGCCATTGACTAGGCCTAATTAGGAAATAGAAAAAAGTTCAATGGCGACCGTTGCTTATGTCATCAGCCTCGGGACCTGTAATTTTAGTCCTAAAACGACTGTATTATAGAAGGGTTTAAGACTATACTCACTACCTTACTTTATACCCATATTCTAACTTATTAGATGTCAATAAATCTAGCAAAATATTAATAGAGGTAGATTCTCTAAGTAAGTTAGTAAGTGCTTATTAAGCGTTTAAGAAGCGCTTATAGCTCTTACTTATCTTCTTATAAGAAGGGAGCTCTAACTCTCTAGTCTTAGCTCTCTAGACTCCCAATTCCTAAAGGTAAATATATTCTATATAGCTCTTATTAGTCTCTAACTAGATAGGGGGGTAAAGCGAATTAGCCATTATAAAACTATTTTAAGCACTTAATAAGCACTCTATAAGCACTCCATAAGTGATCAGAGTAAGTGCTCATAGCGAAAGGGGGGAGTTTAAGAAGCGGTGACAGAGGCGGAGAAGAGATGGTGGTGGAAGGAAGCAGAGTTGGTTTCTAGTAAACAGTAATCTATTGTGGGGGACCTTCCGAGTCGGGTTAGCCCATTTTCAATGGCGACCTCTGCTTATGTCATTGGCGACGTGAGCTATACCCTCCAATCACGTGGCTGAACGGGCTGAAGAGTCCTGTAAAGCGGTAAAAAAGCTTCCTTACAAAGGAAAGTAAGAATGAAGACTGGGTGAGCAAAAAACATACAACAGTCAGGATTCGCATGTGGTCACCCACCATACTACTAACTAACCGGCGTGTGGCTTAAGTACGGCTGAGCAGACGGGAAGCCCTGTTCTCCACACCCTATGGTCGTATGTACTGGACAATTTCCAAGGAAGGAATATATAGTTCAGCCCAGACGCCTGCGACCCAGGTGAGAATGGGCGAGTGCTGCTTCAGTGTCACTCGTGCAATCGGGCTGAGTAGGGTGAGTGCGCAATAGGGATGCTATGCCATGAGCCATCTGCGCACTGAACTTTGAAGGTTTGGACTAGAATTTGGATAAGAGCTAAGGGGACTTCTTCCCCAGCAGCATCAAGTTGCCCATGCCTTCGGGATTCCATTGCAAGGGAAAATGTCCTTGCTAATAGCATAGTATAGCACAAGGAAACAATCTTCAATACTTGAATTGGTCAATTTTTGAATAGAAAGGATTCGTGTATTTGCTACCTCAGAGCGATGAAAGTACAAGAGGAAAACCTTGGAAGAAAGGGGGAATGAGAAGGCAACATGAACTAGCTATCTGCAAATAAAGATCACATCACTCAATCATGATCCCATACGAAGTTTTTGTTAAGCTTCTGCTTTTCAAAAGTTTTCAAAGCGCCAAAAATCAGAGCTTGGTTAGAGATGCAAGAGTCGACTCGATTGTTGAAATTTCGATATGCCCATCATCCGATTTCTACAGCGTAGTCTTCTTCCGCGACCAATTCAGCCCGGTCGCCTGTGCCTCCGCCCATGTCTCCTCCACGATGTGCGCATGCTTCGCACTCCTAGGCGATAAGTGGCAGACAAACCTCCTCGGGATTGTGAGGAAGCCGCTTTCTGTGCGTGCCTCTGGCTCGATGATGTTTCCATCGGAATCTTTGCCTTTCGTAACGTTGAAGGCCCAAACAGTTCGCGCGAGGTTGATAAACAAAGAATTCTGTGCGACATGAACCCCTGAGCAGGACCGCCGACCGGCGCCATATGTGAAGTGATCTCGCGCATCTGGCTCAGCTGTATTCATTGATTCAGCTGTTGTCATACTCTTGTAAGGCTCCTTCATGTACCGCATTGGCTCGAAGTCCTCGGGAGAATCCCAGCGATCGGAATCAAAATGAATTGCCCTGTAGGTTCAAGAAATATGTCAGTGTCTATTATTCTGGACCGTAATCCCAATTCAGCAGAGGAGACATACCACCAACTGAGAACAACCGTCGAGCCCTTTGGTATGAAAAACCCATTATACCAATCGTCTTCAGTGGTTGCGTGGGGTGCGCCTAATTTTGAAACCGGTCTCCAACGTAAAGTTTCCCGCGCCATTGCCGCAATGTATGGAAGGTTCAACTCGTCTTCAAACGTTGGCAAGCGATCGCCACCAACAACGCGATCAACCTCCTCTTGTGCAGCCTGAAGAACGTGCGGGAACAGCAAGCAGGCCAAAAGCCAATTATTGATTGTGCTACTGGTTGATTCGCTTCCAGCTTCTACCATTGTTCCTGCTGTATATGCCGCTGTCTCCTCATCAACGCCACTTTTGTTTGCGATGTTCAAGTAAAAGTCGCGAACAAAACAATCGGGGGCAGTCCCCGCTTGGATCTGTCGAATGAGGTCTCTGTACAAGTCAATGTAGACTTTAGAATCGTATGCATGCCATTCCCGACCGATGTTCCACCAGTTTTGGACTATCCTGGATGGGAGCTTGGCAAGGATAGGAAACGTGTCAACAAGCCATCTACCGGGCTCAGCCATGGCATTAAAATGCTCTAGCAATGTGTATATTTTTCTGTACAAAGGATCATGCCAGTCCGCAATCCGATGTCCATAGGTAATCGTCATGATAACGCTGGAGGAATATCGACGGTTGATGTCATAAAATTCGTAGTCATCTTTTGCATGAAGAAAATCGTACATAACTTGTTTCGATTCGAAGTCTTGCACAGGGATATATGAAGTGGCTGTGGCAAGATTGAGCGCAGCATGACTGACTTTACGCAAAGACCGCCAAAGAGAGCCGTATGGCATGAGAAACTGACGGTGCCCGTTTGAAACTGCGTCGAATGCCATCGGCAAATGTGGTCGGCCAGAATAAATAGAGCCACGCTTGTCCATTAATTCTCGCACCCCAGCAGCAGAATTGAGCCATATATAATGGCTAGGCCCGATTCTTGTGTAAAAAATTTCGCCATATTCCTGAGCCCATTTTAATGCGACTTTGGGAATCGTATCGGCGTCTTTCAGGTCTAGCATGTTTCCCAGTATAGGCCATCCACGAGGTCCAGGTGGTAACTTATCAAGGCGTTCATCTCTAGTCCAGTAATTGAGAATCAGAATGGTTACCTTGCATGAAATTAGCTTGAGGATCAAAGAAGGAGCTGAGAAGGAGCTCAGTCACAATATAATGATTAATAGGCTGTATTATAGAGGTACTCACGACTAGTGAAACCAGGAGAGCCACATAAGATGCAATAGAGAGCTTGCTCATATGATCTAAGGCCTCAGAGGCCTTGCTGAGAGTCGCCGAGATCATGATTGTAGTATTTCGATAAATAACCCAGCTCAAAGCCTTCATAGAGCTCTAACTCTGGTGGTAAACCCCATTCTTGTAATAGGAAATTTCTCCTAATATATTTGATACAATCCCAATGTGGGTGAAAATTGCCGATTGAGATGTTCTCGTTACGGTCAGTTCGTATAATAGCTTTCAGGCGATGATTTTGAGCGACCAATGGGAATAAAGGCCTGTTCCCCCAACTGAATGGGGAAGCCCAACTCATGACTTATACCGAGAGCCGACCAAACAAAATGCTCCACAACAGGACGCATCCCCAAAAGGCCTGGTCTAGATCTATCTATGTTGTAAACTCTTGAGTGTCATTTCGTGAAAGATTTTGCGCCCACCTCGTGTTTCGGGCAACAGTATCGCTCAGGACCAGAAGCCAAATTACAAAAAATCAATAAATTGGGTGAATAGAAATATGAGGTATTTACCCGGGAAATCTAATAATGAACAAGGGCTTATCTTGTATCTACTAGAAAAAGCTCACAATTATAGAAGATCTACATAGGGACGTCCAGGGAGGACAAGGTACACTCTTACTGTTTCTTAGCTTCAGGCTTGTAGTGAAGATAAGAAGGCTCTAGTCAAGAAGTAAACCAAATCTTGGGTTGAGTAGTCTCAATCTTACCGGCTCAAAAACGCCAGCCCCTGCAACATAGACATCAGGACAATCCCCAAATACGGACTCGGGGGTGGTAACAATCTTCTCGAGCTCTGATCGTTTCGCAATATCACACGGCAGAAATACCAAGTTTGCCGAATCTCGCTCAACCTCAACCGTGGCTTCTTCTGTTAGCTTCAAATCCGCGATAATAACTTTGACATCCTTCGACCGAGCGATCTTTGTAAGCTCGAGATGAATTCCTGATTTGTGATCGTAAGTCAATGAAAGGAAATGACAGATAAATCTGACGTACCGGACCCTCCTCCCGTAACTGCGAGTATCTTCTCGTTCATGTTCATATCCCCAACGAAAGCCATTTTGTCGTTCAAAGTTGTTCCTCCTTTCGTAGAGATTGATCTCAGTTAGGTGCATTTTCGACTAACAGTCATGGTAAGGCTAATTATATATGATCCTCAGCTGGTAAGAGGACAGACAATTTTGGTTCAGCGTCAGCTTGAGGTCTCCAGCATCCCTCTCGAACAGGTTTATTAAATCTGTCTCCGACGAAAGCCCTTGATTCTCACTTCCCGTTCCCCAGACTCAATGCTTACGAACAACAATTTTATCAAACCGAGGCTGCGATCTGGTGGATAAAAAATGCCGGGATAATTTCGAAAGCGAGAGTCTCCCAGCTGAGATATATTTGAGAGATTTGGAGGATATTATGGTAAGAGATACATACTAGGTCTCTTCCTTTACCTTGCTTTTCCTTTTCGAGGAGAAAGCACCTGGCCCGTTTGATGCACTTCAAAATGTCATGCCTTCCTGGTATGTTGTAAGCGCTAAGCTCTGGCTGCATGCCTAGTGGCATGGATAAGCTTGCTAATGTTGAGTACAATGATTTTTCAAATTGCGTAGAAGAAGACCATGTTGCTGGGATATTTCAAATATAATCTTGTAATTTTGTAATCTTAAAATCGAATGGGAGATAAAGAATACCGAAGCCATCTTCTCTCTAAAAAGTGGATACATTTCAAATGTTATTAATTTATAACATATTAACTCTAGAGATTCGAAAGGTTTCTCTAATGTAATGTTGTTTCGGGGACCGGGTCTTAGCGCTTACTGTACCCCAGACCCAGACCAAAATGGTGCGGGGTCGTCAGCTTCCAAGCTTCACGGCATATGCGAAAGGGGGTATACTATACCTCAGGATGGTATTCGCAACATATCCCACCTCTATATTCCCGCATATACCGTACATGCCTAGGCGTGTCAAAATCTAATCCATCAGTAGGCTACATCAAGAACAATAAATCACAATACAAAAAGATGGTCGGCACCAAGTGTCCAAATGCATGTAATCTTTGTCGCGTGAAAAAGATCAAATGCAGCGGCGATCAACTATGCGGAAATTGCAAAGTTAGCGATTGGGAGCCAGATAGATGTTACAAGTAACTCCATCATGTTGAAGAGGCCACTGCGCTTCAACGCAAGATGTGGAGGGAATGATAAGGCTCATTTGGTCGTCGTTTACAATTTGTAGACGATACTTTTCGGAACATCTTGCCACCACTTGCCGACTGCCACTTGTGCTAGTTATTCTAATGAGTTTCCCGAGTTCATTATTCAAGATTCCGGACATTCCAACCAAGTATCCGAGAGTATTCGGAGCTCGGTCCCCGTCCGAATAAAATTGAAATCGAATCATCCAGACAAATATATATTCCCGACTTTGTTTCTTTCACATCGCTGTAACTCAGAAATCTTCAGTATCCTCCAGGCAAATCGATATCTCCAAAAATCTCAATTTTCCAACTTTTACTTCGCCCGCAGCCATGGTTGACTTTGATAACGTGGGAGCGACCATCACGTCACCGGTTGAGCTTGCTCACGTTGTGCTACGCATAAAACCAGACAACTTATTGGATATGACCATTTTTTAATGAGAACGAATTGCTCTCATTCATTACCTACGATGCGAACTTTTGGTTGTTGGGGTAATATTCTCAGTATTCGAGACAAGCCTGACACAGCGCTTCTTTAGCAACCAATGCCAAAGGAATTTAAAGGGTTCCTAAACCATTACAAAAGTCGTATAGCGTTGCAAATATTTTTGTATGAGTACGCAGACGAGATAGGGATCACCTAACATTCAACGACCGCATCGTCGAGTAATTTGAAGATAAAGCCTTGTAGAAGGCTGGTTTGTTTACAACGGACGAAAAATGGCTGCAAATCCCTTAATATTTGCAGATAGTGTTCACACTTGCGCTTGCAGGTTCGTCATGGGCCAAGAACGAAAAGCCCAGACAAGCGAGTTCCCAATCTATCAATCATGGTTCTTCTTTGACCATCATAATAGTAAAATCGACTTGCATTAGTAAATTTTTCTTAGTAGGCCATATGAAGAAATTGTACTGAAGGGATTCATTTGTTCAGTCCAAGTCCAAAAGGTTCATACATTATTATCACCAATGAAGTTAGAGTCAATTTCTGAGAAGAAGGAGTGAACGGCGTTCAAGCAGTCCTCAGCCTTGTCAACGTAAATTTCATGCCCAGCCCCATGAACGATAACCAACTTTGATCCTCGAACCTGCCTAGCAATTTGCAGCTGCTCCTCTAGACCAGTAGCGGCACTTTTCGATGGAGCAAGGATCAGCATAGGCACGGAAACTTTTGAGAGAAGGTGCCGTATATCTAGTCCTGATAGGAACTCAGCATATCCAGCAAGGCCGTCGCTGGCACTCACGGCGATCTGCGAAATCCACCAAGATTCGTAGTCCGGGTCTGTCGTCGAGAGAGTCCCTGGAACACGCGCAAGATGCTCCCCATTCCCTGGGATCCGAGTTTCCGGCATGCCTCTGGCCAGTTAGAATGGCCAAAGGAAAAGAGACTAAGCGCCTCAGGCGGAAGATATGAGGGACTCGAGATGACGGTTAAGCTGTACAATCGATTCGGGAATTCGGCTGCGAAAGCTTCTCCTAACATGCCTGAGGTACTCTCGCCAATGAAGTGAACCCTCTCAATACCTAGCTGATCAAGCGTGTCGACAATTTCGGATAATATTGTATCAAGAGTGTACTGGTACCCATCACCTGGCATTGGGGTGGATGACTTGCCATGGCCTCTGGTATCCCGTCGAAGAACTCGGTACTTTCGTGCCAATGATGGAACCCAGTGATACCAAAATGCGGAGTGTCTTCCGAATCCCCCTTGAATGAGTACTGTCTTCGGGTTCTCCCAAGGATCAGTGTAATCATCGACAATCACATGCGTCATTTGACCGTTCGGATGCTGTAAGAGACGTGAAGCAGAATTCGCACTAGCTTCCATGTCCTGAAATTGTATATCCTGGGAGATGTGAATTGATAGATGAGCGACAGTCTGTCGGCTTGAAGACGTAGCTTTCTTAAATGAAACGTACAAAGCAATAATAACTGATTGTACGGTGACCTGGCAACTCACATGAAGGTGAGCAATACAAGCAGGATGGCCTTTTTCCACAAGACTATTCCCAAGAAGATGGAAAGAAATCAAGCCCTGTATTAGCCATTTATTTCAATAATTCTAGAAGGAAGCACTACCCGTGCCGCTTTCACCCCACACACATTCTCAAAGTACCTGCACGCTTACCCCACGCAGCAATTTGGCTCCAGTTAATCGAACTCTCCCACCAAATGAAATCATCAACAATTGAGTTTGATCAGAGCATTGGGAAAGATGGGTGATCTATTTACGACCATTATTCTTGCCTTGTAGTATGAGCCTATGTCAACCAGATAGGCCTATTCTACAGACAAACGAGTTCGTCAGGTTGCGTATACGACTCTATTCCCCACCTGGCTCAATCCCACATAGACACCCGGTTTAGATGTGTTGATGCTCTTCATTAAGTCTAGAATACTTTTGTGAGCACAGCAATCAATTAACACGGATGATAATACATTGCTGTATTCCTCCGATCAATGGTGGCAAGATCAGCCTCCCTGACGGATCATTTGTTTCACCCGGTGACCCAAAATATTTGGTAGCAGTTATGTCGCTGAGCTTTCTGATAATTCATCCCGGCTCCAAGGGTCAAAACCAGCCAAGGTACCTTCTCGTTGACCTAAGGCTCCGCGCCCGACTGCAAGATTATACTAAGGAGAACCAATTACACTTACAACTGCGCCTACATTACCGACTATACCCTTGGAGTGGCTCAATTGATGCTTCAAAGTGGTTTGGATCTAGCTCAAATTGACGTCGCGATTCTTAATCATGTCCACTACGATCATCACGGTGATCCCGTGGGGTTTCAAAGATTTACGAATATTATAATATTATGATCCAGGTTGCTAAGCACTAGGGCTTTTACTTTAGCGACTCTTCGCTACCTTACGGATCACCAAATAAGATCAAATATTCGAACGGATTCTCATGAAACGAGGAATCATACATTGGAAGCTAAACCGAAAAATATCAGCAGGTAGTGTGGATCCTCAACCTGGCGTTATATAGTCACCAATCGCGTGAGCAGTTGACAGTTGGCCTTCAGATAAGCCTGTAATTGCTAGAGTGCTATAATTGAAGTGTTTGAATTCATGATGTACGAAGTCGATTGAACCTTGACAACATCCTAGGAAACTAAACACACACGTATATGTCTGATTCAATGTTTATCCCTCTTTCAAAAGACCCTTCGAACGAGTATTTTGCTCTGATGATAACAATCGAAGATCGACACATCATATGCCCTGTTCCAATGAGATCAAATCATCCAACAGGTTGCTTATAAGCTTCTTCCCAAAAGCTTGCTGAGTCTTCTCCCAACCAACGTTGGCTTTCGTTAGGATAGTCAGGTTTGGTCCGAAAATATAGCTGATCCTGACTGAGTTCCACTGTTTGTCCATTAAGCGTATCGTCTTTGAGAAACGTATCGTACGCCTTCATGACAGTCGACATTGGAGTAATATGCTCTTTTGGAAAGCGATCTAGCATATCTTTCGGGCAGAGCGCAGTGGATACAAATGCTGGGCAAATGGCGTTAATCTGTATATTCTGCTGGTCGAGTGTTGCTCCCAGTGCTCTAGTGAGCCCAACTAGAGCGTGCTTTGAGGCTGTGTATATGGGGTTCGTAGTCATTTGATACAGCCCTGCAGAGGACGAAGTTATCACGATCTTCCCACCGGCGATTTTGTTTTGCCGGGCATAATGTTTGAATAGCCAAATACCCTGTACGACGGCGGTAAAATTCACATCCATGGCCTTCAGATTCAAAGGAAGTGGAATACCATTTCTATCATACTGGTAATCGTTCTTTTGGAGGAATTGTGTGTCAGCAATTCCAGCATTTGCGGCGAAAAGATCAAGTCTGCCGCCTCCCCAGAAGAATGCCTTTTCAAATAAATCGGCTTGTTGCGAATAGCAGCTGACATCCGTCAGACAAAACAAAACTTGATCTCCCAGTTCGGCTGCCGCTTTTCTTCCAGACTCTTCGTCGATATCTGCCATAACAACCCGCCATCCGTCCGCAAGGAGATGTTTCGTCACGGCAAATCCCATCCCCGACGACGCGCCGGTGATGATGGCAACAGGTTGAGACATTACGGGCAAAACTGTCAACGTGAAAGATTAATGAAGGAAAACTACGGTTGTTGTCTGAACAAATACTAAAAATAGTTGTTTCGATGAATAGGTTGCCCATATGGGGTAGATAGCTGGTAAAATCAACTCACTGGTATACCCCACTTATGAATCGAGAACTGCAGCCTGTCCGGTGCTCTGGTAATTCTTTCAAGTATTTTTCAAGGGTAACATTAAGTGGCTTTGCTGTATAAATAACAAAACCTGTGCTAAAAGATACTGGCGAACGACCTTTCAAATGCATGACTTGTGGAAGGACATATGCGAGAAGGTGTGCTAAATATTTGGTCCTTCTCCGCTTTACCCTGACGCGATCGCCCACAGTGATGTTTTGAACCGGCATATCCGTAATCATCATTTAGCGTCACAAGACGTAGATGGAGAAATTACCCCGCAAATTCAGTCCTTGAATGGTGAACTGACAGAGAGGAATAACCTCCCACCAGGTACGGAATATGATGACGCGCATATAGAAACTGGGAATCTTTCTTCAGACAGGCCTTCATGGTCGCCGCGCACTACTCTATCGGAGCATCTGACTCCACAAGATCTCGTGATCAATGATCTAGCAGGTGATGATTGCAACAACAGGCCTTTTGATGACATGCTGGAAGCCCAAACTCCATGTATCGTGGGCGTTCCAGACTCCTTAGAGAACGTCCACGCATTGGAAGTCACAAACGATCATCAGCCACTGCAACTCACAACTATGTCAAATCCACCAGTTTCTACTTCCTTCCAAGCGTTGGTCGACCCATCTCTGGGTTTAACACATCCATCTATTACCACACAAACCTTTGATGCCATGGCCCTTGATTTGGACTTCGGTTCCGCTTGGCTGAATGATTTAATTTTGACGCCATCAACTCCCGGAGAACGGCCGCTAAATCATCTGCATAAAGAAAGTATCACGAATGAACAGTTCGAGCAGGTGCGCCGTCTCTGGCCTTCAAGGCGCCGGAACTCCGCGCTGTCCTCATCTCCTGTGCATTGGAATGACATTCTTCTCCATTCCGAAGATAATATTTTTTCCTCGGCTTCATTAAAGTCCATGCCAATGCTTGATCCTTCACCACAGGTCAAGTCGCCCTGGGGGTTCACAGAGGCTTGTCGACATCGTTTAGCTGAAAGTATGATCAAATATACTTCGCACGGCGCAGATCAAACAAGTGGTTCCGACGTCATATCTTCACCCTGCGATGAGCCATGGAATGGCAAACCCCCTCCAACTGATATTCTGGACCTGTGTCTTGATTTGTACTTTGGCCAGTTCCACATTCACTTGCCCTTTATTCATCCCGGAACTTTCAAGGCTTGCACTACACCAACTATGCTGCTATTTCCCATATGCGTGGTAGGTATGATGATTCTTGACAGGACCGCCGCTTCCAAAATAATTGCCGATTGTTTGCCGGTACGTTATGTTTCGGCGTTATTTAGTCCAATTTACCAATTGCTTACCCAGTCGAGCTCAATAGGGAGCTATTCACCATTGCAAAACCGAGCTTACATCCCATGCCATTCGACATTGTTCGGGCCCTGAATTATTCACTGTCTTGGGTAGCTCCTGTCTGATATTATTCGTTGCTGCGTCGACGGCTGTAAGTTCTTCAATGAATATGAAACTCTCTATGTTAACATATCTTCAGGAAATAGCCTTTGAAGACCAACGACAAGCACTTTATGAAGAAACAATATCTGTCAGATTTCCCACTTGTTACCAGCCAGTTATTGAGGCTTCTGTAGGCTAACTTTGGTTGGAAATAGATGGCTCGATTAAGAGGGGCTTTTGATTCGCATGACTATAACTATACTCTTGTACAAGCAGTAGAAGATGACAATGCCATATGGAAAGCCTGGGCTCGAACCCAATCTGTTCAACGGTAAGCAATATCATATAAGGGTAATTTACTTCTGACTTTGAATTAGTCTTACATGCTGTTTGATCTTAACCGACGCCTACTCGGCACAGATGCTCGGACTTTCACCTATTCTTTCTCCGGAAATCGTCCAGTTGCCACGTATATGCCCGGACTCTCTATTCACGGTGTACTCATCGCACCAATGGAAATCTAGAACTGCGTCTAATGACCCATGGAGCCATTCCGGCTCTGTGGTGTTTGACATGCAAAACCCTCCTCTGGGGCCGACGAGGATGGAGCTCCAAACAGCTTTTGCATTATTCTGGCTTCGTATTCTTGACCCCCGCCATCGACCACAAAGAGAGCTGGTCACTATGCCTCAAACCCCGAATCGCACCTCTACATTATCACATGAAGACCCGCAGACCGATAGTGAACAATTTTCTGAATTTTGTCTAGCTTTGGCTTTCAGCGTCTATGAGACGGAGTTAAAAAGCGGAGATGCAAACTCTCTGCACCTATGGCATTATTTGTGCCTTCGCCTTACATGTGACCTGGCTGTGGTTGAGGATGCAGCCGGTCGGAATGGACCTGAAGCTGCCAAGGAAGCTATTGAGATGTTGAGGCTATGGGCCAGATCTCCCGTTGCTCGTCGTGCCTGCCTACATGCGTCTCAGATGTACATTGCCATTAACAATGATCGCAAGTCCCACGGTATGATGCTTCATTCTGAAATGGCGCTGTTTCATGCAGCGCTGGTTCTGGGATTTTATCTCCTTGCGGCCCCCGAACGTACCTCGGGCGATGATGCATGCTATGACATTTTTGCGGAAGTCCCGTGGAGCCAACTTGGGACATTGGGTCTATCATTGCAGTCTCTTGATCAGGAAAGCGTTTCCTCAGCCTCAGGAGCAGCTTCATTCATTCAGAAAGGAGGACCGGTGTCCTTCCATGGTGCAGAGTACTGCACTCCGTACGCTGCTGCTCGGAGATCATTTATGAACTTTGCTTCTCAACTCAAAGAAGTTGGCAAATGGAATGTGGAGGAGTATTGCAAAGTACTGCGGATAATTAGTGACACCCTTATATCACCTGAGGGATAGGACACCAATAAACAATCGGTGTTGTGGATGGAAAAAAGGTACTGTCACTGACTTCTTGTGTAAGTATTTAGTGACCGCATAGCCGATCATTTCTGCAAGTTTATCTCTTCAGGCCCGTTTTGCTACCTCGGGTTCTTGCCTCAAGGTTGAACGTGCCTGTATTAGTATCTAGTAAATGTCAAAATTTCTGTTGAATGATCCATGCACGAGCACATTCTTGGGATAAAAAACATGTACCCGAAGACGAAGGCTCCACGTTATTGCATTGTTTAACATGCATTGTTTGACATGCCAGATTTTATTACAGCTTACCTGAGAAGAGCCTTTATCGTATTGTCCAGGTTAGAATATGATTTACCACTTCAATTTGAATATTTTCCCAATCGAGGGCATGCATGTGGGGTGTAATCAACGTCAGGTTTATCCGCCACTAAGGAAAGGTTCCGAAGATGTTTGAATCGTCGGGTCAGTCTAAGCGAATACGTAAAAAAAAGGAAACAGCTGAGTGGATCCTCAAGATCATAGGTGTTTCCGTATTCGTATGGTATTTTCGTATTAGTATGGTAGTTTCGTATCAGTATGTATTCAATGTTTCCTTTCAAAAAACTAAAATCTCTTCATATCGCATACATAATCATCGAATTCTTTGCAAATATTACTTGACCTCAGGTCACTTCCTTTCCTTGTCATCGTTGGTGCAGGCCCTAGTGGCCTACTCTTAGCACTCATGTTGGGCAAAAGTGGAATACCCGTATCTACTTGAGGACAACAAATGTTGCTACTAATGTATGTTGACCATGAAGCTTCTCTTTAGGATGATTCGCTAACAAGACCATCTCATCGGCAAACATACTACCCGTTCGAGAGACACCGGTTTGATTGGGATTCCAATTTTATCATCCACTCGGAGCACTGGTAAATGGCTGCGCGTATCACATAAGGAGAAGTACCAGTCTTAAGCTTTGATGAGCTCAAAGCCAGACAGCCAACAAAATTCAAGGCCTGCTTGCCATTAAATCCAAATTCCGATAATTACAAAATTGTAAACTTCAGTCCTTATAAGGTGCACCAAAGTCTTGCAGCACATTGTAAGTGACAGGACCTAGCTGATCACGCTTGATATAGCTAACAAGGTCAATTTCTGTATAGTATGCAACGCCTTCAGAGGGCTGGGATTGACTGGTGGAACCGTAGACGTTGGTGGACTTTTAAATTGTCTAGAAGGTATATATTTTGAACAGACTGACGATACGATCTTGCACATCTATAACCTGTGAACAGTGGAATGTTCGCCGGGTGAAATAAAACGAAATCGTGAACCTAGCATCGAACGGTGACATTCGACTTTTATTTGAACAGAATCCTGTCACGGCTCTTGATGAGAACTATTTCCTTGTAAAGCATGCAAGACAGCAGAGATAAGCCCCGATTTTCGTGCTACACAGAGGAAATTAACGAATGCTCTTCAATATGACTTTCGGCAACACTACCGAAAATGAAAGGTTATATACTCTACATCTACTATCTTCTATTCTTGTTTTCTATTCGGCCGGGTGGGAATCAGAACTAAAAACATATGGCCTTTTACCATATCGACCAAAAAGATCCTTTTCTTTTACAATGTTTCAATGGCAAGGTATTTCTGGACCGTGCGAAGCTGTCTCTGAGACTCCGTTTACTGAATCCCATACACATGTGCACAGAAACATATTCAAGTAGAGGTATTGAAACTGAAAGTATACTTGTACGTGGTTTATGGGTAATTTCCGGGCGGAGTTCCGGACTCCGAATCTCGCCTGCCGAATACGGTACTAGCTTGGCAAGCCTCACGACGAACTGCTCCGATCCCACCAACCAACCTAAAGGATGCTCCACATATCGATGGGAAGTAGATTGAAATGGGGATTCAAGGACTGCCACGTGATCCACTTACGCCAGTAGTGGGGCCTAGATCCCTAGATCTCTAGACCTGTGGATCGGCTTTTCAATGGAACACGGTAAGTCTATAAACTAGCCGAAGCCTTTCGGCTGTTAGTGCTCAGTCGTGGCACTAAGTGGTACGAGCGCAGAAAACAGTTCGTGAATCACAATATTCCCAGACCCACAAAGCCTTCTGGTGGGGTTACTGGCCAATCAAAATGCGTTGGTTTTTATAAGCCACGCTAACCACACCGAAGCGAAGGAGTACCCTTTGAACCTTGAAAAATTCGTATGTATCCGCTCGTTAGAAACTCCCCTATCTCCCCTATGTTAGATGCCCCCACACCTCCCTTGCCAGATGACCGCATTCTGGCGTTTCTGCGACAACGGCCTTGTTTCAAAAAAAGTATGAGTGTCATGGTGTGGACTGATTGGTCGTGCAGAATATACCTGTAGGAAAATTCTCATTGACACCTTGTCACTTGGTCCTATTTCATTGAGCTCCGCGGCATGGAATTCGGTTCATTTTTTCTCACAAAAAGCTTATCTATAGTTACACAAATATCTCCAATGAATACAGCGGGTTGTCTTGGTGTGATGAAATTCATATACACTCCGTTCAGCACAATTTGCCCAGATATTCGAGCGGACCATTGCGCAGGATTCTTTGCCATATGAATGGGTCCTGCAATGCCTTGCTACACATCGCGAAGCCTTTCTACTCTAATAGGTATCTAACACCGGCACATGCCAATTTATTTTTCTTGCCAAGACAAAATAGGGGTCAAGTGCAGATTTTCAAAGCGGTATTCTAGTAGGTAATGGCCAAGGCAACCAAGAAAGCTCTTATAAGTCCTCTTGCTAGAAGCGCGGATCTAAAGTAGTAATTCCAGGGACGATCGTTGGGTTGCTAGTGCTTCCGGCGGGGCTCGGTAGCTCCGCAATGGTCCACCGAGCCCCGTCCTGTTTCGTGCCTGCAGTAGTTAGTGTTTAGCGACACTAGACTAGGTATCTGGTACCCCGAGTCAACACTATGAGCGCTACGGGCAATGAGCAAGTCTAGCTCGCATTTGGATCTGAAGGTTGTTTCCACTTTATGTCTAGTCACGTAGTCACGTGGGTCCTCCTCGTCGGCATAATTGACTGAGTTCCTATGGTGTTGTGGGTCTTCGCCATAAGCCACCTCGTGATATCGCTAGATTTAGCGGACCAGATCGTAGGCTAGTGAGCGATTTTAGATACGTAAATTAGGAATATCCGATTCCGCTGACATTGTGATGGATATAATAGATCTGCGCAAGGCATGCCTGACTATGCGAAGAGACATTTTTTCCGGCTCCGTGGTCCGTCACGACCCTAAGTCCTTTCTGTCTTTCCTTCCGTGTTTCTGGGGTATCCATTCTTGATTTTGGTAAGCTCTCAATGTTCTTGCCATGGTAGATGAGTACTCATTTCCAAGTAGGGGAAGTTTTGTATGCCATATTCATTCGTTTGTCCTTTTGTCGCAACCTCCTGGAAGCAGCATTTCTCAAGCATCGCTTCCAACACTGCACCACTAAGCACCACATGCAATAGAGATACACTGGTACCTACAGCTTGTGCATTTTCGTCCCGTTTCTCAGCGACATATTCAGTTTCTCTCTTTCTGCGGACCAGACCTAGGATCAGAATCAAGGCTCTCGCTGTCGGACCGACCATCACATTTGATGATTTTTTACAAACCACTATCTTTTTCCACATCTACGATGGGTCCAGAATCACTCACATATAGGCCATCTATCAGAGCCCCGTTACCCAATGGGCAGAGGCCGGCGAAAGAAACCAGGGAAGATCTAGAGAACCGTGTCCATCTACCGCAACTTTCACCATATCAACCACTCAGACCTCTTCCATTGAGGCACTTCAACCATGAGATCCAGCGGTCTCTTCCGGATTCAGGTCCGCTGAGCAACCTCGTCAACCACCATCCCAGATACCTAGTCCCGCGTTGTCCTCTAACAATCGGAACTGAGTTTCCAAACGGCAACCCTTCACCATCAATCGAATCACAAAACAGCGGCAGTGTCTCGGATACCATCTTGTCTCTACCAACACCACCGGTCGGGTCATTCCCACTCTCCTGTGCCCCGCCACCGCATTCTTTCACAGAGTACGGATCTTGTGCGAGTCCCACCAGCACGATTGACCTAGCATCCCGCACATCAGTCGCGACCGGGTCCCTATTCAGGCAGTCTGACACTTCATCGTCCATCATTCGCCTTTCTAATATCCCGCCATTCTCGCCGCCATGGCACCCGCCACCATCTCAAGATCCCCCACTTCCCCAGGATGATCCTCGCCTACGAGCCGCAGGTCTTGTATCACCACTCAATACTTTCCAAGATCTCGAACACAATGAACCACACATCTCCGCTGGTACACGAAATATCTTCAATCCCCGCTGGACTCATATTTCCTCTGCCTCAAGTCAAGCTATCCCGTCAAGCTGGGGCTATTACTTCCAACAGCATAACGGGTCATTCAAAGACACCAACTTCGAGAAGGGAAACAAGTCAACAATACATTCCATCTCCAAGCCCCATCCTGCCTCGATAGTCTCGAATTTGGACAGCCCGACACTGGCCCTTGAAAATCTAATATACAAACAGGACCCGACGGCTTCTTCAGCAATCCCCCACCTGCAAGACGCCACCCGGGGAGACATTATTGGCCACACGTTGAGCGAATTCGACCAGGAAGCGAGAATCAAGAAGCCTTCCGTCCTCCAGCAGCACATTACCCAGCACCACGATGAGACAGTGATTACTGAATCTTTGATCAAGGAATTCGAGGCCCTGCCCAAGCCTATGTCGACTATATGTGTTCGTACAACAATATGTGAAAGAAGACTTAGTGTCCCCAAGCCTGCCCAGATTGATGCGGCAGCCGTGCGTGATACTGAGGCCCGTAGCGCCACTTCCTTGAGCTTGATTGACCTGATTCGAAGTGCCAATGACATGGCTTCGGGCTTGAATCATGAAAACAATGCCAGTTGGACTGATATAAGTGGCAAGAGCAGTGAGGCCGACTTCCACGCCGCAAGTGAGCTTCATCATTCGTTTGGGAATGGAAACAAAATCTAACATTTTACTCTAGGTAAATGCCGTCGTGGCTCAGGCTCCTTTTCTGATATACTGGCTGAATTTCCGCCGCCTGGCTTGGCAGCCTCCAAGATCCGTGGTTTCTTGCCTGTTTCTCTTTGGCGCTCCGACCTGCGCAACGTGAACTCAAATGGACCAAACGAGCATCAAGGCCCAGGTGCTACTCACCCCAAGCGAGGTCTCAAAGGAATGTCTCGAGAGCAGCTCATCATGATATGCCTATTGGCTTTAGGTACCATTCTCTTTGCAGTTCTACTGCCGGTTCTTCTGGTCGCCCGCTCTAAGGAGACCAGCGCTCCACCCTGTGGGAGAGTTACGCCCTGCAAGAACGGAGGAGTTAGCATGTCTAGTACTACTGGATGTTCATGCGTGTGTGCCAATGGCTATACTGGCTATCAGTGCACCATCATTGGTGACAGCAGCTGTGTGACGTCCGATGTCACATTGTCGAAGAATGCGACGATGGGTAGCTCGCTCCTGAGTGTCTTTAACCATTCGCAGGTTAGATTTGGCATATACCTCAACCAGGCTGCCATCATGGCTCTGTTCAGTACGAACAATGTCTCGTGCAGAACTGAGAATAAGCTTGTCTCTTTCCCTGGGATAGACATTAGCAGCGACACCAAGAACGCTCGCCGATCCATTGGGCTACCCATCGACGAAGCTAAAGTAGACATTGTCACTATCCCTAACTCTGCGACCGGGTCTACTACGGTCGCGCATCGGTCTCCGGCCACTAAAAACGGCATCTTATACGACGATTCGGCTACCAACACGACCGCAGCTGCAGCCTCCACGGACACTGGGTCCATGAACATCACCACTGTCCCATCTCAAGTCGTGGAGTTCTCTCGAGTAGCTGTACTCTACATCCTAGAGCAGACTGGGTCTCTTAAGTCGGCCGTCAATACTAAGGAAAACATCCAGTCATACCTGGAGGAATACTACAATAGCGCGATCCACCCTTCGTTGCAAGTCCTGGATAATTATGACTTGGATTTTCAAAACAACACCATTAAGCTACCCAATGGTACGATTGTTGGAGGTTGAATCCATATCATGTGTTATGTACCTAAGAAGAAGGGAAGGTGGTGAAGAGATAGAAGACGGAGAAGAGGGCAGAATATGATGGGAAGAACAGAAACCATGTATATACTAAACGGCTTGTACGATTACCTGATAACGAAGATTTAGAGGAAAACTAATGATTTGTTTGATTTTGATCCTTTGACGTAGTCAAAGGGAGGCTTCATCATTTCAATCAAGATCACCTCATGTTTCCTCACAATATACAGCAAGCTGCAATGTCATTTGTCCTTGAATTCGCTTCGCAGCGAAAGGCTCAGCTGTATGATTGCGCGAAGAATGAGGCTTCAAGCCTTCCCACATGTATTGTGAGGTTATGTACCTGCGCTGATGTGAAGATTAAGCATATAAATTACTGCTATGGCCGACTTCCTATGAATTAGAGGCAGCCGAGAACTGCCCCCATAAATTGTCCTGTTCGCGATTTGAATAGGGGTTTTTTGTCCTTTCATACGCCTGTGACGCACCAGAAGTAATATTGAGCTGCAAAATCCATTGATTTCCTCAAATATAGTAGGTATCCCAGTAGGTACGGAGAGCCGGGCTGTAAGCCAAGGCCAATAATACTTGTAGCCGAATGAGGTCTGTACGTAAGCTTCTACACGGGCTAACCCGAGCTCAACCGTGGTTTGGTCGCTTCCTGACTAAGGTTGGGACGTGTTGGATATATCCGAGAATATGACAATATTTCCCGTGAAACAGGACACCTGGGGAGCTAGTATTTGAAAACGAGAAATGAGGGTGCCAAGCAGTACTGTAACAAGACAGGCTCTAGTGAATAGAAACTCTGTCCCACATATCATGCCCATTATATAATTTTAACCCATGCGTCATCATTACCACTCCGCCGATATATTAAAAGGGGTAAAATTCACTTAGACAATAGTCACAAGTCCAACCATCCGCAAGTAATACTGTCGGTCCATATGAAGTTTGACACATTAAATCGTGCCCCAGACCCAGATGATTCCGAATGTCACTATTTGGAACTGGAGACGAAGCTCAGCCCCAGATTGAGCGACCTTTTTGTTCACTTTATATCGGCAGAGCAGCCATTTTACAAAGTTCAAGAGCTTCGTGCCTTTGGCGTGGACGCCATCGCGCTTCCTGATATTTGTTCCTTATCTTCAAAAGGGTGTCACTTTAAACCTCTTGATTCTCTTGGCTCCGTCACTGCAACCTACCCCCCGATTGATACCCATCGGAATCCCCATCCAAATGACGCGATAGGCTCGAGGCCCATCATCAGTAGTCTGGAACCTATCCAATATGGGGGACGGAATTGGCTTTTCCCGACGAAAGCCATTGAGGATAATGGATATTGGTATGAAATTTAGTACGGCTTATAAAGATACTGTGGCCAAACTTCTGAGAGATACTAATAATGTTGATTCCAGTCCAATGGATGGCCATACATTCTTCGGGGTATTTACCAGTATGATAAAGAATTTGCGGTTCGAGATTACTTCTCATTTTGAGTGGTTGGGGCCAACACCTGGAGACGGGAATCTCCGTCAGCCTCATATGAAGATATACATGGTGACCGAATGTAACGGAGCGGATACCATAATCACCCAAGGCGAGATGGGTGCTATTATGAACGTATTCTATAACCGAGTCTACGAGCCAGGCTTTGAAAACCCTTCGATTTTCCCAGTGAGTTTCCTTCAGAAAGCCCCAGAGGGCATATATATGACTAAAGCATAATTGCATAGGTCCTGGTTATTTCAGAGTACTTTTGGCGCCGTGTCCGCATCATCGAAGCAGTATTTGATCGATCTCGTGAGAAGTTCACGGTGAAGTTCACCCCAATTTGTCATTTTGGGAGAAGGGATGATTTGCTTTGGGATTTGTTCTTGCGTTATGAAGGCAGTGAGCCACAAAAATCACAATAATACTGAATAGATAGCCTAGCTGAAATCTACTACATTTGCTACTTACTAGGCTGCGGAATATAATCCGCGCATGTCGTAAAACAATGGTATTTCTATAAATGTGGTCAGCCAAGTCATAATGGTGCGTAATTACTTAGCCCCTTTCACGTATTTGTGGGAAAGATGTGTTACATCGCTGCCGCCGCCTCCAGCAGTGGCGGTATCGAGGTTGTTTCGGCTAGTGAGACAACCACGCCGCTGATTAAGAACGAAACCCGAAATGATTTTCTCAACAATGCCAGTCTCTTGCATGCTGCAATGGATCAAAGGATCCATTGGGTGCAGCCAGAATTCTAAAAGACAGTGTTGGCAACTGCGGTGGACACGAATTTCTCGGTTAGATTCTCGTCCGTTGATAGCATGATTTTGACTTTGTCGTAGGCCAAAAACCACCTGATAGAAAGTCTGTGTAGATAACCTCAGTTTGGTAGACGCAGGTGAGCCAAGCGTTGGACGTCCGTGTGTAGGATGAGACGCCCTGTTCATTCAAAACTCACGAGCGGTATCCGGGTAAGTGACCGTGGTAATCGGGTTGAGTGGTATACAGGCTATAGCTAATTTGGCAAAGAAAGTCCGTTGCAGCAAGATGTATGAATTCTTCCTCGCAGGCAAGCTCACTACAGCCCATGCTGAACACGAATCCAGGGGCGATGCTATTTACTTTGATATGGAGGGCTTCGTTCTGACTGCGTGATTGGTGCATTGGTTGACCCGGTGGGTCTTGCGGGGTACCGAGATGCGTCGTACGTGGAATCTCAGAGGATTTCGGAGTCTCGCGGGGCTGTACCCGGCCCCCGTAGATTCCAGAGCATTTCGAGGCGGGTTTCGTGGAGAAAATGAGTAGGATTTGCCACTTTCACCAAGATTGTGAACATGATCGGCAGCCTATGCAGTCAATCTGCTTGGGATTCCTCTCGGTTGGAAAGAGCGCGGACTGTAATAGAACGCCCTCTATGCGTAAACCTACAGGGCCAGTTTGAGCTCGACATGTAAAGACCCTGCTACATGCTTTGGTCTTTGAGACCCGCGGAGAGGCCCTATGCGGGACCAGCGGGCACGGCTTTCTTTGCCACATCACCGACAGCCTTCAATACGTCCACAGATATGAGTTATAATTATTACAGCATGTCCTCTAGCTTAATTTGCTATCTGTATCATTACATAGGTGTTGTAACACCAATGGCGCGGAGTCCTCCATGTTCACCTTGTCAGCATGAACGAGGAAAGCTCGGCCGCGCAATCCAATTACGGGGTGCTATGATCGGAGCGGCGGGGCCGACGATATTGCATTACGGAGTTTAGAATACATTACTCTGCATTTTAATGAGAAATTTAATGAGGAAATTTCAGAGGACTTGTAGTCTTGGCATAAAACCATGGCTAATTTGGCGGATTAGATAATGGTCACATTCGGACATTTGGATAGAAATGCCGACTCGCTGCTCGTAACTGATATTTCGGAAATCAACATTTCCGCGGGAACCCAGTGAAGTATCCAGGGGGGTATGCAGACCCGTTATATTCTTCGGCATCTGGGCTACATCTTTGACTGCGGTTCAGTATATTTGAGGTTTTTTCAGAGTGATTCGGTTTTCTGCTAAATATCTCGCTCACTTTTTACAATTGATCGAACAATTGAATTGTGTCTCTTGGGATCTCAAAAGAATATTACATGCTGTAATTTGTATTATGATCGGTATACTATCAAACCCGGACGAACGGAATTTCTACTTTACTGTTATATTCTCCACCAAAATGGAGTACCTGTCGTCCCTTATTTCCAGTAACGAAACCTCCTCTTAGGGGCTCGAATTCCGCCAGTGTCATGTGGTGACCAGCAATCTTCAGTATCAGTTGCTCACCAGGTTCGAATTGAATAGCTGCTGGCCACAGGCCAATCTCCAACTTGACTATTTCACCCGGTGGGACCAACTCAAGTTTGCTGTGATCGTGCGCCGGCCAGTGTGGCTTGCTCAATATGGGGTCAAAGGCTCTATGGCTAGCCCTCAGGATGCCAGTGGGTCCAAGGTACTTGAGTGTATTCACAGTTTGGACTTCCGCCTCTGAGTCTACACCGAGCTCCTGCAACGGTATGTTTACGTTGCGGAGAATCTTGCCAGACCGGTCAGCCTTCCGAATTTGAACAAACACATCAAAGTCATTGTGATCCTGGCAAGAGAGCCACAGAGTAGCTTTGGATGCCCCGATAAGTCTGGTTGTTTCTTGGAATGTGTGGCGGAACTCGATTTCCTCAGAGTCCTCATCCATTTGCTGGCCAACTATATCTCCCTGGTAAGATGCAATTCCCGGCAGAGCAGCCGATTCGCTTTCTGCTAGGAGGTTATTTGCCGACAGGTAGAGACTTTGGTACTCTGCCTCCTTGATAGGCCACTGTGAATATGGTATATTCTTGAACGGGGGCTAGAGGAGCGCCGAGTCAGCTAGGGCTTAGTAGATGATGAGCTGCGAATTCTTGTGGAAAGTCACTCACTTGATTAAATCGCAGAACAGAGATACGGGCGCGCGGTGTCTTCTCCCAGCCGTTTGAAATGCCTTTGGTGTAAAAGTCCAGAAACTTTTTCATATCTGCGATACTATCTTCTTGGTAAAGATCGTGCCACTCCTGTGTGGGGTGCATTCGCAGCCTGCAAGGTGTTAAAGAGGTTCGTAGTAAGTGTGAATGTGAAATTTCGCAGAAATCATCACAAAGACATTTCGTACCATTTCTCTTCATGGGGAATATCTTCGAATGACCGAAGTGACCCAATGGTGTGCAGTGCACTTGACATACTTGCAAGAACATATGCAGGAGCTTTGATGAGGTGGGACTTTGCTCTTTTGTCTTCCCAGTACTCATTAATCAAAGGATAACGATCAATCATGGCAATAACATCTTCTTGATTGTTGTCCCCTGTGCACTCAATGATTAGTCAAAAAATCGCGCAGAGGAGTGAAGATGAAATACCAGATAGACTTCCCATCAAGAACGTCCAAAACGGCCGATATGGTACGCCTCCTCGGCATAGAGACTCTCTGTAAACGTCACTCAGTCCCTCAAGTGGCAGCATGCAAGACAAGTGTGGAGGTTGTTCGGCCGCGATAAACCATTGAGATGAGCCCAGCCATGAATTCCCCATCAGTGCAATGCGTCCATTCGTCCATGGAAGGGATGCGATGAACTCTATAGCATCGTAGCCGTCTTGACCTTCCGATGTTCCATGCCACCTAGAAATCTGTGAGAACCATGGTAGGTAAAGCAAAGGAAAATAGGGGAACTACCCACCGATGGTCACCGTCAGAGCCCAGAATTCCTCTAGCATTTACATTAACTATCGCATACCCATAAGGTACCCACTCCGCAGGGTCAGGAGCCTCGAAGCTTTCAAATCCAGAGAGGCGCTCTTTTGGAATTCCCACTCGGCCCTCGGTCACATCAAGAGAAAGGATTCCTAGGGGGTGTATGATTCGTCAGTTACAATATTATCAATTGTTGCTGGAAGGCCATACCGGTGCCTGTCTTGCCATACGGAGACCAAACAAGAATAGCTGGAACATCCTCTGCGTCCACTGGGCGGAAGATATCAGCAAGGAGGAAAGATCCATCTCGCAGTGGGACTTTTATATCGCTTTCCCAAATGGTAGGTGTCTGGATAGAGCGGCAATCTTCGTCTCTTCGATAGCCTGGTTGCAGCACCGTTGTTTTTGGCGAACTCTCCCCAGATGGACTTTTCGCGGCGGGGTCATCACTGCTCCCGATCTTTCGCTGAAGAACTTCGATTCCACCTACCGTGTAAGACATCTCGAATAGACAACTATTGAGCTCCTGAAAAAATTGGTTTTGACAACGTACGTTTGGTTATCTTTCGGTTATCGAGGAAGTGATAAGGTATGGGTCGCAGAATCCTACAGCATGCACCCAAAATCATTTATACACGCGTCTGGTACAAGTGGGCAGGTCAGCATGGCAGGTGTGGGGAAGTGTGGGGTAGGGTGGGGAACGAATGACGAACCGACGGGGACCCGAGACTGATGATCAGCATTGGCGTGCCGCGCGTGGGACGGCTTTTCGGACAGGAAATAGGTCTCTCTCCCTGCAGTAAAATGGCGCCCCGCGCCCCGCCTAAAAGATAGCTTAGGAACATGATGGGATTTAACTTGAAGCCATGTGGCTCCTATAAATACTCCTATTGCTCTCGCGACATCAATTAATCCGCTCAGTCTTGCATCAGATGGGTTCTTTGGTTGCATTGCCTTCGCATCGGGCATGGTGAGGGTCCACTAGTCTGCGACCACCTTCGGTACAAGAGATGCCTTTTGGTCTCTCAGCATCCTGATTGGCGGGGGGTAATCGCTGATATATATTGTGTTACAGTACCACGCCTGTTGGTTAATACACAGACATTTTAACAATCGAAGTGTTGTCTTTGGACTTCTGCTTCGTGGAAGGTGAATTCCGTGTGGAAAATGATTATTGCGGTGCCATGTCATGCGTTCAGAGCATACAAATTCGTTCTCTACTCCAGTTTATATCCAGGAGCAAGGAACGAAAAACTTGGAACCTTGGAAGATACACGTTTCTACCTTTCATATGGTAAATCTGCGACACTGGCGCGTGGTATGGCCCCTCAGATTCAAATGAAACTTGCGCAAGCGTTATTATGTTCATTGGCACCGGTGCGTCTATGATAATAGTGAGAGTTTTAACAAAAGCCGACGTGCCCAATTTCCTCGAGGGGTGTCATTTGCTTTCCAGTTATCTGTACAGAGTACATATGCCAAAAGGTGGACTCTGGGAGGAGCTTCTAAAGGTGACTTGCGAAAACGGCTTCGTAGTGGCAGTTGCGTAATGGGAAAGCTCAATCAGAATGATATATTGGTGAGATAAACAAGCGGTGAATCTTGTCTTATTGTTTGAAGAGTTTTTTCTAAGAACCATCCTGTTCCGCTGGATTGCCAGGCTTATCGAGCCATACAAGGTAACATCCAAGCCAGTCTTGAGCGGTACCAAAAGTTTCTTGTGTCATCAGTTTGAGCTCAAGACCACCGGGGCGGCTGTTACTGTACCACTCATCCGTAGATTGCATAGCCCAGTTGCTTTGAAAAAGCACCAGTGAGCAACCGCATATTAAAGCATGTGAATCTGGTTGGGACGACTCAAGTGAATGGTTCGAGCTGAGTTGCGAGTGGGGCAAAGCAACAAAGCTATTGAAAAAGGTAGAGTTGAAATATGTCGGAAAATATTTCCACACGACAATTCCATTGGCTATTGAAAGCCACCACATTTACTTGGCGTCTGAATAAAGATCCACCGCTTTCACTCTCCCATACGTGAATTACATACGAAGTCTCTTAATCAGTTTCTAACTCTGAGCGCCCTTGTCAAAGGAATAGGTTAGCCCCAGGGAAACCAAAAATAAAATTTATTGGGCTTCGACTATATCAATTGCCCTTTGAAGAACCATGCGATCGTTTGGAAAGCTGAGCTTCTCTAATGCCTGTTGAAGAGGGAAAAATGCTGGCGCGAACTGCTCCTCCCCACCTCCGGACGGAAGAGAATCCTTGTCCAACACCGCAATATACCACCAAATTATTTTCACATCGTTTCCGCCCTCATCACTTAATTGCCGCATTGTGACCATGAATGGCTCGGTAATATTTTCATAAGAGCGAGGTTCATCTGGCATGTGTTCTTGCTCGTCTATGGGAGGGGCACGCGTGCGCATCGTGACAGGGTGGAGGTGAGCTTTATATCCAGTTTCTTCAAACACCTCACGTAACGCAGCTTCGTGTCGGGACTCGCCACAGTTTCGGCGTCCTTTTGCGAGGAGCCATTCGTCCTTGGCGTGATAATGTACTAGGCACACCTTTTTGGTTTGACTGGCGGTCAGGTCGAACAGAATTGCCCCGCAGCTCTCAACAAACTGTTCGGAAGTGTATTGGGTGGCGTTTTTCAGCGAAGCCACCATGATGAATCGCTATAATGATCAGTCTCCAAATACGTTGGCGGAGGTGCAAATTTGGTGTACTCACTGCAGTCTATTTTGTTCACTCTGAAAAGAAGGCCAGCTGGATAAACTCCAAAGCTGAGCTTGGGAAAAGTTCCCAGTATTGGTCCACTTTCCAAATGGATCACGATTCACAAGCGAACTCGTGTTCGGCGCGGCAGAAAATCGGGACGATATCCACTCGATTCTACTACGTCATACAAGAATAGGGAAATCCGATGGAGATTGGGCACATCGATCTTCAGCTTTGGTCATGAACGCCTCTTCTCAGAGCAATGAGCACTCGCGTGCTTTCTTCGGGCAACGACTGGGGGAGGATGCCGGCAAAAGTGGGAACAGAGGACACAGAGTTGAGATCCGCGCCATTATTTCCTATTTGGGACCTGCAGGCGACGGTCCACTTATCTTTTTGGCAGATCTAGCACGGGATTCGATTTAGTGTCGCTGCCGGGGCTTTTTATAGACACGTTGACTGGCTTCTGTACCCTTAGTCCCCGCATGGTTCTCCGATTGCCCACGCAGATCTTGTAACCAAGATGCAGAGCAAGATGGCTGAAAGATCAACACCAAATATTGATAATATTGATGCCACAACACGTGTTTACTTTCTTCTCCAATACTTTTCCTTTCTTGTCTTTTTCCTCTAAACTCCTAATCGTAAATTTCACGTTTTAAATATCATCCCTGAAGATATGGCAACTGAGGCTCCCACTCAAACCGTCGCGTTCTCACCCAACTCACGTCAAGCACAACAGCTCGGCTTCATCTCCATTTCACTGAGTGGAAGTCGCGCCTATGAATACTCGCGTGTAGATTATCCCACATCTTGCGATTGGGATTTGATCGGCCTAGTTGAAGGCAAACGTGACATTCTCGACCTCTTGCTGCATAGACGGGAGGAGCTATGGAATCTGCTTGAAATAGTGCAACCAGAGCAGTTCCCTTGGGAGGTAAGCCCGATGATGCTTTATTGTTTTTTGCCGACTGAACGCTAAATAAATTGTCATTTCCTAGATCATCGAACAGTTAATTGATGGACAGGATATTTACGACGAAGATTGGGAAGTTGTGCGATTTTCCGGCTGGACACGCGATGGCTCCAAACGATCTCTTAAACTCTGGAGCCGAGAACACCTTCGTACTATAAGCACCGCCCCCCGAGTCTGTCGATTTGGAGTCTTGTCTGCAAAGTCCACTAGGAAAATCCGCAGCTATCATCCACGCAGCGGAAGTCGGCTCTTCGTCTTTCAACCCACAAGAATCGCGGACAATTTATCCGTACTGGTTGACGTTGACTTCCTCGCCGGGGATGATGACCCGCAAGCATTCGGCACGGGAGTTACCTGTGACCTATTCCTCAGCTCTTGCACCTTGTTTGAACAGTCTCCAGGATCTGTGCGGCCTTTGAAACAGGGCTTGATGAGGAAGTGGTGTGATCTTACAGATGAGCCCGATGTGGGATGTCTAATTGCACAGTTCCATGGCCACGAGGGGTTTGATACCGGGAAATTCGACAGCCTTCGATATGATCTTACCTCGCCGCCCTCTCCTACGTCAAGCGATGCAACCTGGTCGTCTTCGTCATCCCCTACGTCAAGTCTCGCTACCTCTCCAACTACAAGCCACAGCAGCAATAGCCAAATCACCTTCGAAGCCATGGACTGTCGGAGGGGTAATGGCTATGTCGAGGTGAACTTCCTCCCAATTGAAACAAAAGAGACCTTCAAGTCCTGGCAGGGCGAGAATTCAGATTCTACATCTCTTTCCCGTCTCCCAGTTCTTTCCAAAAAGGACATTGAGTTTCGGCTGGTCTCGGAAAAGTACTACCCTTCGTGCTTCACTTCCAATTCTGAAGGCTCATTTGGGGAGATCCGAACCATAGAGGCCGGGCCCAAGCCCGGATGGTCAGAATGGAGGCCCGTTTTCGTTAAGAAGGGGCCATATGTCGATTTGGAACTCATGGCATTGCCTAAAGTACAAATGTACTTCCCGTCCACCTGTTTGCAACAGCTTATCGCGTTTGATAACGATACACAGGCACTGTTCTACAGTCTTGTCAAGGGTAAAACGTTGAATCAGGTTCGGTTGGATTATTGTCTAGGGGACGACTCGTTCCTGAACAATCATCAAGGTCCGGGTGAAAGAACGTTCCTCGATACTGTGAATTGGTTCTTGGATTTTGAGATGAAACGTTCGGAGCACGTTCTTGATACTTATTTAAGGAAGATAGAGTTCAAACCAGACTCTGTCCATTCTTCCAATCAGAGTATACATCGATTTTATTACACCCGTCTGCTTTCAGACTCTCGGTTCTTGGCCTTCTATTCTGAGCGTTGCTTGGACGTCCTTGGGCTACAGACTCCGAAAGGAGATTTTACTACAAGCGACTTTTTGAATACGCCCCTGATCGTCAATGGCATCACATACCCTCCGCTTCGATACCATCTTGATCGTGCCACCGACCTCCTTGACCCCACAAAGGCAGGGGGCTTAGCTAATCTACCAGTTGCATTTGGCCTTGGAGACGGCCATGGAGGAAACATAATGGTGGGCCAGGATGTCGGTGACTCCACACAGCGAACCATTTATATTGACTACGAAGTCTCTGGATATCATAACCCCTTTTTGGACATGGCCAAGTCCATATACAACGATGCATTTTTCAACGTGCTGTACGCGGATCTACTCTCCGAGGATATCTCTAAGTCGTCACCGACGAACAACAGATCCGGTGCAACGGTTTCCTGGGATGTACTACCCGATGTCATCGATATAAACTACGAGCTGCGAGTGGATACGATCGGCAAAAGCGTGGCAATTGCCAAACTCGAATATGTATTGCTGCCAATGTTTGAGATGATGAACCAACATGATCCACAAATGGCCAATCAAAGCTTGGATGTTTTGAGCTCTGCATTATTCGCATGCGCCCTTCTGTCTAGAAACTTCCAAGAACGGCCGGATGTCTTCTTCCTGAACCTCGCAGTAGGTGTCCGACTCGTGACAGAAATGAAAGAGGTTTTATCAGAAGCCTTTGGATGGGGTGCTTTGTACATGGCGGAACCTCCAAACATCTATACTGGGTTTTCGGATGGCTTGGAGTTACAACTTCTGCGACGGGCGACGGAAAATAAGTCTCCACCTACGCAATGGCAGGGAGACCTGGATACGGATTTTCTCGCTTTCTTGTTCTCTTCGGACCTTCTGCCAGATGATGTGTTCCTGAAAAGGGCTGGGGAAACATACCAGCTTCAACAGCGATTTTCGAAAACGGAGAAGGAATCAGAGGGGACAATTATGCGTCGGATATCTAAGGCCAGGCGAGATGGAATGGCGGTATGTACCCCAAATCAGTGCTAATAAGTTCGAACATTAATTATTGGTTGCACTCGAGGTAGATTTCGCCTCATACATGCATTAGGGAAAGTATATTCGCGGAGCCGCGTATTGACCACCATTTCGCATACTCGCGCATATTGGCGGAATCTGAGAATGACAAGTCTAAGTTATTGGTTGATGCGGGTTGTTGCATGGGAACTGATATCCGGAAAATGGTTCTCGACGGATTTCCCCCTGAGGTAAGTTTCAAATCCAGATGTTCACAGATAATGAAGGGTTTAGCTGACTTTCGGCCTCTACGCCCATGTAGAATATTCTAGGCTTGGACATAGAGAACCGTAAGTCATATCCCTGATACATGAAATTTTAGAATTTCATCTTATTCCTCATTATTTGGAGTTGGGTTCTGACATTAAAATATTCAAAGGCTACTTCGATGTCGGTCGAACTCTCTACAATGAAGATCTTATGTCCACCAAACTTCGATTCCGAAAAGCAGACATGACCGACTCGAAGTTCGCTACGAAATACCCTGAGCTCAAGAGTCGATTCCACTTCGTTCATTCTGCAAATGTTATTCACCTCTTCGGAATGGCCGAACAAGAGGTCTTCTTCCGCAACCTTGTTCATTTGGTCGCGCCAGGAGGTACAATTTGGGGTCGACAGGTGGGATTGATCGAGGGGTTTAACTCGGGCTATCGACAACCTGAGGGTAAGGGGGCGCGGTTTACGATAAATGAATTTCGGGAGATGGCTTTGCGAGTCGGAGATTGGGCGGAACATGATGTTCAATATGAAGGCCAATTGGTTAAGTATGATGAGATTCGAGCGCAGAGAAAAGATAAGGAGTGGGTTCTACAGTGGAGTATCAGGATCCCAGTGAACAAAGAGGGAGGCAAGGGAGATATGGCTGGGCCGTCTACCAGAATCATTGAGGAAGTTTGAGCCATTATATTTCATTTAATGTGAAATTGTTGAATTTCAGACTTGTTTCAATTCAAAATCCGCTAATTGGTAAACCGGTCCTCATGTTGATTCAATTTCCTGCATCTGAGCCAACTTCCTTTGCACAAATTCCTCCATTTGATTCCTTTCTTCTCTGGTCAACAAGTCATATCTGTCCTTCAGACTCCCTTTCCCAAAGAATCGTTGATCGACCTTTGCCCAAAACACCATATCGAACGCCCAACTTCTCCTTGCTGCATAGTTGACCCAGAAATCACCACTTTCCCAGCTCTCTTTCATTCTCTCGGCAATCCTATCATTCTCAGAAAGACTCCCGTGGTTGATAGCACTTGTTTCTTGCTTCATAAGCTCCTCCAAGAAAATTGGTAAGCGTTTTTCGTAAGATTCGGCCCAATCATCAAGCCCCTGTGACCACGCTTCCGGGCGCTCTAACACGAGCCATGTTGGTGGAGTATACACAAATTCAGCTGGAGCAGCATATGAGAACTCCCAGTCAATTGCCCCAGCAATACTGAAGTTGTCATTGGAATTTGCAAGGATGTTCGATGGACGGAGATCGTCACAGAAAAGCTTGAAAGGCCCCTTATCATAACGGCATAGTCGATTTTCACGAGCAAGCTTGCGGAATAAACATCGTGCAATATATTTTCGCCTGCAATCCTCGGCAGAGACGATCGCACCTTGGGGTTGCATATATAGATGAGTCATATGCATTTCCGCGAGCGCTAAGAAATATTCAGATGCATATTTGAAGGTATCTTGCGGGAGAAGATGAGGAGGGAAATTGCCGAGTTGGACGAGTCTGTTCATGTTCATCGTTAAGGGACGGTGCGTAACTGTCCATTTGTCGACTAGCTCATCATTTTCGGAATTGGATATGCTGCCGATCTCATTGAACGAATACTTTGCCAATTCAAGTAAAATCTTCGCTATTTCACTATACACGGACCTCAGTCGACCTTCCGGGATGTTGGGGTCGAGGATAGGTCGTTTATCACCGAGGTTGGGAATTTTGAGTGCGTCTGCGAGGTTGCAATCACTGTTTATATATTCCATAATAATAAATGGACCCAATTGTCCAGGGCTTTCTTCAATAGTCCCGCAATGGAAGACATGAGGTATTGGAATATTTGTGTGTTTTTGAAGGAAGCGCATGACTGCAACTTCTATCTTCACTTTCTCCTCGGGAAAGACGCAAAATCCAGGTTTGGGAAGTCGCATAACAGCAGACTCAGTATCCGAGAATTTCATGCGGAATACCATGTTGAATGCGCCTCCGTCTGGAGGAGAGAGCTCACCTGTAGAACCGTGCGTGTGCGTCATAATGCAGCGTTCTATCTCAGTAGATATGTTTTCGCCCAAGAGCTTATTCTTCCAAGCCGAGAACACATCCTCATTTCTTTTCCACGCAATGGGATCAAAGCCCATGCGACTTCCTATTAAATTTGACGATTCGAAGATGGGTGTCATCATGGATATATTGATTAGACCAAGGGTCCATAAACATAAAACTAACAGGGGCAAAATCTGGGTTGCGGGGTTTTAGCGAACGGCAGATGGATTTGTGGCCCCACTTTCAACTAGGGAGCTCAACCTTGTCCAAGTTGCCTTTTAATCCAAAGGAATATTTGAGTCAATTTCTTGAAAATACCCTTGATTTACTTATGTTGCGAGTTCGATGGACCGGTGACCGGGACAATCAAGAAGATCTATTCGAATTTGCAGCTTTCCCAAACTAAGTACTGTCCCAAGACAATGGAACTTACATAGCAGGGTGCTAAGAGGGTCCTTTGGACCCTTGGTTGCACCACGCTGATGCGCCAAGCGTTTTTGGCCCCTGTGTAGCTAAGCCCCGCGCTGACGCGCCAATGCACCTTATCGTAGTCAGCTTGGCGAAATCGGAGACTCTTTTCAAAGGGCGGTAGCAGTTCTTTTTTTCACTTGTAACTCTATTTCACCTACGGCAACTGCTCCGGGTTCTGGCTCTCACCACTTGTAACAAGCCTATCACATCATGTCCGATCTTCCGAAGAGGAAGAATTATTTTAATGGCTCTTCTAAAACCTGTCGAAATTGTGCCAAAGCCAAGATAAAATGCGTACGACACAGGACGACTGGTAATTGCGACCGGTGAGTTACGCCCATCGTGGGCACCTAGCGTGCTTATACTGGAGATAGATGCGACCGCCTGGGAAAGATTTGCCAGTATGGTGGAGATCAAAGCACTCCCCTCGGACCAAGTCGCGAGACGAGTAAAGATAGGTACAATTGTTTCCAGATGACTACTTTGTTTTATTATGTTGACTGTGCCAAAGAAGGATAGTTGCACTGGAAGCCAAAGTTGACCAGCTACTATTACGGTCGGCGACTCAAAGTCTTGTAAGTGATTGAATGAGGTCATTTATTGATTTAACATTGTCTGATAGGTCAGCAGAGAGACGAAAGCGTGACCGATGAATCTTCAGCCAGCGTTGCTGCTATTGGCCCGGCAGCCTGCACAGATGTCATCGATCAAGGGCTTCTAACGATCGATGCAGCCAACGTTCTTCTGAAAGGGTATCGAACTACGCTTGCGCCCTACTGTCCGTTCGTCATAGTCGCACCGCAGGTAAATGCCGAGCAGCTGCGCCGGGAAAAGCCGTTCCTTTTCCTTGTCACTATCACGGCTGCGTTGTACAGTAATATGCCTCTGCAGCGAAAGTTGGAGATGGAAGTAAAGAAGAAAATTTCCGATTGCATGATTGGAGGTGCGCAAATTTCATTTGAGGTTCTGCAAGGTCTTTTGGTCCACATTGCATGGTATGCGACGATTTGCTTCTCCACCCTGTTGACTTCTTTTGACAAACGCATCAGGTGCCAGTATCACTCCAGGCCACGTCGGTACGGTCAGTATTTACACCTTGCGCTTAGTATCATCACTGATCTACAACTGGATCGATCCCCCGAACATCGATTTTGGACGACGCGAGTCAGCTTCGATGGTGATGACGACAAAGAGACAGTGTCTTGGGGGCGAGATGAAAAACGCGCCGTCATTGGATGTTTCTATTTTGCATCTGCGTAAGTGTATTTATGGACATACCAGTGCTTCATGCTGCGACTAATATGTCTAAGAATCTCTCAAATCCTTCAAAAGCAGTTTCATTTCCCGTATTTACCATACCTCGAGAACATTGGCATGGAGTTGGCAACAGATCCGGAATATGCGTCCGATAATTACCTTCTTCATATTGTGCGACTTCAACGTATTTCAGCGAAGATCGCTCGTTATTCGGCCCCGAATCTTCCCATGCCTCATGAGGCCAACCCAGGCATCAAGCATTCGTATGACGAGTTGAAAGCAGAACTTTCTTTGTACCAGGCCAATTCACCATTTCCTTTGACTGAAAACCGTTAGTTGAAGTGAGCTGCATATGATGATTAGATTCTGACTTCGAACGCAGATATCCTCTTCACAAATTTTCATGCAGTCGAGCTATGTTTATGCCAAATAGCTGTCTTTGACTACAACCGAAATGCGCAGAGCATTCGCCATTATTCATCCTTCCAACTCGATGCTTTGCACATGGGCCTCGCGGTGTCCAAGACTTTGCTCGAATTCTACGTATCCCTCCCCTTATGCCACGACGTTGCATTCAATAACTCGATATGGGTCCAGCTTGGCTTCGCAGCTACACTTGCCTGCAAGCTGTCTGTTGCGGCAATAGGTCCGTCAGTCCATGCCCACACGGCCGAGTTGTGTCGTGCGCTTGACATCTCAAACATTTTGAGCCGCTGCATTCTCCGTGTCCAAGCTCTAGTCACGTCAGATATGGATGCATCTGGCGATAGAGATGTGTTCTACCACTATGAGAGGCGTTTAAAACGCGTTAAATGGTGGTTTGAGAATGGGACACTGTCTGGTTCCAATAATGACTCTTCCAAGCATGGTGCTCAACTACCATCTGGCGTAGGCTCATCTACCATGCCTGCAAGTCAGCACCTTGATGTATCGCACCCTTCAATGGACGTTTTTGGTCTGTATTTACAGTGGCCGGGGCCTTTCTCCGATGCCTCAGTCGAAGGACCTTTTGTCGACTGGGTAGGACAGCCGATACCATCCTTTGATCAACAGCACTTGATATGAAATACCTGCATTGAAGGGCTGCCAAAGACCAATACAAATTTTCGGCAGATTCTCTAGAGGAGACTTTCTTGCAATAAATAGACTGAAGCATGTATTTATCAGTTGGTTTACCAGAACTTCCACATCAGCTGTCAGACGAAATTTAGTTTTACCTAAACGATGAGTCTTGTGGAAGTCTGATCACGGAGCCTCCTGGGACTCATACGGATACTAAAAATGATGGTAGCCGTCACAGAGAGCGCTATTGCTGCTCCAAGCCACCCGAAAGGGTTCTCAAACACGAACTGCGAGATATAAACCTCGTCACCAAGCGGTACCTGAGAATCATAGATCTTGAAGATGGAACCTTTCGTGCCAAGAAACAACTCGGATGGCAGAATTGTAATATCCGTGTCCTCCTTTGTGGAGCGAAGCCAGTCGGCCAGGACATGGCTAATGAGGATGGAACCTGTATTGAAAATGGCCGTCGCGTATCCGGACACGAATGACCCGTGCCCATGGGTATCATGAATACTGCGCGCGACTTTGACCACAAAGGGATGGTTAGGCTTGCTTGCAATCAACTGTTGGCTAACGCCGTACGGCCAACTTTCAGGCAAAATGGCTTTTGTGCCATTCAGTAGTGGCTCCATGGGTAGTTGGCACCCGACTTCTGGATCCAAGTAGATGCCTCCAAAATGCCACAGCAGAAAGTACCGCAATGCATCGATTCGTTGCAGTGGTAGTGGGAAATCCATATGTGTTGAGAGGAACCATGTGAAATGAGATTCGATGAACTGGTGTGCTGTCTCATCTGTCCAAACATATTCTATGTAAGAGGGGTTTTGCTCCTGACAGGACTTGCTGGCATTTATCCATTCAGCTGGCGTATTGGTGTTCAAGTCTCTCCACATCCGATGTATGATCCTTGGAATGTCCCGCGTTGTATTTGCGGGTGTGGTAAAAATGTCATTTGAAGGGGGAGGCGCTCTCCAAGTAGAGTCAGAGGTTGACCACAGAGTCCCGGCTTCATCTGGACTCGTATTTGCTGAGAGATTGTCGATATTGAATAAGTTGGCTTGCATTGCAGATGCAAATTGTATCGATGAGTAAATTGAAGAGACACAGAGGAAAGAAAGATAGACAACAAAGATAGAGATCAAAGGCGCTCTCCAGACATTTCGGTGAATCCAAGGCGATGAGGAGATGACCGGAATTGAAACCGTCCATCTGGCCACCGAGTTCAGAATATGAGAACTAGCATTTTTCTTCATCCCATCACTGCGCATGTTGTTGATGAACATCTCAACTGTACTGGATGAAAAAGGTAAAGTATTGCGGTGGTAATTGGCTTCGAGACCAACCAGAAGAGATGAAGAAAGGTTTTTGAGGGGCGGAAAGGTGAGCAATTCTGCACAACGGTATCAAATAAGACTTCGATATAGTCAGCGCAGGATGAATACATTTTTAGCTCGAGGTGAAATTCGGTTTCTAGAGGGCGTCCTCAGCACTGCCCGTATGGTGACCGATCCCCTGCACCAGGTCTTGAGCGATTTCTTGGCAGCAAAACGCATTCAGCGGGCATTGTATGCGCACAGTGGTATCCTGAAATAATATCAGCTGCTGCGCCATGCCAATTATGTGTATTTGAGGTTCTCTGATAGATTTTCCGTGTCCGTACTCGTTGTCTGCATGCCCGTGTCCGTGTCCGTGTCCATAGGAGAATGCTCTGTTTGTGTCTGATCCACGCGGCCGATCTCTTGGCAAAGGTCTACTGTAGGCAGTGGCTCCGGGAAAGGACCCGATCCCCACGTGGGGGCGGTTTTAGTATGTCTCGCTATTGTCCTAGACATACGTTACCACAAAATGCCAGGCGAGTATCAGACATGGACTTATGGTTTGGTTCGGTCTCCGAAATACCCAACGAACACGGACTACCTGAATATAGATTGTTGACCGTTGTGAGCGACAAAGAAAATGATTTATTTTAGGCACATGTAGGTTGCCAGAGGTGAGCCACTCACTCATAAGAAATTAGAATTCTAGTTGAAAAGGCCTTCGCGCACCTCTAGAACAGGCAAAAAAAGAACAAGAAATACGAACCATTTGACATCGACATGGGAAACTCAACAGACACTGATTCTTGCACCTTGGACACTTGTCCCATCACCGAAGCCTATGTCTACTATGTTCCATCACTGGCAGGAAATGCCTTCTACCTGGCCCTTTTTGCTATCTTCTTGGTAGCCCAACTGGGGTTGGGGATTAGATACAAGACCTGGGGCTTCTTAGCCGGGTTATTCGGCGGCCTGGTACTCGAAATTATCGGGTATCTGGGAAGAGTACAACTGCACAACAACCCATTTGTCTTCAACTCATATCTAGAGTGAGTCATCATAACCTACCTTTTCTCACTCACTGGAAAGTCACTCACGGAAACTGTGAATATCTAGATATCTGATCTGCCTCACCATTGGGCCGGCCTTCTTCAGCGCATCAATCTACATTTGCCTGGGACGAATCGTGATAGTCTATGGCGAGCATATATCGCTCCTTCGACCTCGCACATACACCATGTTCTTCGTCTTTTGCGATCTGGTTTCGCTGATCTGTCAAGCCGCGGGTGGGGCTATCACGTCAATCGCCGACGCTGATCAGCAAGATCTAGCGCAAACTGGCGTCAATATCATGATCGCTGGTTTAGCAATTCAGGTGGCTTCCCTCGTCCTCTTTATGGCTCTTTGTCTCCAATATGCATGGAGCGTGCACAACAATCCCGAATCTCTTAATAATGCATCAATTATGCGTGAGCTTCGAAACAGCTTTAGATGGAAAGCATTCCTTGCTGGTAAATTCGTCTCCCTCCTTTTCACTTACCAAGTACTGATTGTGAATTTAGGCCTGGCCTTGGCGACTATTGCTATCTTTGTAAGATCCGTATTCCGAGTCGCTGAGTTGAAAGGTGGATTCCACAGCTCGCTGGCGAACAACCAGGTTCTCTTCATGATCTTGGAGGGAGCCATGATCGTGATCGCCATTCTATGCTTGACAGTTTTACATCCGGGCGTCTGCTTCAACGGTCAGTGGAATCAAACTAAGTGGACTTTTCGCCGGTCGATTGATAGCGAGATGGATCTCATATCTGCCAATACAGATGCACGAGGAAAGTTTCGAGACATTGATTCTGTGTCAAGCTGAGGTCGGCAATTCACCAAGCTCTGTTGCGCTCCCTTTTGTTCTCAACGATCGTCGCCGTGGCGAGACACTGTTCCTTCCTTCAGGACCTCGTTCAATCTCTGTCCTTTCGCTCAAGCATGTTACTTAGCAAGTGCGTAGAATCGGTGCTTACTTCACTTTGGAACTGCACACTGGCACCAAGGGTAGTACCGTTCCAACTTTGGAGGTGGATCTGGTGAATATATTTCATTGTTATACTTACTCGTGCCGTATCTAAGTGATGCAGAGACTCTTCTTGGGGTGACAAGTCTCCATGTCGATTCAATTTCAAGGGCATATTCCTGCTCACATGTACGTGGCAGTAAGATACTAAGTTAATCCCGCAATATGGAAATACCGACAAAAAACAATTAGATGAAGAAAGACGAAGGAGACGAGACGTCGACTCTTTCTGCGTCCTTTGGTCTAAGCTACAGCCTACAGGAGCCTCGGAAAAGGAGACAAATTGAATTTCCGTTACTTTTGCTTCGTACTGACTATTTTGTAATGAAGTGTTCGTTGTGAAAGATTCAAAACTGAAAATGGTGTGATTGTCAAACACAGGGCTAGGGGTGGATGGGAAATGGCCCATCGTCGTGCTGAAATGAACACTTGGTTGAATGACCAATGCTTCACTCATATTGAAACTTGATTTCGGGGGCAATAAGGCCTGTAAACAAGGGCGCTGGTGACTTAGGAGTTTGATAGAGAGTAAAAAGGGCGGAAAACTCAACATCTTTTGGTGGTGGGGACTTAGGCTCTACGGGCCATCCCGCGCCTACAGCAGCTTACAATTAGCGGGGTCACACAATCTACTAAGTCGATCTGCATATCATACGTGATGCTTTGCAGGGCTGCCTCATCAAATATTCAAATAAAAAACAAACATTCAAACACTTCTGTACGTGTGTTTCTTCATATTACTCGTCTCAATCGGTACTTGATCAAGGAGTAATTGCCGACGCCAAACTCTCACATTACATGCAATAATTAAATTTTCCCTAGGTCTACCAAATACAAAGCTTAATACCTGATTGTGGCGCAGTGAAGAGAGGAAGTTTGAGAGCAGTTACGATCTCTCGCGAGAAGGCGCAGATCCATGCTTCAGTGTGATTGTCGTGTCTCAAGCCCAATTTTTGCGGTTTATAGATCAACCAAGCCTGGATAAAACCCAAGACATGCAATAGCTTATATCCTGAAAGAGCGCTACAATATATAAACTTTTGACTGATCAAACTAGTGAAAGCTGAAAATAGGGGTAGAGAGGTTTTGCACGGCGCGTACCTGACTGCAGCAAATCATTGGTCATGGACTATATCTTTGACCAAGGCGATCTCCGCTTTATACTTCCTTGGTCTATATTCATAATAAATTCATGCCTAAGTAACAGTCTTATTACTTTTCTTGCGATCGACAAATGGAATCCAAGGTAGAGCGGAAGTGCCGCGATAAAATTTAGTAGACCCTTAAAGCAAATGCAGCATCCGTGACATGACGATACCGACTATCGATATGGATAACAAGGTGAAGGTCCGTGAATGCAGCTTTCAGAAATTCTAATATTTGGCTCTCTACGGACATGGAGAGTACGGAACGTATGTGGTGTGAAGATGTGGTATGGAGAGAAAAAGTCTTAGCTACTGAAAGTGAAGGATTATAGTATATAGTGGCATACAGGTCAGGTGACCAGACAGGCTCAATGTACTAATCTCTCAGGAAGGGCTACCAAACAATCCTTTACTGTGCGCCTTGTCAAATCAAAAGTCAACCTTGCAAGTATTGCACTTGTGATTTTGGAAACCATAACAACCACCAAGCCGAAGGATATGCGTGATAGGTCCCCTAAGCGCCTTGACATTGGGGGCCAAACCTGAAAACCCCATTTTCCCATATTGAAAGGCTCGTCTCTTTTTCTACAACCCCTCACCCATTCACGCGACAAACAGACAAAGCAGAAGATCCAAATTCGAGACAATCATGACCAGCAATATTGAAGCGAGGAATGCGGTCATTGGGATCTCGAAGGAATATGGCTTCATACAGCCTAGCTCCCTTGATGAAATTGGACGGATCAATCCGGGACTACGGTGCGAGATTGAAGAGAGCATGCTAGCTAAGGACAAGAAGATCGCGCATTCGATCAAGACGTGTGTTCAGTTGTCCTTCCAAAAACTCAAAAAAAGTCAAAACGAAAAACAATTACTAATTCAATATATATAGACTTGCCAAAAATATCTACAGCAGCGACGCTCGTTTCGTCTTCGAGCTTCTTCAGAACGCGGACGATAATCAATTCACAAAAGCGGCTGCAAGGAATGAGTCGCCTTTCATTTCTTTTGATGTTTACCCCGACAAAATTGTTCTTGAATGCAACGAAGATGGATTCACAAAGGAAAATCTGTCAGCCATCTGCTCTATTGGGGAGAGCACCAAAGCAACATCTCACGGCTACATTGGAGCCAAAGGTATCGGGTTTAAATCAGTTTTCATGGCGGCCTGGAAAGTTGAAATTCTATCTGGCAATTATACCTTTTACTTCAAGCACGAGAAGGGCGATCTTGGTCTCGGAATGGTGTTGCCCGTGTGGCAAGATTCTGATGAAGTGTTGTCAGATCAATTGACTCGCATAACCCTTCATCTTCACCAGAACGGGAATACAGAAGATATTGAACATCATCACAGAACTATCTTCAAGCAACTCGGTGACTTACAGCAGACATGCCTTCTATTTCTAAGAAATTTGAAGGAGATAAAAGTGACGTTCTACGATGGAGATCGTAAATTGCAGAGCTCCAAAAGCTTTTACGTGGAGAAAATTTCTGACATTGATACTATTCTCAATGTCCAGCTAACTGATGCGACTGAGGACGTCTCCACCGAGAGAAATCGCTATATTGTCACTCGTTACAAGGCAACTGGGCTCCCGAAGAGCGACAATCGTGAACTACCAGACACAGCTGAAGCGAGACGAATTTGTTCTGAGGCCGAGATTGTGCTTGCTTTTCCGCTCACACGTGATCGAAAGCCACTCATTGAGCAACAACCGGTTTTCGCCTTTTTGCCCGTTAGAGAAACAAATCTCAAAGTGAGTGGGGATTTCAGATCACTGGAAAATTGCATGCCTTTGCTAAACCATGCCTAGTTTTTGATTCAATCAGATTTTGACACTACTGCAAGTCGACAAGATATCTCCACGACATCCAGACGTAACGTCGAGATTGTGAACCACGTTGCGTTGGCATTTATGCAGGCGATGGCTTGTTTCTTGCATGACTCCGACTTAATGTATACGTGGCCAATGTATCTTCCATCGCCGGACTACCCAGCTGGCACTCTATGGACTGATCTTCATTCCAAATTGGCGAATATACTTGACACGCAACCTGCCGTAAGGACACGATTTTCTTGCATAAAGAAGATAAAAGATGTGAGCATATTGGTATCAGATTTCAGGGATAGCGATGGAAATCCCCTCCTGGATGACTGCGATCTCGACCCTTTTATATCCAACAACTACTCGAGTCAGTCTCTAGATGTTCTCAAAAGCTATGGTCTGAAAATAATGGACTACTGTTTACTTTTGCGCATGCTCCGAAACGATCTTGAAAGTGCTGAGTCCCGAATGTACTCGATCTCTACGAATGAGGACAGCCACAGTCGCCTCGCAAATTTTCTATCACGGAGTCCTGAACCATACAAGACATCATTAAGGGCACTGCCTCTTCTTCCTTTGCAAAATGGTCTCTGGGTGTCGGCAAACTCTGGCCCTGTTTATCTTCCGACAACAGAAGGCATTTCCATCCCTCCAGGCCTAGATATTCAAGTTTTAGATGAGGCTGCTGCTGCAAATAATGACCGCAGATCCCTATTCATTGAATTAGGGGCGACTGATGCACCAGTCGGGCAAGTGCGAGGGTCTATTTTGAGGAAGAGTTGCTCTACTACCGCGTTTCCAAGCATAGGTGAATCCAAACGGCACTTGCATTTTTTGTACCTGACCCAGCAGTTCAAACATACCGACAATGAGCTTAAAGATGTCTTGGTATACTCCGAGGCTGGCAGCCTCTTACGGCCACGCGACGGTGAATGCTATTTACACACAAATCATCCATACGGGCCAGAGGCCCTCCTGGGAGGGTTAAAAATCCTCGCAAAGATCAGAATCTTTTTCATCCATCCCACCTACTTCCAGGAAGTCCCAGAGGCGCCCGGAAGGAGTCATCCCCCATGGAGTAAATGGCTACAAAACAGTCTCGGGGTAAGGACTAAAATGAGGCTCATCTCCAAAAATGCAGAATTCCTCTCCCTTGCTTGGGAGTGTGTGCGTTCTAAACGGCCAGAGAAGCTCCTCGGGCTTTTGCAGTATCTTTGGACCTCTGAGGGCGCGGTTGTGAGCAAAAGCGATCACTTGAAAACATGCCTTCGAACGGTTTGTGCAACGAATCTCTGTCTCAAGGAGCTTCCAGCCGAATGCAAGCTTCAAGAGACCTATCTTCCGTTTCCGAACCTTCTTGAGCAATGTTCGCGATTCTTAAACTCAAATGAGAGCTTCCCATTCTTGAAACTGGAAGGAACTTTGTCCGTGGAACAGCTAAGTTCGAAGTGGATTTTCCTTCATACAGAACTTGGTGTCGGAAAAGATGACAACGTCGAATTCTTACTTGACATTCTGAAATGGCTCGCAAAGACACACCCTCACGCTTCTCTTATCGAGGATTGTGAACGCATTAGTACACTTTACTGTGCAATCTATGCTAAATACCTTGGTGCTGAAAGCCAGCTGATAATGCGGGACCATATAAAGTGAGCACCTGTCCTAACGGCTTATAAAATTGACATTAACCAGTGAACTTAGTGCTTTTTTTGACGGCGGAACATATTTTTATGTGCCCAAACTTATGGACGATGATGATGATTTTACCACATGGTGTAGTCCCAGAGCATGCTTGTGGGAAGGACCGCAAAACATGGTTACAAAAATGCCACTTCAGCATCTCTACGAACGAATTCTCTCTGAAGATCAGCTACTTCAACTTTCAAATTTTTTCAAGCAAGTCTTAGGCATCACGGGAGCTTCTTGGTCCAACGTGACAGCTGAATTGGAATATCTAAGGGACTTTGGTCACCTGGATTTCGCTCAGATCTTCGATTTTTACCAGTATCTCGATAAGATGACAGATATCAATATCATTGAAAATTTACGGTAAATCTCGAATTCCAATTCTCATATATGCTGGAGGCTAACCATCGGGTATAAGGGACAAATTTGAAGTCTCGTCCTTGATATTAGTGACTAGAGACGGTCAGTCGGGTTGGTACAAGGCAAGTGAATGCTTATGGTCAAGCACTACAGAGTTACGCGGAGTGGTTACGCTCAATGATCACTATGATGACCTAAAGGATTTTTTCGTTGACACGTTGGGGGTTAAAACGATAACTCTTCAGATGGTCTATGAAGACATGCTAGAGACAAGTGCAGAAACAACAATCTAGGATGCAAAAAAGAAAATCTGGTCTCTAAATGCTCTTTTGTGCGCAGAGGACTATGTCAGACTTGATCACAAGCCATTGTTACAGAAAACGATTTTCCCTGTTGTCTACCCCGATGGCACAAATGCTTTGAGGTCGGTGGAAACCCAATTCGCGATCATTGATCGGGAGCACTTGGCGTCACAATTTCGAGGAAAAATCAAGATCCTTGACTTTAGTCAAGAAGAGACTCGTCAACTCAAACCTTTTTTGAGTGGGCCGGTCTCTCACACCGTTACATCTCTGCTGCGGTCAAAGAATTGACGTCTTTCTCGGGTGAGTCAACACAGCTTAATCTATCGCCCAGTCGAGCTTTGAGAACCAAGGCATATTCTATTCTCCGGTAAGTAATTTTCATCGACCAACTTTCTGGATACCCCTAATAAGTCTATTCATTCTAGTATCGCCGGTACATTCAACAGTCCTAGGTATCAAGCCGACCCAATGCAGCTTTACAGATTACTTCGGACGGCAACTATTGAGACAACAGATGGAATTAACTCAATACTACGCATCTCTCAAGATGGCATCGTGGCCGACGTGGAAGAACCGATTGGAAAATTACATATCAGTGAAGACATCTCCCGCTTCACCATCTACCTTCCCAGAGATAAGAATGCGCAGGAGCTTTGTTTTTGCGATCTTTTACCGAGGCAGCTACTCGAGTGGCTCATGCGGGATCCTATTACCCAAATTCTTGAAACGGTCGAAAAGGATGCCCTTAATGTCTTGACCATGATTCTGAATATCCATCCTTCGGCTACCAACCTGGTTCTGGACCGTCAGGGTATTATCGAAGTCGACGTACTGAATGATGATTCTGACGTTGAGGACGAAATGCCTCCCGATCCGCAACAGTCCTCCAACTCAATGACCAGCGAAGAAGACACACAGTCTAGATATACTGCCACTTTATCATCTAGTGAACATCCGATATCATCGATGGTAGCTCTAGAGCATGTAGCTGTCCAGCACTCCCAAATGTCATTCCACACGCCCACTCCCAGTCACAGTCGTCCGATAACCATGAACTCGCCCCATGGGTACTCGTCCGATGACAACATGCAGTACCGCAGACTCCTGGATAATGTACTTGTGGCCGCACGAAGAGCCGCTTTTCCCTCAAGTGGAACATTCAATATGAGGGAACTCAATGAAACACTACCGCTACGCGAAAATCGCGGACAGTTTGATAGCTTCAATGGTCTTGATTTGAGGGATGCATTTCGCTCTGATAACCAGCTTGAAAGAGACAGGAAGGTTGGAGCTGCAGGAGAACTCTATGTATGTTGCCATTTTTCCATCCCTTGAATTGCACTTCCAATATATGCTCGAAATCCAACTAACTTTCATTTAGGTCTTTGAGCTTCTCTCCAGATTGAACCCACGTTTAACCGACTGGAGTGAGCGAAATTGGCAGAGCACTATTCGCCGGTATGTCACCATTCACCCAGACTACGCTGAAATGGCCCCCTGGTATGGCAGAGAGACGGCCGATATTACTTACGACGATAAAGCCGGTGAATTCACAGCCTTGCTTATTGACCATGGTTACCTCGACCACAACGAATGGGCGGACAAGCGCCCAAAATATTTGATTGAAGTCAAGGCGACAACCGGGCCTTTGGGCCATCCTTTTTACATGAGCAAGCATCAATACGAGAGGGTCAGTATTTTCAGCATCCGCACGAGATACACAAGTTGACTCAATTTAGATGAGGGTTATGCACGACAGTGGTGATCATTCCCAGCTTTATTTGATTTGCCGCGTGTTTGATCTTCGTGGGGATAATCCGGGAATGTGTGTTTACTTGGACCCTGAACAGCTGAGGCTGGGTGGGGGACTAGTTTTTACTGGCGAGACTTGGTCGGTCATTCCTGGTTAGAGACAGCACGTTGATGCAGAATTCATTTTCGTCTCTTCTAAGTATGGGTTTATACTATCTCTAATCTACGGTTGAATCATGAAGTTTCTCCATAAGAACAGCAGTCTCGAGCGTTAAAGCGAGCACGTTCCAGGAAGATGGCGGGCGATTCTAAGAGTCTGACAGGGATCATTCGATTCGCCTACTGGCCCCCAAACCTGAGCATGGGGCCAGTAACTTGAAAATGGCGAAGCCGCATGCTGAGCACAACGCTAGCTTTAGAATATGACTCAGTTGTTTGATGTTACAGTGGGTCTCAATCTCTTGATTGGGTCTCCGGCGCGTGTGTATGTTGGGGGCGATTTCCGACCGTGGTTTTCTTGTCCGCGTTCATTAACTTTTACCCTGATGACATCTCCTGGCCTCTTCATCTTGCTTCTGACTTACTCGTAGTTCTATCTGTTGATCATCCCAGATCCAACTCCGTTCACTGCGTTCTTCTTACTCATCCCCCCTGTCCGTTTGCTATGCTCTATATATAATAGATATCTATAGCTATATATTATACTATCATTATAATATTAATACTAAATTAGGAAAGTGTGGGACTTTTTCTAGTGATCTTAAAGATATATATATTTCGCGGAATTGAGATGCACCACTTTTTCTATATCCTGTGTAATTTTTTTAAGATTAAATATTATACGATTTCTCTACTTTAAAGCTAGTGTATTATAATATTATACTACTCTTGTTATACATTATACATTGTGTACTAATATTACTGTTGAAAAGTAGTTAAAAACGTGCCAAGAACATGGGTATTTTTGCATAAGTAATGTTTGTCTTGTTTGTTACCCGATTGGGTATCCAGCACTGGGTCTGGGTTAAGGGGGGTGACCCAGAACCCAGACCTGGGTCATGCGGAAGCCTAGTATGCATCAATAGTCAGACCTAGATATGGTCGGAAATCCTCTGTCTGAAGCTACTTTGTTATTACAATATGACTTCCTTTGGCATACAATTATCTTTTCATTGTTCTAGATTGATGAGAAAGGAGATTCAATGTGGACACGAATTAAAGCCTAAGGGTAGACTCAACTACAAAGCGGCAAAGCCTCGCCCTCCCCTTAATATACAGCTTTCTGAAGAAAAAATGCTCCGTGATGTCACGCCTTACGGATCACCTTTACGGTTTTGCAAAGCATATGGCAAGGAAAGAAGTCAATTTTGCCCTAGAACTTATATGTGGATCACCTCGCTGGTCCTTGTATCCTAATCACATAGATATTTATGGCAATAGCATTGGGGACGTAAGATCTGCCTACGCCTTCGGGTCTAGCTTCGCTAGGCAGCATTGTTTCGCTCAATGAGCAATCTGCCTAAACCACAAACGCGTAGAGCAGGGTCATAATGGAAGGTATGGACGACTGGAATCTCGTACTAACATGAAGCAAGTGATGTTAATAACACGGATAGGGGCGATACGGTTTTTGCCGAAATCATACCAGACTCTCTGTCCTTTTTCCACACGCTATCGAATGATCACCGAGTTTGAGGATGCTTAGTTTCAATGTGCCTGTTTTTGGCTCCTTCCTGGACGCAAGAATAACCGCATCTTGGCTGGGGACACAGCCAAAACTTTTCCGGCCAATAGTGACTCTCCATATGGCCCCTCAAGTCACGTATACGCAAGAAAGGCTGGCTGGTTTCACAGCCTTGCCATCTGCACCAAAACGTATCAACAGGGTCGTTGAGGGGCCTAGGAGTCATGAGATTGAATCCTCCATTTTGTGGGGCTCTGAGGTCATTCAGGTCGAATTGTGGGGTTGAATGAGTTCCGGGGAGGCTTGAGAAGTCAGCCGCCGAGGTTTCGGTCCATGAAGGCTGGTAATGGATGTTGAAGGCTGTGCCTCGGAGAGTCCTAATTAACATTAGAACTATAGGTTGAAACTTGAATCATGGCTCTAACTGCTCACATGGATTGATGGGGTTCAATCGAGTATCCTGCTCGTGCAGGCACCTCTGGTGTAGTAGCCAGAGTTGCTGGTATCACTTGACGCATTCGGAAAGACATCCCTTCCTCTGGTTGCGAATGCAACGCAGGAGGCAAGGTCCGATGTGGCGGAAGAGACATGAGTTGAGTACAGCTGAGAAGAAGGGTCGTTTTGAGGCTTAGCTATGTAAAGAACGCTGTGGAAGAAGAGAAAGGATTCCCACTGGGGAAAATAGTTATATAGACACCGATTCTCAGAGTCGTTCAGAGAATGAGATTGAAGAATTCTGGTTTGGCATTCTCACCGCTCTAACCTTGGGATAGTTATCAAAATGGTATTCGAATTTCCGTATGGTGTTTCCAAAAAAGAAAAAAGAAAAAGAAAAAGAAAAAAAGAAGATAGAAGAAAAAGGAAAAGAAAGAACGCCTTTTGGAGTTACGACTTTCCGCTAACAGGGGGTCCAATCGCACTTCGCCAAAGTTCGAGTCATTCATCTTGGGTTTTTCTGTCTAGACTTAAAGGGAGGGCTCCAGGTAATCTGGCCGCTGGCGTACTAAAGATTAATTGAGAAGTTCGATCAAAGCATCCAAAGATATGAATGGACTAGGACTCCTCGTGGAGCCGGGACCCCTGTCCCGCACAGAGGCTTCGCAAAAAAAAAACTTTTACTTTCCCTATTGGCCAAGATTTTTATCTGACATACTGACGCCTCCTTGGACTACATTATGTATTTCGTGCTTGATTTATACTCGGATACTCTGGACTTCCGAGTATGGTACCCACCTCAACAGGAATGCGATTTATTCCAAATAACTTGCTTGGATAATTAGCAGCGGACAGCGGTAACATGGATTGTAGTGGCTGAATTATTTCCTTTGACGCCTCAAACAGATCCTTAATAACATCCGTTTTTGTTTTGATGGAGATACCTTGGAGCGAGGGACTTATTGTTTTGCCTCTTATGATGCTTGAGATCCATGAAACTGCGAAACGAATCTAAATTCTACAGGTCTCCAGAGTCTTCTGGCCAAATCTTGTTTTTTAATGTTCTTAAGACACTCTGTAGAAGGTGTGCGTGTAATCTCCAGAGTCCGGAATCGAGAGTATGTGTCATCTAGTCTTGACCGTAGCCTCTACAAGGATAATTATGATCTATCACATCGCTGACTACACTGCATTTTCCCCGTGTTTCAGCCACTCTAGCGGCTTTCTAATTACCCTTCCGTGACAAAGATATAGGGGGGAATTGCTTTTAATCTCTGTGAAAATAATACCCAGATGGCTTCCCCTTTATCTCCTACGCCTAGACTCTTTTGTTCATATAAATCAATGCCTATTCGATGGATGTGATATGCTCACAAAAGTTCCATGGTTGTCAATTTTCGCTTGTATAATGTGATCCTACCTGCATCATGTTGTCGGGTTACTTTTCATAATATATCAAACACAGGTTTTTTTGGGGGGTCTACCTATCTTTAGACGCATCATTTCTCAGCCTGGGGCTTGACCAATCAATTGAGAAACGTATCGTGATAAAACTCCCAGTTCGAAATAACAGAGCGCTTTTGCAGCATTAGCTCGCCCTTTTTTAGAGTCTAGATTATCAGTTACATGATCTGGCCAATGGGCTGGTTGATGATCTTGTATCCAAAGTTGCTGTATTATCCAGTTTCCATAGTGATTCCCTTAGCGTGTGATAACCATGCATATTGCTGCGGTGTGATACGAGAACTAACTATACCTATTAAAGAACGATATCCATTATCATCGTACTTCTGAATCCTGGTCGAACGATTGGAAAGATTTTCACAGAATGGTTAAACTCTATTTCCCGACGGCCAACAGCCTACGTGATCCAATATGCACTTGGCATTATTCTCTCCTCTCAAATCTTGTCATTCGATCTTGATATCTCTATCCTTTGGTCTTCCAAAATCCCCACTTGACTGAATACTTCGATCTGCCAGCTCCTTGCCCATGAAATGTCGAATCTACCCATTAAGATGGATCTAGATTCTCTCAACGATAGCCCAAGGGCTCACAACCATACCCCACGGACACACGACTGGGACTGGGCAAATTTGTGCCAACATCCACTACGAGATTCCGAAACGGTGAAGAACTCTTATGAATTGGCTATGAGTCATTTTAAGGACTTTCAAGATATTTTGTACGGCAAGAAATGCTTCGTGCTCCAAAACCCTGAAAACAAAAACTTGACTTGGGGCAGCGCGGCAAACAATCTCCTAAGCCAAAGTCTTCAGCGAAAGGGCCCTCGTGTAGTTGGGCAAAGCGAAGACTTCCGAGATCCTGCCTGCCCTGATTGGATTAAAACAGTCCAGGGTCTGAAAGCGGGCGTTTTCCAGTCCTATGAAAGCGATGAGGGAGGCATTGTATATCGAGGCGATCTGAAAGGCTGCCAGGTTGAGATCTCAGTGACGGAAATGGCACTCTTGAATACTTTTTCTATGGAGAATCCCAGTGTTCCCTCAATCAGAGACCAGCGGATGGAGCTGGAGATCAGGCGAACATTCTTGGAGTCGTTTCAAGACTTGGCTCGCCGAGTAAAAGGTAAACTTTCTTGAGCCTGTGCACCTCCCTAGAAAGAAATTGCCTTATTGATTGTAACAGACAGCTACACCATAATCCTTGACTTCAACACAGCTATGGAACAAAGCTGCAAAGACCTTGAACTTGACATACAAGTGGGAACCGAAATACTCAAATATAGAAACAACTCAAAGTCGAATCCACATCTGGAAAAGCATCATGATGGCTTGGCGCCTAATGACGAGATTGTTGATCTGACACAAGAAGACCGCCAGTCCCCAATAATTGAGACACAGCTCTGCCAAGCCAACGACTTCGTTGCCATGGAAGTTGCGCTTTCAAGTGCAGACAGCCTTCAGCAATCAGAAGCAGATATGGAACATAGCCTTCGATCAACCCCGACTCAAGTTGTGACTAAGGATGAAAACCTCACAATGTCATGTCCGCCCAGTGAAGTTGAACTTGCAAGTTCAGACTTACATCCGGCAACCGAGAGTCTCGACACAAACAGAAGTCCTTCTACCCCGAGATCGCAGAGGTCATCCACACCAATTTCAACGAAAGACAGACAAATAAAGAGGAATGAAATGGAAAAACGTCAAGCGGTGCCTTTCGTTCAAGATCTGCTGTCCCAGGGCTTGAACTTTCAACAAATTCGGGAGCGGTACAAAGTCAAATTTGGAATCTGGCGCACTGCTGCATCATTGGCATGTTATCACAGCCAGAATAAGCACAAGCATCATCTGGTATTCAGAATTTCCCCATCGCGACTCCGCGAGATCGTTTGTAAAGACACCCGCTCATGACTAGATCTAGTCTACATCTAGCCTACCTTTGCGAAGAATAGGGGTATCACCAATCAATTCTACTCCAACAGCTACCTCGGCTAATGTCGGGCCAAATCAGTTATGTTGGGCCACCGCAAGTTCATCAGCTACACAGCCTACTATTCCAGCCAACACATCCATGTTTTCGGGACTTCCCCTTGTCGCTAGCTCGAAGGACTGAAATGCATAATCTTCAGGGTATGTTCTCGATGTGACAAAGGAAAAGATAAAAATAGCGTGAGGTTTGAATCCAATTGTGTGGAAAAGGGGACTTTGCGTTTGAATGTGAATGGTTAGCAATTTCAGAGATATTTGAATCCTATTAGCTATAGAGACAATGGGTTACATCAGAGGACTTCACGGAGAAGCTCTTTAAATGGCGAGTGGTGTGATGGAAACGTGATATATACAATAGTTTAATTGCATTCTCTGTTTATGAGAATATATGTCAACTCTCTGATGGAATTATTCTTTTACGGTGATGGTTTTCGAAGTAATGGTCTCCTCACAAAACCGCGATATGAGCTGCATAAACCACAGATCTTAATGTGGGGCAGTTCTGATATTTCGGAGCTCAATCAAGGTGGTATGATCATAACACATGATCAAACTTCCGGATTTTTCGACATTCACAATTCATGTAATTCTGACAAGATCAACTCTCCAGCAGGAGTATGTCCATCTGTTTCGCTTGCAGGCAGGTCGTTTCAATTTTATTGTTGAATGCAGGACTATTCTTATCATTCTCATAGATGAGTAAGCCATTCAGTTGGTTACAGTGGTTTTTCATGAGTTTGAAACAAGGCTTCAGATCGCTTACTAAACAGCTTACCGCCCACTAGACTTCCGCAAAGCCCAACTTAGGCCTAAGAACTCGGCCCAAAGCCTGACCCGGACCCAACGCTGGGCCCCAGTAAAGCCCAACAGGGCCCATTTCGGCCCAGATTTTGCATAAAAACTAGTATGAATTGATTATATACTATACACTAGTATTGCCTAATACCACTTATATCAGCTATATACATAACTATAGCTATATATTATAAAATTAATATAGAATTAATACTATTTAAAAAAGATGGGGCATATTTTTTAGTGATCTTTAAGATACATATATTCGTGGATTGGAGATTCACCACTTTTTCTATCCCACGTAAGTTTAGAGAGATTCTACGATTTCTATACTTTAAAGCCAGCCCATTGTTGCTGTGGGTGTCACTGGAATTGGATATTTTGTGCATCTTTCCCGTCGCCGTCGCACGCTCTCCGAAAAGCTGCATTTGTTCAACTATCCACGTTCCTTTTTATTCATCGCCTCTATCAGATGTACTGCATTTTTGATCCCTAATCCCTATAACCTGGGGTGGTAATCAGTATCCCTGGTCTAGCTGGCATACCCTCGTGCCGTTGATTATCGGTGCTGAAGGTCTCATTGGATTTGTGGTGTATGAGTTTTTGATCGCGACAAAAATTCTCTTTTGATACCACCCGAGGTCTTACCGAACTGGATTTGTGATATTCTCTACGCGGCAAGTACCTTCCATGGCCTGATTTGGCCTGATTTCACAAATTTTGTGCCAAGACTTTTTTTTAAATTACGTCTGTTCTGGTCTGTATAGCATCCAGGCAGTGAAGAGCGGAGCGCCAAAACCAATCTCCTAGACGTAGCAAAAAAACATACAACAGCATGTCTAAAGTGGTGGTCACCTAGCCCCCACGAATCTGGCGTGAGCAGCTTGCCGCTCTATTCAGCCCTATTTAGGGCAGTCTGGGCAGACCTTCACCCACCTGGATGTTCTTCACCCGACTATTTAGCCCGTGCATCAAAAGATACATTATCATATTTTGAAGTGTCAAAACTATAAGTGTTCCTTCTTTTTTCCGTTGTCCTTTATCTTTTTCCATTATCCCTCTTACCTCTTTAAGGTCGCTTGGTCACTAATGTGGGATATATACTAAGTGTGACCTAATATTGAATTATCTGAACCTTATTGTAGACTTCAAAGAAGAATGTTATAGCTTACCCGAATCAATGAAAACGATCATCGAATTCGAATTTTCAACGTAACTTGTAGATTTTTCAACTCAACAGCAGACCAATCCATTAATCAAGGGAAAGCGCGAGGTTCGAGAGGTGCAATTGCTTCTTTCGGTTAGTGTGGACCCGTGTTTCAAATAAGTCAATTGTGAAACGTCCCCGAGCCCTCCCTTAAATTCTCACTACCTCGTACTTTCTTAAGTCTTCCTACCGAGTTAAATGAATACAGACTATGGCGCTCGGGAATAAATAGGCTGGCTACTATATCGGAGTGGCGTCACCCTTGCCGCTACCACGCTAATCTAATAATGTGCATTTACCCACTCACAGCAAGCGCAAAGAGTCGAAGATAAAACTCGGACCCTCTTTGAACTGCAAACTCTCCTGGAAGGGAACTGTCCAGCGAGTCTCATTTTGTTTTCTCTTCGGTCACTCCGACCGTCTGATTATAGATATAAATGGTTTTTCTTCTGCCCATTCTGTCGTGCTGGATTATCTTCAAGCTTTCATTCGTTTTTCTACCGAGACCGGATACTCTAGTCACTTTCATTTAAACAATCACTACACTAGGCGCTGGATCTTCGCCTGTTACTATTCATTCAAATCAAGTTTCATTTCATCTACGCGACCGAGATGCATTTCAACGTTTTAGTCGCCCACTTGGCTAGCTTGCTCACGGTAGCATCAGCAAAAGACTCGCGCACGTTCGCCGTGAATCACTTTTATGGCCAAGGCCCGCTTACTGAGGGCCGGATGGATCCTATCATTAGCCCTGGCACTGCATCGAGCCACGTGCATGCTATCCAAGGAGGAAGCAACTTCAACCTGACCATGGATAATGACGCCCTGCTCGACTCGCACTGCACTTCCTCTCTGGTCGAGGCGGACAAAAGTAACTATTGGACACCCTCTTTATACTTCCAAGACCCAGTGAATGGAAGTTTCATCTCGGTTCCAATGTTCTACATGAATGTCTATTATTTGTCTGTTCCCCAACCATTTCTCTTTTGAGTACGAAACTGACAAGAACAGCTTTGAACCAACCGATGATGAGATCGAGCCTTTCCCGGTTGGTCTTCGCATGGTCAGCGGGAACAACAGTGTCCGAACACCACCATCTGGCGGCGCTGCCAATGTACTAGATACGAACGCGGGGACCATACAACCTGTGCAATGGACTTGTCCTCGCTCTTCGTACGATACGCCTTCGTACCCTGCAACCTCTGATGGCCTGCATGGGGTTGGCATTCAAGACCCCAACAACAAAGGTGCTGGAGCTGGCTTCCCCTATATGAACTGTGACGGCTATGCGTCCCCTCTGCGAGCTGATATTCACTTCCCTTCATGTTACAACCCAAAGGCTGGCCTTGATGCATTCGAGACCAACATGGTGTTCCCCAGCAGTAAGGGAACTACTGGTGGTAAGGCAAATTGTCCCGAGGGTTGGACTCACCTTCCGCATATTTTCTATGAGGTATACTGGAATACTCCGTTGTTTGCAGAAATGTGGGAACAGGGACAGGGATCACAGCCGTTCATTCTGTCCAACGGGGATCGTACTGGTTATTCTCTTCACGGTGACTTTGTGAGTATTCTGCAATTATCGAGCGCGGACCTAGTGACTAATATAATTATATAGATTGCTGGTTGGGATGTGGATGTCTTGCAGAAGATTATTAACAACTGCGATGCCGGTGATTCGGGAATGGATAAGTGTGCGGACGCGGGCACAATCAACAATTCCGCCAACAGTTGTAACATCGCCAATCTTATTCCCGAAAAGATCTCTGGCGTTTTAGAGAAGCTACCTGGTAACAATCCTCCAACTGGATGGGGTCAAGGAGAAGCTACATCATCTGGTCCGTCGCAGACAGCAAGTGCACAGACAACAACCAGCGTGGCGCCTACAACGAAATCTGAGACCGATTCCGAGTCCACCACAACCTCGACAGCCCCTGCGGTGGAAACAGGCATTGGTAGCTGGTCCTATCTAGGTTGCTATTCTGACAACACATCTACCCGAGCATTGACTGGAGTACAATTCGCCGACCTGGGCATTGGAAAGGTCACTTCAACTGGCTGTATGGATTACTGCGGTAGCGCAGGCTTCAGCTTGGCAGGCACCGAATACGCTGGACAATGTTTCTGTGGAAATAAGATGGAAGGTAGCTCTAAGATTGCGGCAGACAAGTGCGATATGAAGTGCGAAGGTGATGCCTCTCAAGTTTGCGGCGGTAGCTCAGCCTTGAGTGTGTATGAGAAGGCCGTGAAAGCTGAATCGAAGAGAGCAAGTGCACACTTCCGTCGTCATATGTATGGAAAGCATACTTGAGCATGTTATTCGCGGACCCAACTTTAGCGAGAAAAGTTACACTATAAATCTATCAAGTGTTGTATTTAGTACGACGGAATTCCAACTGGCCTTGTCTTATTCTGTTCTTCCAAGGTTTTAGTGACGGGCGGCATTTTCAAAGATCCCATTTACAACCGGAAAATGGAATGTCCACATCACACGAATTTCTAAGGCCGATAATTCGATTGCATCCATCGCTAGTGCAATCAAGGCCGACGAAGATTGTAGTTTCCGAGTGCTCAGGAAAATATTTTAAAAACGTTGGAAATATTAATGGCTCCGGGAGTAGTTGTCCTGCTCACTTCATGTTTCGTGGTAATACCGATATAGGTATATCTCTCCAATGCTAGATGAGCCTTATATATCCAGAGCTTCCTGCCCTATCTGGATATTTTGATATAGTGAGGCAGTCATATGTACTGCCAGGTGAGCATACAATTTAATGGGAAGAATGACGATAAAGAGAGTATCAAAGTCTGGAGAACGCGATTTGAATCATGAATAGGAGCACGACCTTGAGGAGAGAGGGTCCTTCAAGGCTCTAAATATGCTGATTGATTCAACATTTAATCTGAAACGAGATTAGTGAGCATCACCAATTGTCCGCGCAGTGATATCTGATTTCAACTATGGATCTTAACCCTCTAAGTGCCGCCAACGGTCGTTCAAAAATAAGAATCACTAATATTGGCATGCATGAAGCTAAGTCTGTAGATAATGGATTCAGTATAATTTCTTTTTGCCGGGCGGCCTAAATTTCTTCTTTTATTTACCCCACTCGGCGGATTTTGACTACCGCGACCTTCAAACGTTCATGTTGTATAGTCCCCCGATATAATAAAGAAGGGTTGCTCCACAGTATAAGTCAAATTCCAGAGACATGGCCGAGGGGCCTCGTCAGGCGCCCGGAAAAGACGCGTTCACTGTGGGGTGGATTTGCGCTCTCCCAATTGAGCTGACCACGTCTGAAGGGATGCTAGATGATGTTTATCCTGCGCTTGGACATGTGCAAGGCGATGAGAATATTTACACTCTTGGTCGCATTGAGCAGCACAAAATCGTCATCGCTTGGCTCTCTGCTGGCAGTACAGGAATCGCACCTGCTGCAAAAGTCGCAAAGGATATGCTTCGTAGCTTTCCTCAAATTCGATTCGGGTTGATGGTCGGTATCGGCGGTGGGGCACCTAGTATGAACGCAGATAATAGGCTTGGAGATGTTGCCGTTGGTGTGCCAGATGGGGAACTTGGTAACAAGTCAGGAAATGTTGCTTAAGGAAATTCTACTCACACGATTTGCAGGAGGCTTGGTGAAGTTCGATCGCGGGAAGACAGTGCAAAGTGGGAATTTCGAACATACGGGCGTGCTTAATATGCCACCTGCTCAGGTAAGGAAGGGCGTGAACAAGCTACGTGCCAAGCATGAAGCGCACAAAAGTCTGGTTGCCCGATATGTATCGGAAATGATTCAAGAGACTTTGCAGTCCGAAGGAGGCAATCCGCAGTTTGAAGACCTCTAATGCTATCAAGGAGCACAGTATGATCAGCTTTATGACGCATCCTATGAGCATGAAGGATCTGCAAAACAATTCAATCATTTTATGGACAGCTTTGTCCGAATCTCCATCGCCGTCTGTGTCACCATTGCTGGAAGCATTGCAATCGCCTAGAGTGGGTCCCGTTGGTACATCGGCGATCATTTGTATTGCTATCTCCCTGTGTGCTCTTGCAAGAGTCTGAAGCACTGGATCTTGGGACAAAAAGCAGCCTCATCGGTCCTGCAATCAGCTACCTTTAATTCCAAGACAACCTCGAGCAACGACAGATCCAGTCATTCACTGCGCGGCCACAGGAGACCGACAACAAAAACGCCGATGAGGGTCAGGGCACGGCGACAGAATCGTTTCAAGTGTCGAAGCGAGCTTGTTGCAAGAAGGAAGGCGTGTAGGCTAAAATTTGAAGTTCAGCGGGTGGTTTCAAGAATCTGACAGGGATCTTCCGATTCGACTTTTGGCCCCCAACCTGAGCACGGGGCCAACAAATTCGAGATTGCGAGGCTGCGTGTCGATCACAACGCTAGCTTTAGAACATGAGTCGTTGTTTGACGTTGCAGCGGGATTTAATCTCTCGATTGGTCTCCTGCGCCTTCACTTTGGGGGCCATTTTTTCAAACCTTGGTTTTCTTTGCCCACAATTATTGTCTGGGTACATTTGTCCATAAGCTCCTACCCCTACCCCCGGTTTCGGTTGAAAAGTGGGTAAAAGCCATGATTTATTACCCACTCGGCTCCCGAAACCCGACTATCTATCACGAATGATTGATTTACATTCTCCAAACATCTCCTGGCCACTGCATTTGACTAATGACCAATTTGTAATATCATCAACTGGTCATGTCAGCTTCAACTTTGTTCGCTGCATATACCTTGCTCACCCTTCCTGTCCGTTTGGTGACATGGTGGTTGTGGTATATTCCTAGGTCCAACCGTCCCAATCCTGCATGGTCATGGAAGACAGCAGTCACCTTGCAAGTTATCGCCACAATGATAAGATACCGGGTGGCGATGAGATATCGCACCCCAAAGTCTTTGGAGCCGGGCGCAGATGGTGATCGATTTATCGTGCTCAATCCGCAATTGACTATTTCCGATGGATTGGCTGTCTACAAAGGAACACTTAATTCCATGCCAGCTATCCAGCCTGTGCCAATTGGCGCTGTTTGGTACCCAATTACTCCCTCTCAGACCCCACGAAGATTGATCATCCATTTCCACCCAAGCGCATTCGTGCTTTTTGGCCCACGATCTGCGGATGGATGTGGCTGGGGACCCACTAAGTTCAGCGAGCTCACCGGGTGGCCAATCCTTTCAATTCAATATCGGCTATCATTAGACGCAGACAAGACCTTCCCAGCTGCCGTTCAGGATGCAATCACCGCCTACGTCTACGCTTTAGAGACCCTGAAGATCCCACCTTCGCAGATCGTGCTCTCTGGAGAGTCCGCGGGTGGAAATCTGATTCTAGCAATGTTACGATATATCATCACGGAGAATCAAACAATCCCTTTACCTCGTTGCGCACTATTGTGGTCACCCTGGGTTGATATGACTCAACAGGCCCTCACGAATATAGTGAAAAATCGCAATTATCAAAGTGATTACCTTGAATATGATCTCGGTTCCTGGGGCACAAGTAGCTATATTCCCCCAGGCTGGTCTGAAAGCCATCCATATTTCTCGCCTCTTGGAAGCGAGTACAAATTGACTGTTCCACTTTTCATTCAAGTTGGCACGTCCGAGGTGCTTTATGATCAAATCGTCCAGTTTGCGCACAGCATGAAGGATAATGGCACGGAAGTCGAGTTACACGAAGCTCCTAATGGGGTTCACGCAACCTTTGGAATCGCTGATGCGTTAGGGATGCCTGCAGTTGCTATAGACGGCCATGCGCGGGGGGCGAAGTTTATCGCCAGAACCGGCGGAGAGTGAACGATAGTAATCTAGATACTGCTAGTCATACTCATGTCATTTCTATAAAGTTTAATGCATAATACTTCCTAGAGGGTATCTTTTGGGGGGTGGTCAGGGAAGATGAAAATTCTGGGGGGAACCCTGGAAGTCGGCAGTAGCGGAATTGGCGAAACCACAAATTTGCAGTTTATTTCGTCGCACTGTGGAAGGTACCTAGCTGTTCGCAAGGAAGATAAAATGCAACTGGAGTGGGTATTGCCTTCGTGGGGTCACCTACTGCGTATCATTGGGGCGGATAATATCATTCGAGGCATTCAAGAAGACCTCCAGCCCTCTAAAACTCACTTTTACTCAAAAGCTATGTTATGAGCATTGAAATACGCTTAATGATATGTATAATTAGTGATCAATTACCGCCAGTAAGCTAATGGTTACGCAAAATCACATTTCTTTACGTTAGTTGAAGTGATTTACTTCAAGCCGGTACAGTAAAACCTCCGTGTCATAACTACCGAGTATTGACGTATTCAGGAAATATCTGAACTTACCCTTGATAACCCTTTTAAAAAGTTCTGCTTCGTGGCATTTGCTATTCTTGTGTACCCGTCCATTGATTGAATTCTTTTAAATGTTCCCACGTTTAATGACAAAAGAGATTTATTATCCCGGATTGAATCCTCGTATTTGGCCCCCAGTATGTACCATGGGGATTAATTAAAACGGCACGGATTTCCCCGCTTGCTTTCTACAACTCTGCACGCCATAAGGTCTAGTTTCCCGACCAGTATTTCGCTACTAATATATCGGTATATTGGTATATGGTAATGGTAACACATCCAGCCTTTCTAGATATAGTACAATGATACACTTCTCTGATCCGAACGCTATAGGTAGCTCTCCATCTTGTCGCATGGCCTGCGCTGGTTTGTGTGGTGGCTTTGTACGGCTGAATCGACCGCACTGTCTTTGAGTGTGCTGCCAACAAGCGCTCCCCTTCTCAATATTTGGCCCCCATGTTTTTCGAAGCTGTATCAAAGACCGCCAGGTAGTGGCTTTCCAAACCCTTGTAAAGAAATGTACTTTTGATTTCTTTGTTTCGTTTCCGCTCTCCCCTGCTATACCATGTCAATTCCGCATATAGGCTCCGTTGCCTGTTTTTCCCCCTTAAATAAGGACAGGTCGCGCTGGCGCTGCTAGAAAATATTCCAATCATTCTCATTCTTGATCCTCCTCCACCAGGGACTTCATCATGGCTATCTCTTGTACCTCGGACTTGGATCCTTCCACCCAGCTCACTCCAAATCTTGTTGACCACTACGCCAAGGTCAAGCCCCATGCTCTCTATGCGGAATATCCCGTCAACCCCATGAATTATGAGGATGGCTACAGGCATATTACCTACAAGGCCTTTGCCAACGCCATCAATGGCGTCGCACATTGTTTGGCAGAGAGCTTGGACCCCGGTATTGGAGAGCCCGGTAACGAGGAGGTGCTAGCCTATCTAGGTCCGAATGACCTGCGGTACCCAACTTTGGTTCTGGGGGCTGTCAAGGCCGGCTTCTGCGTAAGATCTGCCTTCTTTGAAGAACATATAATCAAATTCTAATAACTGGAATAGATTTTTTTGCCATCACCCCGCAACAGTTTAGCAGCCCAGAAAGCCTTACTGGAAAAGCTTGACTGCACTACGCTGCTGGTTCCTACGCCGCGGCCCCCTTTTGTGACGGCTATGATCGAAGCCCTCCCACTCAAGGTCGTGGAAGTTCCAAGTCTGGACACACTTCTAACAGCCGAATTTCCCGCCTTCGAATACCGGAAGACATATCCGGAAGCGGCTACTGATCGATTTGTTGTACTTCACACCTCAGGGTCCACGGGGATTCCCAAGCCTATTATCTGGACTCACGAAAGTGTTGCGAAGCATATACGCATGCAAAGGTTGAAGGCCCCGGTAGGTTCTGAAGGCCAGGATAGCAAAGGTTTTGGGAAGAGAATGTATTTGACATTGCCTCCATTCCATGTAAGCTTATCATCAGATTGACAACAATTACGGCAGAGCACTACTAATATCGAACTTAGGCAGCTGGAATTGGCCATATCCTTTTTATTACGATGCCGGCAGATGTGACTCTTATCATGCCTACTGCTACTGGTCTCCCGACCGCTGTAGGCTTAGTGGCTGCAAGGAAACAAACCCCATTCGACTGGGCTATTGTTGTGCCCTCAATTGTGCTGGAGCTAGCACAAGCTCCTGAGCTTCTCGAATATTGCAGTACTCACCTAGAGTATATTTTCTACTGCGGAGGCGATTTGCCACAGGCCATTGGCAACAAAGTCGCAGCTAAGGTAGAACTCATGAATGGATACGGCGCTTCAGAGCTAGGCATGATGAATGTGGTTCACGCTGCAGACCGCAATCCTTTGACAGACTGGAGGTATCTTAACTTCCATCCGGAGCTAGGGGTAGAATTTCGCCATGTCTCCGGCGAGGAGTACGAGGCCGTCTTGGTGCGCACTCCAGACCGTGAAGCCCATCAGTTCCCATTCTCTATACAAGCATTTGTGAGTCAGCAGGAATATCATACAAATGATCTGATGGTCCGCCATCCTACAAAGACTGATCTGTGGCGCCCATCTGCCCGCGTGGATGATGTGATCGTCTTTTTGAATGGGGAGAAAACCAACCCTGTCTCGATGGAGCAACACATCATTGCATGTAATTCAGAAGTTACCGGGTGCCTAGTGGCCGGTGCACAACGCTTCCAGGCGGCCCTTATCATTGAGCGAGGCGGAAAGTCTGCAGAGAGCCGTGACACGATTATTGAGAAGCTCTGGCCCAGTATCGAGCAAGCGAATAGCTCTGCTCCTGCCCACGCCCGCATCGCTAAGAGCCATATCCTGTTCACATCGCCCGACAGGCCGATGCTTCGTGCAGGGAAGGGAACGGTGCAACGCGCTGGCACGCTGGCTTTGTACGCGCAGGAGCTCGAGGATCTCTACGCTAGTGCGCACACAACATTTCAAATCGTCGGCCCAGGCGGGGTGGATGATACTGCGCAGGTGACTGAGTATATCAGAACAACAATTCTAGCCATCACAGGTTGGAGTCCGGACAAGTTGACCGACCACGAAAATTGGTTTAACCTTGGCTTTGACTCCCTCCAGGCGATCACAGCTACGCGTGCGCTTAAGCAGGGTCTCAATTTTGTCGCCCTCACTCCAAACTTCATTTACTCGTATCCGACGGTAGCAGGGCTGGCCCAAGCCCTTTGTAATCTGCACCAGGGCCTCGAGAAGTCCACCGAAGCCAATATCCAAGCTCTGCTTCAAGAGCGGGACCAGCTACTACAGGAGCTCATCGGACAAATTAATGTTTCCAAGGCCCAGCAGTCGTCCCCAGGATCGCCTGCCACTCAAACTGTTATTCTGACTGGGTCCACCGGTCAACTAGGCACTTATATGCTCGACACTCTGTTAAAGAACCCCGGAGTGAAGCATATTTACTGCCTGAACCGAGATGACCGAGCTAGTGCCCGCCAGCAAGAGCGCAGTACTGCTTACGGGCTTGCCCCCCTCGATAAAGCACAAGCGCGGGTGACCTTTTGGAAAAGCGATCTCAGCCAGGCGGATCTGGGTCTACAGCCCGATCAGCTACGAGAATTACAGCAAAGCGCCACACTAGTCATTCACAATGCATGGCCTGTCAACTTCAACCTGTCGCTAGCCTCATTCAAGCCCCACCTGCTAGGTGTGGTCAATTTCATTAACTTCAGCGGCCAAGGCACATACTCCCCGCGCCTATTCTTCATCTCCTCAATCAGCTCGACTATTGGCCACCACACCGACACCGGTCTCACCCCCGAGAGCATCGTCACCACCACAACCCCGGCCCCGAACGGATATGCCAACAGCAAATATGTGGCTGAGCATCTCCTAGCGCATGCGGTGCAGCAGAGCTCCGGCAGTCTCGCTTCAGCACATGTCGGCCAAGTAGCTGTGGCTCGTGTAGGTCAGGTAGCTGGGCCCATCAGGTCTCGCGGCCTATGGAATAAGTCCGAGTGGTTCCCTAGCCTCATCCTAAGTTCACTACACCTAAACGCTGTCCCCGATACCATAGGTCCAGCTTTGGAGCGCATTGACTGGTTGCCGGTTGACCTCCTCGCCGATATTCTGGTCGACTTGGCCCTTCTCAGGAGCAGCTCTGCGTTAAACTTCTACCACCTGGTGAACTTACACCCTCAATCCTGGGAAGAGATCCGGCCCATCGTCGCCGATATTCTTCGTAAAGCTTCTGGGAAGAGCTTGGAGACAATCTCCGAGCGGGAGTGGGTGCTACGTGTTCGACGGGGTGTCGAGCTTGCCAGCCAGGCTGGGGAGAAGGAATTGCAGCTTCAGCTTTCAAAGAATCCGGCCGCGAAACTTTTGGAGTTCTTTGAAACCGCGATGGCTCAGACGACACCCGAGAATGTGCTGGATGTGCAGGATACCGCCCAAGTCAGCAAGAAATTACGCGAGGTGGATGCGGTGAAGCCTGAATGGATCCAGAAATGGGTTCAAAAGTGGCTGCAGTAGGTGAATCACAGAAACTTGGGCAGTCTATGTTTGATGAACAGCCTATCATTAATCATTGTCTAGAAACGGGTTCATGTTAGTTCAATATTCGAATCATCAAATTGTTGGCTAGATGCTGGTGTTTCCACGGGATAGTAGATTGTAGGAATGTGGGACGGACCGATCCGCACATCTACGCATAGCATAAAGGTTTTTTCCAATGATTGTAAATTGGATTTGGATCGACATAGTTGGCATTCTCGGATGCAGCTCATTGTAAAGGAACACACTGCAAATATTGAAAATAACTGCCGCTTTAGCGACGCCCAAAGTTATGGTGAGTGCGCAATAGACAGCGCGAGAAGCCGGGTTTGGGTCATACCAAGAGGATGTTTGGCCAACACCGAAGTCAGCCTCGCAATTGATCTAGCCAATCATAGGTTGAAATCCGATGGTACGTGTAATGAACGTGGTGTCAGGCAGACTGAGGCGAACCGATACACGCTTTTTTCGGTTTTTTAAGCTCGGCCGATAGAGATATGCGTGAACGTGTTGTGATTCGTCGAAATGCCGCAGGATGGGTAGATACCGGGATATAGCGGTTTACATTACTGCAGACCAAGCGCAAAACGAAGAATGAGTCAGGGGCAGAAGGCCATACAAGCCTTATGTTTGCGAGCCAAATGGACTATTCATTATAAGGCACATTTGTCGACTTGATTGACGTTTGAGACGTGGCGCCAAACCACTTATAGATCACATGGAGCGGGGTACCATTGCCGATCTAAGGTGAGACTTACTTGCACTGCCTTCAACTCTGACCCTTGTAAGCTGAACTGATGTTTCTTTCGTCATTACGGGAACGCATTCCTCTAGGCCTGACCAGCCTTATCATCCATTCTGAGTTCAATACGCAGCGAGAAACGACAACGATTATCAGGTCAGATCCATATGGCGACTGCGACAGCATGTTATCGCTATCGAGATTACACGGTCGCATGGATCTGTGCCCTTCCCCTGGAGATGGCCGCAGCTGCGGCCATGCTGGATGAGAGACATCATGATCTGCCGGCGAGGCCCAAAGATAGTAATACATACATCCTCGGCCGGATCTTTGGACACAATGTGGCTATCGCATGCCTTCCATCAGGTGTTTACGGTACAACTTCCGCAACAACAGTGGCTACACAAATGCAGTCCACTTTCGAATCAATACGCTTCTTCATGATGGTAGGTATCGGAGGGGGGGTCCCAAGCGAAAAGGTTGATATTCGGCTGGGTGATGTGGTGGTTAGCAAGCCGACAAGGGACTCGGGAGGGGTCATTCAGTACGACTATGGGAAAAAGGTGGCTGGTGGCCGCTTTGAACGCACTGGCATGTTGAATAAGCCGCCACCAGTTCTGTTAACAGCGGTCGCAAAAATACAAGCAGAGCATGGATTGGAACGAAGCAGAATTCCAACTATTCTTAAAGAGGCGGTCGCCAGGAACCCCAGGATGAAGGAGAAGTTCGCATATCGCGGTCGAGATCAGGATTTACTGTTTGACCGTGAATACGACCACCCTAAGGGGAATACTTGCAATGACTGCGATATACGGAGGCTCATAATACGACCTGCTCGGGCTAGCAATGATCCGGTTATCCATTACGGTCTTATTGCCTCTGGGAACCAAGTCGTGAAGCATGGCCGCAGCAGGGATAGCCTGGCCCAGGATCTTGACATCCTCTGCTTTGAAATGGAGGCGGCTGGCTTGATGGACAATTTTCCATGCCTCGTCATTCGAGGGATCTGCGACTATTGCGACTCGCATAAAAACAAGCAGTGGCAAGACTATGCAGCAGCAACGGCAGCTACATATGGCAAAGAGCTTCTCTACATGGTGCACGCAAGCCATGTGGAAGACACTTTGCCAGCAGGGTCAATTGCCGACTGTATGTTATGTTCTCAAGTAGCACAATGATTCATCTTTATCTAACGAAGCTCTAGTGTCCTGCTACAAAAGAAAGCCACCATCTGAGGTGAAATTTCCTAACAGTGAAATAGTTCAACATGGTGAGTGCGTTGGTGGTTTTAGGAATTTAATCTAATTGATTGTAGATCGCCAGGACCTTGAGAGTCTACTTGAGCGTATTTCAAGCTATAATCACGAGAAAGTCCATCAAAGACTTAGTGGCAAACGACTCGCTGGCACCACACGCTGGTTCCTTGATCACCCAGATTTCAAGGCCTGGTTCATTGAGAATAAATATCCCACTTTGTGGTGCTCGGGAAAAAGTAAGCCTTCTTTCCATATACGAGCTTTGAGCGCAGTACTGACGTGCAACTGATTATTAGTTGGCTCAGGTAAAACCATGATAGCGTTCGTCTTCCGGTACTCTTTCTTTAGGTATCATGATCTAACAATCAATAGAACTGCAGTGATAGAGGCAGCAAAATATGAGCTTGGCTCTCCAACCGTCTTTTTCTATTGCGAGGGTGACGGTCACGCAGGCTTAGATGTGTCGTCTATTCTCTCTAGTCTCATCAAACAATTATGCGAATACCTGCACCGGATGCACAGGCCGTATCCGGAAGGTGTCGCAAAAGAGATAAGGAAATATTTTGGACACAAGAGGGTCAAGCCAGACTTTGACGACCTGAAGGATATTTTTATTCGCCTTTTCCACCATACCCCAGATACGATCTATGTCGTTGATGGAGTTGATGCTCTGGATCAGAAACATGCCAAATCTCTTTTGGAGCTCGTCAGGTTGCTACTCATTGACACAAGCCCCCAGCAAAAATCTCGAATTCTGTTGCTAAGCAGAGACCAAGTTCCAGGATACATAAATATTAATACATTTATACCTGGGATCCGTCAAATCTCGACATCAGCCAACGTCATGCAAGATATCAAAACGTACATCGAATCAAGCATCATTGATAAGAATATATGCCGGAAGCTTACAGATGATCCTGTACTGATTGAAAAGGTTCGGCAGAGGCTTTTGGCAGAGTCTTCAGGAATGTATGTACATCCAATCTTCTACGAGCGCTGCATTACGTGAATGAGCTCTGACCAGTGTAGGTTTCTCTGGGTATATCTCCAGCTGGAAATCATTTGGGACACATGCTTTGATGATGCAGCAATACAGTCGGCACTAACTAAGCTACCAAAGAGTCTGGAAGCCACATATACCCGTTGCATTGAGAGAATCAATCGCAAGGACAGCCGGGTTCTCAAGGTCCTCAAATGGGTTAGCTTTGCGACCATTCCGCTTCATATCGAAGAATTACGGGAGGCGATCGCTTTTGACCTAGAGGACACTGCATGGAGTGCCGAGAAGATCCCGCGAAAGGAATTTGTTATCGGCTGCTGTGCAAATCTTGTTGTCGTGGATTCCACTGACGATCGTGTGCGATTTGCACATTCCTCGGTAAGGCAATACCTCGAAAAAGGTGGAGGAAGAAATATTATCCAAGGTTATCCAGCCTCCGAACAGGGCATATTAGAGTGCGGCGAGTTCTGCGTTGCTTATCTTTCTTTCTCGGATTTTAGTCTTCAACTAAGCACGCGAAAGATTGACAAAGCCGTAGTTCCTGTCCAATTCCCCATCCTACTTGCGCAAGAAACTCTCCCTGCATTGCTCACCAGACACTTCTTCCAAAAGCCCCGGGATCAGAAGCATTCCGTTTCCGTGCCATTCCATAAGATACGCACAGCATCAACGCCAGATAGGGCACAGTACAAATTTCTCGATTACGCCGTCACAAACTGGGCCTTGCAAACAAAACAGATAAATCGTACATCCTTGATGTGGGAAAAGTTTGAAAGGCTCGCAATGTGCTTTAATGAAACTTGGAATTTCCACCCTTGGGTCCCTGGCGGCCGTTCGGCATCCTCCCATTTACACAGCCTCCTTGGATGGGCAGTGATGGAGCAACATGAGCCTCTTCTATCAATTGCACAGGGTGAAGGAACTGCCTTACAACTTGTTTGTAATCTCCCGCTAATCGGTGAAAGCCTTCCTGCGCTTCATGTCGCGGCAAAACTTGGATATAAAGCAATGATCAAGGTTCTTCTAGATTTCTGCAAAGTGAATGCGCCAGACCTAGAAGGATATACTGCTTTGCACCACGCAGCGGGCAGGGGTCATACTGAAATCTGCCAATTACTTTGCAGCTCAAAGAAGATAAAGGTTGATGCCTTGTCGAGAATTCAAAGCACACCACTCTGGCTCGCTGCAAGCAACGGACATGAAAAGGTTGTTTCTCTCCTTGCAGAGAAGCAAGCGGATATTGAGGCAAAGGACGCCTATGTCCATCAGACACCCCTTTCACGGGCTGCAGAAATGGGGCACCATGCAGTTGTGGAGCTCCTACTTGGGAAAAGAGCTGGATTAGAGTCACAAGATGCGGTCGGTCGAACACCTCTATCGTGTGCCGTAGACGGGTGCCATGAAACGATAATTGAACTGCTACTCGAAAGCGGCGCCAACATGAGTACTAAAGACCTTGATACTAAAGATTTACTTATATGGGCGGTAGAGAAAGGGTTTGAGCGGGTTGTCAGATTACTTTGCAGGAACACTGCGGACCTCAACCGCAAGGACAAAAGTGGTCGAACATTACTCTCATCGGCTGCCAAGAATGGCCATGAGGCAGTGGTGAGAGTGCTGCTTGAGAATGGTGCTGATCTTGAGGCTAAGGATAAGGTATTTGGTCGAACGCCACTTTCGTGGGCTGCCGTGTATGGTCATGAGGCAGTGGTGAAAGTGCTGCTTGAAAATGGTGCTGATCCCGAGGCCGAGGATAAGGAACTGGGTCAGACACCACTCTTACGGGCTGTTGGGAATGGCCATGAGGCAGTGGTGAAAGTGCTGCTTGAGAATGGTGCTGATATTGAGGCTAAGGATAAGAAATGCGGTCGAACGCCACTCTTATGGGCTGCCGTGTATGGCGATGAGGCAGTGGTGAGAGTGCTGCTTGAGATTGGTGCTGATATTGAGGCTGAGGATAACAGATGGGGTCGGACACCACTTATGTGGGCTGTCAAAAATAGCCATCGGGCAGTAGTGAAGCTTTTACTTGGGAAGTGTTTTTCAGGCTCGCCATAAGCATGACCAGGAAATTGTTGTTGAGAAGGAGTTTTGGATGCTAAGCAAACACGTCAAATAGGCAGCCAAAAGTGATCCTTGAAGGCCCAAGGTAATTTCACCTTGCTTCCCACCTTGTTGCAGAACTAGACTGTCAAGGCTCTATACGCTACAAATTAAACTGGAGACCATTGGGAAAGGAACTACCATATCCAATACCTTCCATGCAATACGCCATACCATATCACTCGGTGTTTTCCTTACGTCGAGATGCAGCCGACCGAGTCACTTGTTTGCTATGGTCGTACAGTTTAGAAGTACCAATAAAAGGGAACTAGATGTCAAGGCATGGTGAAGACGACTGGAGCTTCTAAGTATCTAAGGCCTGAGCTTTCAGGTGTCAAACACCCGATTGGAGTGTTTATCCACGCTTTGGTATCATTGGAGTGCGCTGAGCCATGACCCACATGCTGCATGAATACATAAACAGCGACATGTTTATGGATATTGGCCTTCGCAAAATCAGAATCGTAAATCATCCAGCGACAATGGTCTAGATCAACCTTCGCGACTAACCGACGCTAACGATGGCCGCCTGATGGCAGCCTGGTAAAAAAAAAGCTACGGCCCCACCCTGGACCCTTCTTGAGGTTCAGTATCACAACTTTCCTGCCATTCAACCATCCTTTCATCAACTATCGCTCTTTTATTTTGCTTCGTGTTACAAAAGATTCAGCCCGAAAGAGTCGGTCCATCTCTCTCCCTTCTCTGCGCTGCAAACTGGCCCTGAGTTGCTAATTGCAACCTCCAAATCAGCATGGTCGTTCTTTATGATGACATCCTTTTTCTCGTACTTGACCATATTTACGACACAAAAGATCGGCTTCGACTTTTATTAGTGTGCCGTCAATGGTACACGGCACTTCTTCCCAAGGCTTACGAGCGCATTAAAGTTGAAGGCGAACAAGTCTATGATCTTGTTTGTTCAATTCAACGAAACCCCATCATTGGTCCCTCTATCCAGGATCTGGATCTCACATGGGGCGGGGATGACGACAGTATCGAATACAATGTTGAACCATTCAAGAATATTCTGGACCAAGCAAGCCCTTCAGCAGAGCATCGCACGAATTGGGAAAAAGGCCTGCTTAAAGGAGAATCCGACGCTTGGCTCGCAGTACTCATGCCATCACTGGAAGCGGTCAGAATCCTATGGATTCAATATCCGGGCTATTCGGACTATTTTTTCCCTATGCTAGCTCGAGCAGCCGCTCGGGAAGCGCCATTTGATACGAAACCCGTTCTGCAGCGACTAATCAGTGTCCAAGCTGAGTGTGAATACAGCAAGACTGCCTACCTGGCCAAAGAATTTTTGCCATTCCTGCATTTTCCAGCTATACAATCATTCTCCGCAAGTCCGTTTTGTGAAGCATATGATGATCATGATGTGAATTATTCCAAGCCTGCGCCTGGAACCTCTCGGATTAGGGAATTGGAATTTGGGCAAAGCAATGGTAGTAACGGAATGATCGACTACATTACATCATGTGCCAATCTGGAGGTCTTTGAGTACCAACACGACAATCAGGCTATCTGGGGTGAGATATATCTCAACTTTCGTCCTCTGGCATTTTACACAGCTCTGTATACCCAGAAACACAGTCTTCGAGTACTTCGCTTGAACAATAATGGAGAGATCCACGGAGAAGACGATTGGGCTGCGGATGACGAAATAGACTACACTACTTTTGGGTCACTAATCGAATTCCAGCAGCTGCGTGAACTTCGGATGCCATTGCGTACGCTCCTGCAATTTGGTCAGAATAATTACCCGGCTGTCTCTTTGCTAGAAGTCCTCCCACCCAGTTTAGAGCATCTTCAACTTGCTGGGTATTCTGTTGAGGACTTCGACCTGGTGATGAAAAATCTTCAATGTATGCTAGGGCAACGACAGGAGCGATTCCCGAATTTCAAAAGACTTGAAATACAGCCAGTCGTTATAGAGCAGGACAACTCTGTTCCGGGTCCTTACGGTTCATTCAAGACACCAGAGCATATCAGGCATGCATTTGCACCGTTGAAAATGCAATGTGATGATTTGGGTATTCAATTCGACTTTACACGAGACGGACACCATACGATATTAGGCCCTGGTTTAGTGTACCATTAGCAAAGAATCAATCATGTTACTTAAGGAGAGGAAACAGTCTCCTGTTTTTCATTTGACCGCGGTGACAGATGATCCAGTAACGCCAAACTCTAATAACATATACTTCGCTGAAGTTCGGTGTCTATAGGTGAGCCACGTGCTGTGATATTTACGGTCGGATTGTTCATTAATCGGATTTGTTCGTGTATCCGCTCTCTAATCCGAGCTTACAGGTTCCTGTTCAGTCGTCTTATATTCGTCTCAAGTCAAACCCTTCTCATCATGATCAAGCGCTACCTGCCCATTAGCTCCGTCGCGCTCTCCAACCCAGTATCGGTTCCCCAACCGCCAGAGGTTTTTTTCGATGGTCTTGTTCCAATTACTAGTGTATAAGGTATGATCCAGCATGCTACTATCCTTGTTCTAGGGGAGTAGAGAGTCATCTGAGCAAAATCACTAACACAACACATAATATGTGATCATGTAGCAGTCAAGCTCAGACGTTTGACGTGATGTAGCCTCTCAACCCCTACAATCAAGTTCTTCTTCATTCAACTCTTTAATCTTATTACAACTAATGTCCCAGTTTGGTAGGAATTTATTATCCTCAGGATTAATATCCAGTCTAGGGCTAAATAAAATCGCACATCATCCTACATGATCCCCGTGATCTACCAACTTACAACTTAGGAGATTTGCTGACAAAGAACTCGTATAGTCAGAGTTGCAATGAATCGCAGAATAGTTTAGAGACAAGGCTGGTGGACTGTATATTACGATTCGGTGAATGCGATTGTGTTTGTATGAACCAGCTCCACTGGGAGGCCCAGAAATGGAAGGAAATTCGATTTCATATTGGTAGGCTGCGTTACGGTTTGGGGAGGCTGAGAGATTTGGTTAAAAGCAAAGCAATAAATGATCGTCTCCATCACCACTTTCCTCGACATTGCAGACAATGGCATATCTTATATTTTGATACAGCCTGGCTCCCATCTTTGTGATGCTCACTGTCGACCTACGTCATGGGATTGGATAAATTTGGAAACACATTGGTATTAAGGTTTCATGATCTTGATATATCTTTCGAATTCATCCCTTCCAACGCTATCGTTCGGATAGTCACCATTTCCCAATTGAAATATGAATCTTCAGAATAGACTACATCCATGAATCCATGGATAATACCAAATTGTAAATAAGCAGCGTATCGCTTGAGTGCGGTCAATAGTCGGGTGGCTGCCACCCCAGTGAGTTCAGGGTAAGAGCCGCTTTAGCGTTGCGCGGAGGGTGAGAAGGGTGTGATCGACAGGGTACTCTCACCCTCAGTCGCCGCACTGACCCCTCGGTTGAACTAGAACCAGAGCGGGGTTCGTTGCGCTGTGGTCATTGTTCGTCTTTTCGTAGGTGAATCGTTTCCACGACTCAATTCTTCTGACGGACACTTACTAATTTCCAATCAAATACATTTACCTATGTCGGACCATTGGGAAATTGCTTCCACCATTGGAACCTGGGTGGCCGTTGCACTCGCTATCATTGCTCTGGGAGGCCTGGTAGGCCCTCTTCTCATCTGGAGAGCAAGTCAGACAGAGAGACACAAGGCACTTGACCTGCTAGAAAAAGGAGAGGCAGACAATGGAGGATATGTCTCCAAAGGTCTTCGCGTCTCGCCCAGAATTCGACTTTTACGCAGGGTTCATGCCCCGCTTCTGCAACAAGAGCCCCAATTGCCCGGTCGTATAATGACCTGGAAGCCACCGTCTAAAAACGTTTCGCAGAATTCAGCGAGTTGGGTGCAGTTCTGTCTCGCAATGAGTTCCTATGGACTTCACACCAGTGAAGGAGATCCTTTGATCATTCGAGCAGGCAGAACTTGGCTGCCCATGCACAAAAATTGGATTTTGATCATGGGAATCGTAGGCCGATTCTCAAAACGTCCTGATGAAGGGAAGTTACCCTTACCGCTGAAAGGTCGCGTGAAAAGTCTGCAGGCTCTGCCGGGTAGGGCTTTTCGAAAACATCGAAATTTTGACTCTACCCATGAAGATACATTTCTTCAAAATAGCTGGCTCCAGCATTCCGGTGGTCACAGAATGAGACATGTGATGGTCGATGATGACAAAGACCGCTTCAGCGCTTTGCATGGTGTTTTCGGTACATTATGGATGAGGAAAAGCGGATCCTCCAGAGGGATCAACCCCTCAAAGGCTTATTTTACCCAGCACAAGTCCGCCGAGACTGGTATGCTGTCTGACAATGCCCTTACTATCGGTGACATATTCTGGTTATCTGTGGGGTGTCTCCCTGTGGTCAACGGGAACATTTACTGTTTGGAAAATGTCGACGAGGTCGTTGCGAATGAAAAAATGCGCTTTAGATGGCCTGCAATTAGGGAAGAAGCAGTAAATCCACATTCAGTGCAGACGGCTGGACAGACTGGTCATTTTGACATCAACTCCGATGAATCTTCCGAATTCTCTGAAAATTCGGAGCCTGACACCCCCGATGACCGCTTGTATGGCCAAGCAGCTCCTAGAATACTACGACGAAGACGGGTCCGGCGTGGCCCTGTGGTCTATACCTACGACTCGATGACCGCACATGAAGGTCAGAGCCAAACAGGTCCCCGAACCTTCCGCTTCAGCGCCAGTAATGGCCGTGTTGAATTTCTCTCTGAGGTTGCAAATAGCCTTGAAGCTACGGATGCGCGAGGGGTAGTGTATTCTCTTGAAGAGGTCGATTTTACGAATGACGCCCAGAAAGAGCTTGATGAATCGATAAAGTCAACATACCATCCGATTGATGGGGCTTGGGTGCGACTGGGCAAAGAGATGAATAGGTCCCAGCGCACAATGGATCCAATTCGTACATTCCTTGAGCGAGAATCGGCTCACACAATCGCAAAGGCATTACTCGACATTCCCATGTCTGCAGATGGCTACTTGATGCCCTGTAACAGATCCTCACTATGCCGAGCCACACTTTGCAACGCTGCTCAATACCTGCCCCACCTCATGGGCCGAATGGCAAACAACATAGACAATTTGTTGGTCCCTGCAAAGGATCAAGAGAATACGGTCATCATTTTCGATAAATTTCTGAACATGTGCCTTGATTTCAAGCCGGACAGGCCATTCTTCCAGACTCTTTCTGAACTCGACTCTGTTCTGACGACATTAACGTCCCCCGATCTCAAATCGAACACTGCCATCGGAATTATTATGCTCACCAGCGCAGAGTTTCGAGATATTATTGCACAGTCCGCTAGACTTATCCCACAATCGAAAGACAAGGTCGTTACTTTAGAACTTGGCAAATTGTCGACTTTGGACATTCCATCTTCAATGGGCGTTGTACAAAAATTTCCAATTGACCAATCTGTTCTATTCCCCGAACAGAAGGTTCGTACTGAGGTCGTTCAGATAAAGTATCACCATCTATTGTTTGCAGCGTTGAAGGCCTGTTTGAGGAGCGTCTTTTTGGAGACTAGCCTGGATTCCACGCCTTTGTTTGGGGCATTTTTGAAGACCGGGGAAACTGTACATATGGGAAGTGACCATCGCCTGTAGTGTGTAAATGTATTGCACAACTTCAAGCGACGACTGAATGATGCCCAAAATATATTTCTATACAAAAAAACGTTAGATGAGGCCTTGTTTTATTGCAATCTTAGGCGTCTGCATAAACCTTTCGTGGGAAATATTGCGTGGAAGGAAATTATCCTTTGTGTTTTCCCATCGCCCTTTCAACCTCCTTTAGTGCTGCAAGCACCTTTTCATCATGGTGTCTGCGTCCGATGATCTGTAGACTAATTGGACAGCCATGGTACAGATCCGGCTCGTACAAGTCATATACGAATTTATCTTCCTCGTTCTTTGGCTGGTAGTCGAAATCTTTGACATCTTTCTCTTTGTCGACTTTCGTGACAGGGAATACAACACCTGGGTAATCCAACAGATTCCAGATCGAGGTATAACCCCAGTAGCGCGACTGCTCGTGCGGCGTGGCAGCACCAAAGGAAGGAGGACAAAGAATAATGTCGACTTCATGTCCATCTTGTTTACCGGTGCTAGTCCAGTGACGGGCGTAGGAAGTACGATAAGCTTCTCGTTCAGCGCATAACTACGAAAAAAAGGAATTGTTAGATTTCATCCTCGGAACTGAACATTAGATCCGCTGGACATACCTTGAACATCTCAGTGACTGTCAACTCTTTGACAGTCGGCTGATTCTTGATAATAAAATTCGTCAAAGGCAAGATGGGCTCTCCAGCCGACTCCAGCAAACCAAGGACCTCTTTACCACCATCAGGCCAATACAGACTGGACAGTATCTCCCATCCCTTTTTGTGATCTAAAGACTCGCATTCCCAGTCGACAACGGTCATTCCTGCCTTTTTGCATGCCTCGGAAACTTCGCGAAGCGCGCGGATCATGGGTGGATGGGGTTTCACCACACCATCGCACCATTGCACGGCAACCTTCAATGGCCGAGTGAACTCATATGGCGTCCAAGGAGCCACTCTGATGGATGGCTCCAATTTCCAAGGCTCCGCATCTAGCATCACCTTCATGAACAATTCCAGAGAATCCCGATCGGCTGCCATGGGCCCATTAGTGGAAAGAATACTCTCTCTTCCAGCCATGTGAGCAGTTCCACCTGCGATTGGCAACCTGTGGGCTGAAGGCCTTGTGTGATTCATTAGCATCAAACGTGCTTGTCATATGGTTGAGATGCCTACTTGAATCCGTAAATTCCACAGTGAGCAGCTGGGCATCGGATGCTGCCACCTATATCACCACCGACACCCTATCACCAAGTTAGCAGCTTCCAGAGGACCAAAACAAAATACTCATACCAAGACACTTCCTCTCATGCCAATCAAGGCGCTTTCTCCCCCACTACTTCCTCCTGATGTCAACAGCCTGTTGTATGGGTTCACGGTGCGACCATAAATATTGCTTTCTGTTTCGAGATGCATGATTGTTTGAGGCTGCGTTGTCCGGGCAAAGAATACACAGCCAGCATCCCAGAGAGTATCGAGGGAAACCGTAGACCCTTGGAACTTCCCAATATATGCGACGTAAGATGCATTGGCAGTTTCGTTGCCACCTTTCGCGCCATGGTGTTCCTTCGTCGAGATGGGCAGGCCATGAAGAGGTCCTAATGGAGCTGGAAGCGAATCAAGATATCGTGCTCTCTCGATCGCGCCTTCCCAGAGCAAGTCTGTCAGGCAATTGGTCGCGCTCTGTGCAACGGCGGCACGACGGAGGAAAGCTCTTGTGAGCTCTTCAGATGAGAGTTCTTTGCTATGTAGTTTGGCAAGCAGCTCAGTAACTGAGTAGTTTTCCGTAAGGTCGAATTCTCTAGGTGTGAGAATCTGTTTTGGAAGGCCCTGAGAACTCTGTGGTAAAGTATCAGGGAGTCCAGCCAAGGGGGGAGTCACTTTGGCCAGAGAGGCATCGCGAATTGCCCTTGGAATCGCTGCTTTGATTTCCCAGGCCTCTGGTTTCTTTTGTTGAATGGTCATTGTTCCAAAATAAGTAATTGACGAAGAGCGTTGTAAAGTAAAAGAAAACTGGGACACCTGAACAATGAAAAAATTATGGCTCGAAGGGTGACAAAATACCTTTGCAGCGGCAAGGCTATCTCCTTATGCTCTCATTTCCATATCTACTGCTATCTACCCCGCCTCAAGAACGGGGAGTTAGAATGGACACACCACCGAAATCAAGGTGGATTGAATAAGCCCAGTTTCACCAATCACATAATTCTTGACTATGGATAACTGTAATCGCTAGAGTGGGAACGCCCGCAGCGGGATCATGTTATCTCTGGCTACCCCTGTCCACTTGTATCGTTTATTCCCGGTTTGCCGATCGGAACAGCCTTGGCACATTACAGTTGAATCTTAGACCTCGGCGGGTAAGCCGGAGTACCAACTGTAAATCCGAGATAACAGTAGAGTCTATCCAATCAACGGCAGTGATTCCGATATTTTGCTCCACTCATTGGGTGTATCGGGTCCACCTTCTCAATATGAGCACATCGTGGGGTGATAAGCAATAGTCTGGGAGCCATAAATTACAAAGCAATTGACTGGTGTTCATTTTCAATATCTATTCTATTCATATGGCCTACTGCACTGTCGCACCAGCCTGGGTAGTTTCGAGCCTTAAGAGTTTCAGTCACCTCTGGGTGTCGTAATACATATCGCTTTCAAGGATAGCATGTTATCTACCGAGAAGACGATATGTTCAAGCTTAAAATTCGGTATACAGGACTTATTTCGTAGTCATGGCTTTGAAAATTTAAACTTTCTTTAGAGAGGCAATTGGTGGGATTAACCTAGGTTATGTAGCGAGTGAACCATAATTTCAATCTTGCTTGAGAGATAGAATTCTTTAGGAGCCTCAAAGAGTTTTGTTCTCCTCTCAAACATCTTTTCTTCCTCACCATTCGCCTTAACAGTCACTCCTATCGATGAAAATTACTCCTTTTTCTCTTTGCGGCTCGCATGGACTATTATCCCGCAGCTGGCCGTTGTTTCTTCCCCGGTAAGAATCGCGTTTCTCGACAGCGCTCGCCTTTCTAGTGCTCTGAATAGCATTCCGATACCGATTCTCTGCTTCTCGCTAAGTAGTTCCCTTTTTCGCCTCAAAGACCACGCGTCAGGCCACGAGGAGTCTCGTACAATTGCACAAGCTTCTCGTCAATACCTCCAACATCGCCTTCATCTACAATGCATTCTACCCTTGCTGTTCCCGGTTACGCTTATTTTGCCGACCACGGCTACATAATACTCTTCGACGCTCTTACTTCTCTCAAGCTTTCCAAAGACGTTGACTGGCATACCTGGAATGACTCCCTTCGACGAGGTTTGAAAGCTGTTGACAGACGTCTTTGGCCCATCCTCCAAGGTTTTTTCAAGCAACCCCACCCTTACATGAACGACGAAGATATTGCTACCATAGTCAGTCTGACTTACGGACATCTTCGAGGCTATCCCGCACAGGAACTCATTGACAAGTGCAGGAGGAACATCGAGGATCACTTTAGGGACTATGAACATCTTTGCAGGGTTGGCAATGGGCTTATTCGCAGAGCCCTAGGCCCTACAGCTTTTGACTTGGTGGCTCAAACCGTTGGCTTTAAGGATACTTATTCCAAACTTGAGCAGATCTACAACAGCAGTAGCTTCCGCAGAACCATGAGGTTGTACAAAAAGTGGATCGAGATAACCTTCCGCAACGATGAAACAGCGCATGACTTCCTAATCCGCTTTCAGTCTGCACTTAGTGCCCTCGAACTAGGCATTAGACCTCGAAGTCCGCATACTGTGTTCCGCCAGTTTATGACAGCCATCTGTCATCATCGAGACAGCTCCCGATTCATGAAAACGTTTGAGGTTAAGGTATTTGATGAGTACACGATGGAAGATGTTTACTCCCACTTCGGGGACTTTTTCACCGACAATTGTGTGCTTGTGTCCGATGCAGTCAATACTACCGAAGCCTGAAAGAATGCATTTTTCGGTGGCTCTGTCAGGAAATTGGTACCTACCTGTACAAAATCTGGGAGTTACAGGGAAATGCTTGAATGTTCGAGGATAAGTCAAAAGAAGTTGTGGCCAGATGCCCGTGGGTGCTTCAAGTACCAGCTGCCGAGACTTTAACAACTTTTGGAAAATGATATTATTCCTAGACTAGGTGAACACATATCCATGTTCTCTTTCCAATTCAGTACTCATCATGGAGACTAAACTCATTCATCCCATTCCCAACCTCCTGCCGACCCATCGGCGTCATATCCAGCAAATGATACGTCGACAGAACGATCTCCAGCCCACGATCCGTAGTATCATAGGTATGGAAGACCCGATCGCCATCTTTCCGGAAAACACAGAGACCAAAATACCCATTTCCAGGCTTCCATGTAATCGTCCCACCATTTTCCTCAATTTTCTGCCATACCTGATGGGTTTTAGCAGAACTATAGAACGGGAACTTCCACCCCATCCTATTTTGATAGCTAGTAATCTCAGATAACGGAGCAGTGGCGACAGCAACAAAAGAGGTATTGCGGCTCCGCAAATGTCCAAGATCCGGGATGTGGTCCATGCAAAATGAGCACCCCACACACCCTTTATGCTCTCCGGGGCCGAGCATGAAATGGTAGATGATCAGTTGGTCAAGGCCATCGAAAAGGTCTACTAGGCTTTTTTCTCCTCTGGGAGTATCGAATTTAAATTGAGCCGGGTCGGGAGTTTCTACCATGGGCAGTTCTCGGCGAGAGGCTGCTAATTTTTGCAATAACTGGGTAGCCTCTTTTTCTTGCTTGAGAAGATCCGCCCGAGCTTGTTGGTACTCGTCTACATCGACGATCTTATTCTTTTGAATGTTAGCTGAGTCCCTGAGACAGTACATACAATGTTACTTACCATCTTTCCATTCGAATTCAGTTTATGAAGGTCTTTCTATCTCCCTTTTGATTGTTTTCACGTAAGGTTTGATGTCTTCGCTACTGCGATATCGAACGGACGTCGTTGGACTCGAGAGATCGTATTGTGCTTACTAAGCATTTTGAGAGCTTTTGATGGCTTTTATTGGCTGATATGTGTATGACATAATCATTTTGTTCTGAAAGAGTCGCTGATGCACTACCTTCTATGCAAAGACAATAAGTACCGTTAGAAGAGGACATGTTCTTCGAAAAAAGGGTCTGCTTTTCGCTGAAACAGCTCTGATACTATGCTTCTGTGTCCAGGAAATTCGGGTTATGACGCTTAATCTGATCGTGATTTACATATTCTCCCTCTGTACTTAGTGCCAACTAAATCCGCGTTTATCCTAATTACCTTTAGGATTCCACTTTGTAAGACAGCCGAACATTAAATTAAGCTTACTTTATCAATATACCATACCGAAGACAAGATTGAACAGAGTGTAAATATAAATAATTGAATCAAAATTTGGAGAGAAAATATACAAAAGAAGGGCACGCCTTCAGAGTAGAAAGTATTCACCAATCCATCACAACTACACTCCCCATGCCCCTTTTATGTCGGCAATATCATCAAAGTCCCTTAAACGCACTGGTAGTAGTAAGGGTTCTGCACCTTGCAAGTGTAGGGAGACTCGCAAGTGGTGCCACCGGTCCAGTTGATTCCACCGCACTGGTAGTAGTGAGCGACGAGAGCTCCAGTAGAGGAGGGAGCGCTGGCAGACGACTGGGTGGAGGACGGGGCGATGGCAAAGGTGGTGGCAGTGGAGGCAGCGGGAGGAACGAAGACGGAGACAGTGGACAGGGTGGTTGGCTCGCTGGCGGGAGCGACGGAGGCAGCAGAGGCACTAGGAGCCGAGGTGGTGACAGCGTCGACGGAGGGGCTGGGGACCTGAACTTGGCTGTTGGGGGTGGTGGTGACCTCCAGGGCGGTCGAGGTCGAAGAGGCAGACGAGGTGGAGCTAGACGAGGAAGAAGACGAAGAGGAAGACGAGGAGGAAGACGAGGCCGAAGTAGTGGCGGCCACAGCAGCCGAGGTCGAGGTCGAGGTAGAGGTAGAGGTAGTGCCACTGACGAAGTACTTCTCCAGGATGGGAAGGTAAGTCGAGTAAGCGGTACCATCAGTAGGCTCCAAGCTGTACATGTAAGTTCCCCACCAGGGACCGGCAGACCACCACTCAGCACCCATCCAGACGTCGCTGTTCTCGCTCATGTAAGCGAGCATGCCCTCGACGGCAGTCTCGCAGTCAGAGTTGACACCACCGGCGAACTCGCCAATGAAACCCTTCTTGCCGTTGGTCTTCAACCAGGCGGTGGCCTCCTCCAGGCGCTCCTTGCCGATAGTGCTGCTGACACAGGTCTCGGAGGTACCGGAGCTGTCTGAGTCGAGGTACTGGTGCATCTCGTAGACGAGCTTGTCCTCGGAATCCGTCAGACCGCTCAAGTTGTCGTTGTAGGTGGTCCACGACCAGGCGCCGGAGTAGGCGTTGCCCTCGGCAAAGATGTACTGGGTGGTAGCGCCGGCGGCACGGATACCGTCGATGGCGGCCTGGTTCAGGTCCAGGACGAGAGTCTGGTCCATGTCGTGGTACTCGTTGTCTAGAGAAGGGGCATTAGTCTATGCAATAGGTATGTGCATTAGATAAGCCTTACTGGTATCGAAGATGACCAGGTCGTTGTCGGCAAACTCAGCAGCGACGGTCTTCCAGAAGGTCTTGAAGTTGGCGGTCGACTCGATGATACTTCCAGAGCTAGAAATTCAGTCAGCATACAGATAACTGACAATCTCTAGTGAGCTTCACTTACTATCTTCCGTAGTTGTGGGGATCAAGAACCGCATAAGCACCGCTGTCGGTAATGAACTTCACCGTCTGTACCAATTCACATTAGAGACTGGAGATGATAGATAGAAGCATTGTAGCATGATGTGTTACTTACAGACTTGAGATCAGCCAGGTATGTGGTAGCCGGGGTACCAGTCATGCTGTCGGGCACCAGACGCTCCATCAAGAAAGGAACGCGGAAGATGTTCATACCAGCATCCCGCAGGACCTGGATCTTGGATGTGGTGGGCCAGATATAGTCCGTACCCAAGGTTCCAGGAATAGCGGAACCAAACTCTGCACCAGACTCGCTGACACCAACCCCTACATGTTATCAGTTCTTGATCTCCTTTAGCCCTGTGTAATATCAACATACAAGTGAAGCCGGAAGAGCGCTTCTTCACATCGGCGCTGCGCTTGGGAACGACCTCCCTTGAGCGGGGGTACGCAGAAGCCAGACCAGCGGCGCTGGCGGCCAGAACCAAGTTTGTAAGTCTCATTTTGATCGAGAAAAAAAGAAGAGAATGACTGTTGAGCTTGTCGAACGAGAGAATGAATAAAAAAAGAATGACAGATCAAGAACCAGTCTCGATATCGGAAAGAAAAGAATGTATACAACAAGGAACAAAAGTCAAATCGAGTATGTGCACTGGGCCATGTTATATACTCGTTAACCTTCATGTCAGGGGCATCAATCAAGGCTTTCTATTGGACTCGGTCCAGGTTACCACAACATCTGATACAAGTGGATTCTACGTTCGAGACCACTACTCTGACAGGCTTCACCGAATCCATGCACAGACTCGTCACGGTAGGTGTTCCGACGGAGATTGACCCGGGAAGTAGACCTGTATATTTTCTGCGGGGCGAGAGACCCAATGTCTGAGCTAGAAGCGCCCTGGAATGAGATTGGAGCCATAGGATCTAGCACGAACGGCCCGAAAGAGTTTGCTGAGCATAGTTTAATCTAATTTCCCTGCTAATGTCGGTTTCTATCGAGGCAGAAAGGAATTGAAAGACTTAGGCGAGGCTCCGTAGAGTGGGGTGGAATTTGACAATAGGGTCCACAGGGGTTCAGGGTCATTTCGGTCATTCTACGGCGCGCGATCGGAAGCAATATTTATGGGTGGAAAATTCAAGCAAAATCAGCATCGTAAATTATTCCGGGACAAGAGTGGGCTTGACCATTCCGTGTTGGGGTGATGGCCGAACTGAAAAGCCCCAAGTAGATGAGCGGCGTTCAAGATGAAACACGGCGGAGCATCAACTCCGTACCATGATCGCTTAAGCCTATGCAAACACAAAACACGATGGACTCATTTCAATAATATATGTAGATTGAGATATCGTCCCAGTCAGAATAAAAACAGGGAAAATATTCAAGCATGGCAAAAGTCGACCTTGGTGTGGATATCCTCTGCCCCCCTTGCCATGCAATGTCGTCATATCGTAGCGTAGTCAATCTACGAGTCAAGTTGAATCATGACACGCACTATTGCTCGATATGAAACTCGAAAGACCGATCGCCTTGTCCAGTGGGTACAGCCCTCACATTCCTGTCCCATAATGTCCGCTCGAAATATCGTACCCGCCCGTCACGTTGGGCGAGGAGAACAGTCTGTTTCTGAGTTCCATATGGTCCGCTATTGTAGTCTGGCCCTAGTGCTCCGTTGGTTGGGGGCTTGTTTACTTCGTCTTCGACCTGCGCTGCGGCAGTCTCTTCTGCGACTCGGTTGATATCGTCTTTTTTTCCAATAACGGGAACAAAAATACTCTTCCGTAGGTGCTGAATGTAAGTGTCAATGCTATTGGCCTCGTCCCCGGGTAGTCGAGGTAAAGTATCGGTGCTGAGCACCTGGAGTAGACGTTCGATCAGAGCGTCCTCGTCTTCTTGAGCTTGAGCATGAGATTGAATCGCAGAGTCCATGAGCTTTTCACCATTAATGATCTTCGGCCATGATCGGTCATTAAAGGCCGTATTGCTCAGTCCTCTTGTTTGATTCTTTTCTGCCGCGACCCAGGCGATCTGGTCCATGTCGGCAGAACGGTTGGAGACGATGGCCAACGGCTCATTTAAGTAGCCACATACCAGGCTGAATCCGCCCACTTGTTTCGCCTCTTCGCTGGCTACCATGGACTGCACAAAGCTGTGAGTAGTATGTCGCTCGTCCGGCGGGCTGGTCAACCAGTTATTCACAATGACACCACGACTATATTGACCGATGGCTTGACATGCTTTGTCTTCGCGGTAATTAGTGAGGACAGCCAGTTTTCCTTCTTTTGTCACCCCCATCCACGTGCCGTGGGTTGACCGTGCTAGGTCGCGTGATCCAAGCACATTCGAGAAAGGCTCTGGCCACCAGTTTGGCTCTGAAGTTGGCCGGTGGAGAAACTCCTAAGCCTAGTCAGTATGCAGGACATCGCTTCAGTGGGCCAACGTACATCTCTATTGTCGATGACGATCAATGAATAGTCCGGGTGGGCAGTGGAGATCAAAGCGATACACATGGCCGAGATGCCGAGGTGCCGCAGCTGAGTTGCAGGGATTGGAGGAGATCAGATTCAGGGTGCAGGTTGTACAGCTGCAAGTTAACTCCACGATTCAAAGACGCGGTGAAGATGGTTGTAAGATATAGCGGGGGAAGAGCGCCCCTTGCTCCGTAGTCATCCAACAAAACCTTGGGCATCGGATGCTTGGGCCGATCGGTTATCCACTGGCCGGTTCTAGATCTTAAGGAGAATACATGAGGGGGAGCCTAGAGATACAAGATGATGGGAAGTTGATCATAGAAGAATTTACTTATAGGGAAATCTTGAATCAGTAGTAACAGAGTTCCTGAGCTCTTAGGTCCTATGTTTTGGTTCGTGACGTCAAGACGAACCGTTGACTTTTTTAGCCGTTGCGGGTCATGCTTCAGCTGATATGGATGCCTACGTAGTGGACACTTTTTTTTTTCTCTCCTTCCGTCTCACTCACTCCATACGCCTCTTTTCCTTTGATTATTGCTCTTACGGCTCAGGGAGGTTTCGGGTTTCCTATACACTGTGTTGAGTTTGCTTTCTTGCTTACAGCCCTTCAGCCTGTGGTTGGAGGGGAAAGCTACTTAATTGAACTCCGCTTATCGACCCCTCGTGACTTTTGATCGCCCGGAAGCTTACACGCCACCATGTTTGGGATCTTTGCGGACTTGTTGTCGTGAGTATGAGTCCAGGAGCTCATGAGGCTGTTAATTTTATTCTATTTTAACGCTGCTAAACTATCCGATAGCTCCGTCATTACCATCCTCTTCCCCGTCTTTGCATCCTACAAAGCTCTCCGCTCCTCCGATCCCTCACAACTTGCACCATGGCTGATGTATTGGGTGGTTCTCTCTGTGATTCTGCTGGCAGAATCTTGGACAGTCTTCATTATTGGATGGTATGCTCTAGCATCAGTCTCCTGTAGCTTCATCTGCTTACAAATCGCAGGTTCCCATTCTACAGCTGGATCCGACTGTTCTTCATGTGTTATCTCGTCCTCCCTCAGACTCAAGGCGCCCGTCTTCTCTACCAGGATTACGTTGATCCATTCCTGACCCACCACGAGCATGAAATTGAGGAGCTTATCGGTCGCGGCCATGAGCGAGCCAAGGCACTTGGCTTGCAATACTTCTACCAGGCTATGGATCTGATCCGGACAAAGGTGCTAGGTCTTCCCCCACAGCAGGAAGCTCCACCGCCCCCATCAGGACCAGCCGCATACGCGCAGTCCCTACTGTCGCGGTTCAACCTCCCCACTGCGGCAGTAGCCACAAACACAGGAGATTGGTATTCCGCCCTCAGCTCTGCACTTGGGTCAGTGACATCTCCTGGCAAATCGCGTGAGGCCCACCAGGAGGAACTCTCAGCCAGTGGCACTCTGCTCCAGCGCCAGATCCAATCCATGACCGGCATCGATAAGGCGCAGTACATTTCCCACCAGCGGGAGGTCCTGGATTATCTGCGGTCGACGCTGGCCCGGGAGGAGCAAGCGATCCAGCGTGATGATGGTGAGAATGACGATCTCGCATATGGTGCCCCGCTGCGAAAGAACAAAAGTGACAACTCATTCGACGTTGTCGATGATGAGGATCTAGGGTCGCGCGGGTCTCGCGCGACCCGTCGCACCAGTGGTAAATGGACCTCTGGCTGGCTGGGTCCCGACAATGATTCCTCGGGTTCCTCAGACTATACGTCCCGTACCACCGGATATGACCGATACAACTAATCGCAACTGACACGTACTGGTGTAAAGCCTGGTGCAAAAGCTTCAACATTCCAGGGAGAAACCCCGGACATAGAAAGTGGAGCCTTTGTTTTTTATTTTGCTCGTATGAATGGATCTCTTTATGGGAATGGTGTTATCTATACGGCTTTGCTTTTAATGAAAAGCTCGGAGGCTCCTGCGAAACCTCCCATTTTCTTTGAAACTTCCCCACACGTTCCGTAAACACATTGAATCTAATAGCCGAGGGTGGAGAGCATGGCCGAGCCAATCCAGTCGGAAGAATTAGGCCTGCAGGTGGAGGAAAGGTTACGCAGCTGCAAGGTGCGGAAGTCGGGATGAAAGTCGATCCTAGGAATGCATCTACCCCTTCGATAGATTATCCCTAGGAGTCATCTATGACAAAGAATATGACTCAAAACCATCCGTGTCACTAAATGGCCTATTTCGGTTAGTATGGCTATAGCCTCATGTCCGGTTAAGTCCAGTAAGTCCAGTGGCGAGGGGGGGGGCCTATCTACGGGGTGTACCAGTACTGTTAAAGATCCACTTCATTGTTTGATATTTTCTTAGTATTGTTGTCACGCTTTATGATGATCGTGCATATCCAACGGTATTCAAGAATTATGAATTCAAATGAACAACACTAGTGATTTCGAATATCGAATCGTTCTTCTGTATGGGGCCAGGGCTATAGATTACATCGCAGATGTCATGGTGGCGGAGTTTGTAGATGCGCATAATAACTTCCCCTCCAAATTCTTTCCTCTTTTTTTCTCCTTGTATTCCTCGAAAGGGTTCTCCTGTGAATCCTTCATCTTCTTTTCCTTCTCTTTCAACAGGTGAGTTGAGATTCAAAGAGGTTTGTGTTCGTCCACAAACCCGAACCACATATTTTTTTTTCCCACCGAAACAACTTTTTTCCTTTTGGAATTTTCTCCTTCCCACACCCACACAATTTGTGTTGAACAATCCAAACCCAACCCTTGTGGACCACACGTTGCTTTGTTTTTTTAAGCTGCGTTCTTTTGTGGTCGTCATTTCACTCGGTTGATTTGACTTTTTTTTCTTTTTGAAAACAAATCTTAATACGTTCGCCCCAGGATTGGATGCGGCCTTGACGAAGCCTCTTTCACACCTTGACATCACCGTCACCTTCCCTACGAGTTCCCCCTTTCGACCTCATCGCGTGATTTAACGTGACAACCAACCTGTCTAATGAGCTCGATCCCTTCTAAGTCGGGCGTTCAACAAGGACAGAGCACCGCTTCCACCTCTCCCAAGCCCGCCTCAACCCCCCTGGCTGCGACTGCCCCGGCGCCAGCTAAGTCCTACGCCAACGCTACAAAGAAGTCTGCGACGGACTCGTCCGCCGCTCCCGTCACTGTGGGTGGCTCTGCGCAACATGGGAAGTCGACTTCCGTATCTCCTGTGAACGGCAAACCCATGCAAACCCAACCCGCTCAGCAGGCTGCCTCGGGTGTGACCATCGTCAATGGCGCCCCAACGGCTCCTGCTGCTCAAGGTGATCACTCCCGAAAGCCTTCGGTGACCATCACCTCTGCCGGCACCTCCGGATACATGCCCAACGGCGGCCCTGCTAGCCGTCCCAACAGCCTTCAGTTCGGTTTCGCCAACCAGCAGAGCTCTCCCAACATGGGCAATCCTGCCGTTCTCGCTTCCAACCAGTCGCAGTCTGGCCTGGGTGCCCCGTCGACAAACCCGCGTGTGACCTCACCGCAGACCTCCCCGTCTCCCATCCCACAGCCCGCCTCCAGCGGTGGTCGTCCCCCATCCACTTACCAGGCACAAGGGAACGTCCCCAACTTTGGAAGCTTCGGTGAGACTGGTGATAACAACGTAAGTTGAGATGCCTCCTTTCTGTCCATGACTATTTCCCCAGGGTTGAGACACGGAGAGAGAGAAAGAAAGACAAAAAAATTTGGTGCATGCGATGCGCATGAAAATCTGGACGCGATCATTGCTTCTTTTTCCTCATCCCGAAACCCCCCCCCACGTTTTAACCCAGTCACTTACATAGTTGCGCCCAACTTTACAGGCTCCTCTCGGTCCCGGTCCCCAACATTTACGTCGCGAATCCTCTCAGTCCACCCACAGTGATATGAGCAACCACATGGGTGCTGGTCCTGGACGCGGTGGCTACCCTCAGGGTGGCCGCGGTCGTGGATACTCTCAGTCCGGATACCAGGGACAGATGCCCTACTCGCCCGGTCCCAGCTACCGCCAACCTCACAACGCACCCCGCGGTGGTCCTAACATGGGCCCTCAGTTCCATGGTCCCAACCAAGGTCGTCCCCTCGCGGCCCCCTTCCCGAACTCGCCGCACCAAGCCAGCCGCAGCCCGGCGCTGGCTAACGCCCACCCCACCACTCCCCAGATGAACCAGGTTCCAATGGCCCACCCACAGATGCCGCCCCAGCCTTACGGCTATGGACAGCACATGGGCCCCCAAACTGTGAGAACCCCACCCTTTCGTCAATTTAAAAATTCCGCCCGGCGTGGCATTTCCAAGAACATTCGGGGAGGGAGACAGGCCATCCCGGGTCCTCTCCCAACCCCTCTGGATCTCGCACCTCAAAGTGGCAATTTTGAACGTTATCTAACATTGTGTAAAAATGGACAGGGCTACCCTCCTTACGACCCCAACTATGGTTACTATAACCCGGCCTACGGTATGGGAGGACAGATGCAATACATGACTCCTCCGTCACCCCAACCCCGTCCTGGCATGCCCTACAACCCCCAGGCTCCCGGCTATATGCAGGGCCAGTACCCTGTTCAACCCCCACAGCAGTCTACTCCTCTCTCGCGCACTCCTTCCCAAATGTCTACTGATCGACCTGGCTCGAGCCTTGGCCAGCCGGCGACTGCTGGTGCTCCGGCTACTGCTCACACTCACACTGGCAGCAGATCTTCTAACAGCCCCGCTCCTGCGAAGCCTAACTTTATTATCCCTTCCGCTAAAAAGAGCCCTATTGTCATCAAGGACCCCAACAGTGGTGTTGTGAAGGCTTTCGGTTCCCCTGCTTCCCCCGCTCGTGCTACTCCTTCTCCGGTGAAGGTTGCCACTCCTACAGCAACTCCACCACCCCGGACTGCCAGCGCCTCTGACCACGCTCGCACTGACAGCAAGGCTGGTGCCAAGACTGATGAGGAGAAGAAGCAAGAACTGAAGGATGCTGTTCGCCAGAAGATCCAGGAGGATGAGGCCGCTCAGAAGCGTCAGGCCGAGGAGGCCACTCGCAAGGCCACCGAGGAGCCCAAGAAGGTCGAGGAGGAGAAGAAGACCGCCGACGCCGATTCCGCTGCTGCTGCCCTACAAGAATTGAGCTTGAAGGATAAGGCTGCTCCCGCTGCTGCTGCCGCCGCCGCCGCCGCCGCCGCTGCTCCTGCTGCTCCTGCTGCACCTGCTACTGAAGCCCCTGCTCCTGCTGCCGAGGAGCCCAAGAAGGCGCCCGCCCCTGCTCCCCCTGCGGATGACGACGAGCCCGACTTCGATGCCATTGAACGTGAGATGGCTGAGATTGAGGCTAAGGAGCGTGCCGCTGAGGAGGATTACTACCGCAAGAAGCAGGAGAAGAAGGAGGCTGACGAGCGTAAGGAACGTGAGGACCGTGAGTCCTACGAGGCCAACATGAAGAAGGCTGAGGCTGAGGCTGAGGAGCGCGAGCTTGCTCGTGAGAATGCCCGCGCCAAGGGTGAGGCTGCTACCAGTGATGACCTCTTTGCCTCCCTTAAGAAGGGTGGTTTGGCCGCTACCGAGTCGTCGACCCCTGCTGACAGCGGTGCCGCTACTCCTGTTTCGTCTGACATGTCCATGGGACCTCCTGGTAAGCCCGCCAGTGCTACTGCCAAGAAGCCTGCGGCCCTGAAGCTGGATACTCCCAAGCCTACCGAGCCTACCGAGCCCAGCGCTGCCATGAAGTCTTTGCAGAATGCCAAGTTCCTCGAAGACCTGGCCAAGGTTGTCTACCCATCCTCTGTCACGGCTCCCAACCTGGCCCTGAGCTCTGATAGCCGCCGGTTCCGCTATGAGCGTGATTTCCTGCTCCAATTCCAGGCTGCTTACAAGGACAAGCCGTCTGTCGACTGGGACAGCCGTATCCGGGAGACCGTTGGCGACCCTACTCAGTCCGCTCGCACTCCCATGAGCAGCCGTCAACCCTCTCGCAACGCCAGCAACCAGGGATTCCAAATGGGAATTGGCATGATTAACCCTGGTGGTCGCGGTGGCATGCCCGTCAACACTACTGGCCGTCAATTCCAGCAATTCCCTCCTCGTATGGGCAGCGGCATGGGTTCTAATATGATTCGCCAACACTCCAGTTCCATGCCCATGTCCCCTAGTGGTCGTGGTGGTTCTAGCAAGGGCGTCCGCGCGGATAGCAAGCGTGGTGGCAAGAACCCCAAGAGAGAGGGAGAGAACGACAAGTCTATGCCTCTTACTGCTGGTATGAAGCTGGAGGCCATTCAAACCTCTGCTACCGGATGGAAGCCTCGTAGTATTGGACAGGCCCCCTCTGGCCCCACTCCTGGAGGTCAAGCAGGTTACATGGCTCCCGACGTTGTGCAGCGCAAGGTCAAGTCTGCTCTCAACAAGATGACCCCCGAGAACTTCGATCGTATCTCCGTCCAGATTCTCGACATCGTTTCACAGTCTAAGGACGAATCTGATGGCCGCACTCTCCGTCAAGTCATCCAGCTCACATTCGAGAAGGCTACTGATGAAGCTCACTGGGCTCCTATGTACGCTAAGTTCGCCAAGGCCATGCTCGAGAGCATGAGTGCCGATATCAAGGATGAGAACATTCGTGATAAGAACGGCAACGTTGTTGCTGGTGGCAGTCTCTTCCGCAAGTACCTGCTCAACCGCTGTCAAGAGGAGTTCGAGCGTGGTTGGAAGGTCAACCTGCCTGAGAAGCCCGAGGGTTCCTCAGAGGAGACTCAGATGCTGTCCGATGAATACTACATTGCTGCAGCTGCCAAGCGTCGTGGTCTCGGTCTCGTGAAGTTCATTGGTGAGCTGTACAAGCTTGGCATGCTGACTGAGCGTATCATGCACGAGTGTGTGAAGAAGCTTGTCGATTACGAGGGTATGCCTGATGAGGCTGAGGTGGAGAGCTTGACCAGTCTCCTGCGCACCATCGGTGCCAGCCTGGATGCCTCTGAGAAGGGTCCTGCCATGATGGATGCTTACTTCGCTCGCATTAACCTCATGGTTGAGACACCCAACCTGCCCAGCCGTCTGCGTTTCATGCTTATGGTATGTCTTTGCTTATTTGTCTGAGTCACACATGATATCAAGCTAACTAAATTTACCAGGATATTATTGATCTGCGTTCTAAGCGCTGGAACTCCAAGGACGCCGACAAGGGTCCTAAGACCATCCAGCAGATTCGTGAGGAGGTACGTTATACAACAGTCTTATCCGAGTCATTAGATCCCCGATACTAACTAAACACCCAGGCTGCTCGCGCCCAGCAAGCCGCTGAGCAAGAGAAGATGCGCCAGCAGGCCAACCGCGGTGGTGGTGGTCGTCCCCAGATGGGTCGCGGTGATGCCCGCGGCTTCGGATACGGCCAACAAGCCCCCCCTACCGACTACGCCTCCAGCAAGGTTGGCAGTGACGACCTGCGCCGTCTGCGTACTACTCGCAACCCCAATCAGCCCATGTCCTTCGGCCCGTCGAGCATGCTCGGCTCCCGAAGCAGCAGCGGCCGTAAGAACCTGGGCCCGGGTGGCAACCTCGTTCGCGGCAGTGATGACAGTGCTGCTAGCAGCCGTACTGGTACTCCTCCTGCCGGCAAGAAGGAGGACAAGGAAGCCGCCTCTTCCATGAACGCTTTCAGTGCCCTCGCCGCCCTGGAAGACAAGGACAACTTGGCCACTTCGCCCCCATCCGCCCACACCTCCCCCGTCCTTACCAAGTCGCAGCCCGCGGCCGAGCGCCGACCCTCAAAAACCCCATCGAAGGATGGCGAGAACGCAGCATAGATTCCTTAGGAGTAATGATCAACGTTTTCCATTTTCTTTTTCACTTGGCACAACAAAAGATTTCCCTTTTCGATTTCCATTTTCCTCCCCCTTGTTTGAATGAGACCCTTATGCTCTTCATGCTCATGTTTCCCTTTGCTCTCCATCTGCGTGGCAGCTATAAAAGCACCCCGCAGTCTCGATTCAAATCTCACCTTGCATGTTCCGACTGGGTCGGTTTTCTTCGTTTTTTTTCTTTCAGGTGCGAATTCGAACCTCTTCATAGTGTACAATTTTCACATCTTTCCACTATTTTTTTCCTTGTTCTTTTTGCTTGGTATCAGTAAGGAGTGGAAGTTAGGGTTAAGAGATCTGACTAGGGTAGTTACTGGATATTCTGTATTCTGGTTCTCTCTAGTTACTCTGGCTTTGGTAGGTAGATCCGTATGGATGTGGAAGTGGCTAGTTCTTGATGTTTGAATTTTTCTTCTCTTCTATACCATGTGATTAATATCAAGTTTATTTTTCAAATTTCAACACTATCTTCCTTTTCAAAACGTACAGATGAAGTTATTTCTATGTAGTCAAACTTGGACTTTTGCCATGTACTCCGACGGCTATGATATTGATGGCTATGAACGAATGAAGATGGGAGATGAGTAGGTGTATGTAGAGCAGAGACAGAACAGGACAGAAAGGCCAGAAATGGGTATTTGCACGCTGAAGGGTATAATCAGGTCGAAATAGTATGGACCTGGCACATTGTACACAATGCACATTTTGATTCAAGTTGCTTTGCATGGATGGATGTATGCCGAATGCTTCTGAGAATAAGACAGACAGAGAATGGGATAAATATGGTGGGTTGATGTGTGAGTAATGGCGATTTACTCAGTTGTTGGTGGTGGAGTCTCCGGTTCGTGATTGTCGGACACTTCAATGACGGGAATTGATACTCGAGGATTGGGCTCTGATAATTCACTGGGTGTGGTCTCGGTTATTGGGAACTCTTTCTCTATCTCTGCTGAAGGTGTTTCATCTGAGGAACTTGAACTCTGCTCCTGATCAGGGCCAGGGGAAGGTGTTTCACCTCTCGGATAAGGTGAGGGCGATCTCTTTGTCTCCTCGGTAGTAACAACACTCTCCTCTGAGCTAGCGGGACTTCCGTTCAGGGGGCTCTTCATAATGACGGAGTCAAGAGAATATGGAACCGGCGGTGTGTCGGGTTCTTCGTGGCTCAGACTGCTCCGGTCAGAGACGGACAAAGAGCTCCGCGAGTTACCGTGCGAATAAGTCGCAGGCAGACCCAGTGCCTCTGCAACAGCAGCCTCCTCGTCAGGCAGCCTCGAGGCACTGCTCTCAGTGCTAGAACTTGTATCGAAGATGCGGCCACCTCGCTGCTCGCTCATTTCCAAGATATGGTTATAGCTTCGACGGGTAGGGTCTGCGCGACGTTTCTTCTTTTTCTTCTCGCGCTTTGGTGATGGGCGCACAACAATCACCGGGATTGGCGATTGCTGGAGACAGTACTTGGACACGGATCCGGGAAGTAAACTGTGAACACCCTTCAAGTTGCGACCACGAGTTCCAACAACCAGCATAACAGGCTCATATATGCGGATCTTGGTCATGTTAGAATTGTCACAAAGTAGCATTGGGTTCAAAACTTACCATTCTCTGGATAATATCTTCAACTTTACCCACAGCCAGCTCCAGAACCAGACTGATCGCCTTCTCATCCTGACTATTCTTTTGTATAACTTGCTCGAACAGTCGCTCTGCTTCCTGGTGGTACTTCCTCGCCTCAATCGCTGCATCACTGGCCATGCGCGAATCCTTCTCCACAGCACGGAGACAAACAATCTCGTCTCCATCATCAACGAGCTCATCCAGAAGCCATTCTAGCGCAAATTCGGAATAGTCATTCTGATCGGTACCGCATAGAAACGTTCGACTCCGCCGTGTACTCTGGTACCCTTTATGCTTGTAATTCATAGTCAAAGAGAAATCCGCCGCATCCCGATTATCAAAGGTATCAAACGAGACACCGCGCTCATAAGTCCTATCCATGAAAGATTAGCGCACACGCTCAACATCCGACAGAATAGACTGGGAAAAGGTTGAAGAATGGTGGAAAGGAAAGATTAGAAAAGAATTGGAAACATTGAAAACATACTTTGGCGGTGGCGGAGATAAACCGCGACTAACAGACAACGGCCTCTGCTCCCTCTCCACTTCGACATCTCTGATCGGCGTGTTATCGCCTTGCGATCGCCGCTTATCCTTGAAACTCAACGACCGAGAAGGAAGTTGCGCTTCCGCTGCGCCAACGTTAAATTGTATCGATTTCCGACGCGGACTGCGCGCCCGCGGCTCCTCTCCGAATGAGATTCCGGCAGGGCTTTGGGTGACTGACGAATGGGCCATACTTGCCCTAGAGCCGGGACGATCATCGGACTCAAAGGAGGGCTTCGGTGATGGAGGGGCCGACATCGTGCGGGGGGGAGGGGGGGTAATAGGTCGGCTTCTATGGACGAGTTGGGAACCGGTCCGATAATCCAGGTGGATAATAATCTCGGGTAAATGACCAGGTGGTTGATTGAGTGGTCTGTATCTTGTTTTCTGGGATTTAAGCTTTTCTTTTGTCGCCCTTTATTTGGTATCGGGTGATCGGATCAATAGGGATGGGTTTGAATGGAGTGGTATGTCTCGGTTGAGCACGGTTGGAGATCTTGGGGTCAGGTCATATGATGCGGGGGACCTGTCAGGGGGGTTGAGGAATGAGAATGAGCTGCATCTCAGGCACGAGGTAAATGTTTCGGGTGAGCTCCTAGGATGGAAAGTAGTATGGAAGTGACGCTTGCAGCGAGGGGCTTTACCCAAAAGTGGCAGGCGGTGAACACTTATCGATAGTATTTTGTGCCTTAGGCGTCAAGGTAAACATGAAACTCAAGCGCATGTGATTGGGAAATACATTGTAGAGTTACAGGGATCCATTAGCACTATGCATCTGGAGCTATGGCTAGCCTCGAAGCTGCCAAAGCTAGGTACCTTGATCCGCTCTCCACAGGTAGCTCTCCATGTCAAGTTCCATTGACACAATTGGCCCGTTGACATGCCATAAGAAATATAGTTAAGTTTAAACTTAACGAGTAGGTAACCCTGATAGGCAAGAAAGCCGACGTAGTACAGAATACAGTATACAGTACGTCTACAACCTTGGAGGAAAGCAGCCAGATAAATCTAAGAAGACGCCCAGGTGCAGGCGCCCAGGTGGTACTCATCCTTAACCCATCTCCATGGGGTAATAAAACACCCGAACCCATGCGGGTATAGCGGAATGCAAGTAAAATGCACGTAGTCCGGTGATCTGAGTCAAATACCCCACCGAATTGACTAGGAACTTCGGCGGCACAGTGTGTCAAGGAGGGCCACGGGACACGCTAACTGGAAAAGAATGCCAGATAAGGGACCCTAACGACGCCTGAAAAATAAGTATGCAGATCCCGGATCTCTCCTGTAAGTCTGTGCGGGGCCCTATTCTTTCCGGATTTTTAGTCTTTGTTGATAGACAATATTCCGTAGATTAGATGGATTATCGATGCCAATCTGACATGTCATTGTATACACCGTACTTCCCCTCGATTCAATCCTACTCCTGGCAGTAGATCTTGGGAAAGCGAGTACGACAGAACGGTCCTGCATGGACCCCACCAATAATTCGCCCTAGACAAACCCTTCACGACACTAGTAGCCGTAGCGGACCGACTATGCCGACTTAGCCGCGCTGATCGGAGACTATCGTTCCTTGGCGGTGATCTATCCAGCGGTGAGGCTGCGCTCAGGCCGATCGACAAGTCACATGCACCGTGTAGCCAATGTGGTTGGTACAAGTGGAGTTCAATGCATACAATTCAGGCTTTCTACGTTAAGATTACTGGAAGATAAGTCCATATTGAATATGTTGGATTTGTGTACGGAGGATTACTCCGTCTATGTACATTTGGTTGGGATCACAATTTTGTTTCCTGTCCCCCACTTGGGTAGTCTCAACCTGTCAGGGAGAGCTGCCCAATGGTCCACAATTCATGTCAAAGGAAAAAAAGAAAAAAAGAAAAAAGAAAAAGTAAAAGAAATGGGAGACATGAGGCTACTCATGGTAGCAGAGATGAGATGTGTAAATGCGACCGTATAAAATCCAAACGCCGTAAATGGTAAATAAATAGATCATCGCTTCAAATGGCCAGCCCGGTCGTCATGAACAAGCATCAGGGTATCACAGAAATCAAGGCATATGGTATACAAGAAAGAAGACATGGCAAAACCGAAATTAAATCAGTATGCCTCAATGATAGTCTGATCTTGTGAAACAAAATACCCTGTCTCGAACAGATGGGGCTGGTCGTCACCCGCCAGCGGGATTGCGGTGGTATTGGCCCCCTTCTCATCAAACGCCTCCAAGGTAGGTTGAGGCGGGGAAGGGGGGAGGACCTCTTCTTCGGACTCGCCATCCGAGTCCGCGAGGAGCTCCGGTGGAGACTGGCGCGAAGGCGACCGAGTCAAACTGAGCTCACCCAGGTCCTCATCCTCATCGTATTCGAAGTCGCTGTCTGTGTCGTCATCCTCGTCCTCCACGAGTGTGGGCTCAATGGGAGCGACGGGAGTAGGTGTGCGGCGACGGACGGGAACATTAATGGCAAAGCCGGCCTCCTCGAAGTCAGAGTCCTCTTCGTCGCTGTCACTAAGGTCGGAATCCAGGTCCGAGGCGTCTTCTGCTTCCCAATCCTCCTCGGGCTCTTCGACCACAGTCGAGGCCCATTGAATGTGTCGAGACTCTTCTTGAGCCTTGGTGGCACCGCTGACAGTCTGGTTGAACCACCGTTCTTGTTCCCGTTCGGCGTCGGCAAGGTCCAGCATAAGAGAGTCGAGGAGGTTGGCGTGGCCGACCAGCAATCGGAGGTCGTGATCCGCCCGGGAAGCCTCACGAGTGAGCTTCTTGCGGGCGGTATGAGCGAGGTAGTATGTTTGTGTGATGCTCATCTTCTTTTGTTGCCGGCGGCGGTGGAGAGATGTGAAGTAGGGGGAGGCGGCAGAGGCAAGGGAAGTATCCTTGGGAGGGTTGATTGGGGAAGAAGTCATGGTGGGCAGTAGGACTATTTAGAGCTATAAAGGGTATGACTCGTTCTGCCAAGGTAGTGACTCAATCGTGTGTTCATCCAGTCACAGGCGATGATCGGAGCAGGCGGTGTGGTAGTGCAGGCGGTAATGTCAATCACGTAAATCAGATCCGTTGTGATGTGGATAAGGATGCGTAGATAGGCTGATAGTGGTCGATAGTGGAAACCCCGAGTAGATGTCTAGAGTAAGGATGGTTTTTCACGTTGATGTTATATGTAGATCAGTTGTGTTTTTTTTTTTCATTCCGCTGGGGACGGAGTGACTTTTTAAAATCCAATCTGCTTATAATTTTTTTTCCTCGCTCTCCCGTGTATCCGTTCTGCTAAAGTCCGGGACCCGATCGGAGGGCGATCCCCACTCATGTTTATGCGCGAGTGGATCCGAGCCCGAGCATTATTCAGCGGGGGCTTTTTTTGTTTTGTCAACGGATTACGAATTACATGCCCAGGTGCCATGCAGGTGCTCAGGTGCTCAGATACTCTCTGCCTACACCGCTACCTTGAGTCAATTGACACTCATTATGACTATACTTTTTTTCCTCCCATTGGGTTTCCATTAATTGCAATTGTAAGGGAATTGAGCTATCTCGCAGTTAAGACGGATTCCAACCTGACTCATCGGTTAAGTCCGTCTCGCAAATTTTTCCTCTCTTCCCGCAAGACCCGTTCAAGACCCTGGACCCACTCTCGGATGACCAATACTTCAGCTCCGGTCCACGGAACCACCGCGGACAAGTTAACACCGCGGACTCTGTTAATCCCGACTATGACTTCGATACTCTTGGGCGTGATTTCCAATCACCCATCAATAATCACACCTTATTGACAACCTTTCCCAAGGGTACTCTAAGCTCTAAACTGTCGATCAATATGACCAATTTGGGGAATACGCCATTTACTCAATACAGCAACTATACACCACACGGACCATGACTCCGTATCTGTATGACCCATGCGGCTGTGAAAGGACCAGCATTCCCCAGGAAACCAAGATGCCTAACAATTATTGGCAGTTAGGGGGGCTGTGACTTGCGCGGGGGCCAGTCACAACCCTCTATCTATCCCCCCTGTCATGTTGGCCGATCTTGGCTATCTTGGCCATTCTTACCTGTCTGCCTTGTCTCCCCCGATCCACGTCGTGCTCCTTGCAGGGCGCAGAGAGGGGCGAGAGGGATGATGTAGAAATACATAATGAATTCATCATTCTACGGTGTAGCTCGCTATGACTTGCCTGCCAAGCTGCGCTTGACATTCTATAACCGACATGTCTCACCATGGAATGCCTAAGTTACTGCCCATCAGCCAAGCCTCAAGGCTTGGCTAGGTGACCGCCTAGAAAATAGTCAACGGCGATCGCAAATCATGGTTCGCAGTGGATTGTTGTCTCGCGGTGGAATCCATTTTCAGCCCAATTTCCTAATCGGTTTAGAGCCCGCGCCCTATATTTCCATTTTTCCTTCTATTTCGTCCGTCTTCTCCCAAAATGGTCTCCACTCCAGTATTAGGCAGCCTATGTAAGGAGGAACCACGTAGCAAAAGAAAGAATAATCTTATACTTTATTTCTGCTAGCCAACCAAATACGAAACTGCTCGTATTCTCCCTTCCCCCCACTAGGTAAAAATATTATTAATTGACCCGTTGTGGATTTATGATTCATGAAACCCGCCCGCTTGGCTCATTTTGCATTCTCACGTTAGAAAGGCGAATACGAAACACCTCAGTTGGGAAATTCGCATTATGGTTATCATCCTCTGATCTAATCATCAGGCTGATAATCCCATCGACAGGCCCAGATGCAGCCACGAGGAGCTTGAGCATGGGATCCCTGGTATATCCGGTGCCACTGACGTCCCGGTTGTTCGGCGCCGCAATCGTGCGGCTCGTCACTCGGCGTTTGCTGTCGATTGTGTCCGAACCCCGACCCCACTTCTTGACAGATCATGACATCAACCACCGCCGTTCGGCCAACTAGCCCTGGTGACCGAGACTGAGTAAACATGGATGGGAGTGCATAATAATCTACAAATAGTATACGTTGTAGAGCATGTCATCGCAGGTCTGGAGCTGTGAGCTTGAGAAGTTTGGGTGCACCAGTTTAACACTCGTGGACCACGATCAACTTCCTAATACAGATAATCAGCTCAAGAGTATGGGGATGGAAGTATACCGAAGAGATAAGTAATAATAAGATTCGATCAGTAATCAGCCCTAGGTTCTCACGATTCCACGAGCCCACATAAAGCTGAAGGGATCATCATTACCTAAGCGGGTAACCTCTTCGGTCATGACTAATATACAAACAAACTGAGCGTTATGCTTATCCTATCCCTCATCCCCATGAATGTGCACAGATAATTTCTTAAAGCAGAGACATTTTCTGCTGGAACTAAGCTTATCTCCTCATTCGGGCATTTACGAATCACCGAAGCTAGCACCGAGGTCCGTTCAACGGCCTTGTGACTCAAAATCCAATGTGGGGCAAGCGGCACAACGGCACTCCGATTCCGAGTCGAAGAAAATTTCCGTTCGAGGATCCGCGATCCGTGGGTCGGAGGTTGTCGTGCACAATTTATGCTCAGCCTTAAGGGTTGATCGACGGTCCACGTGCGGACCGTGGATCACGGCATAATATGTGTCAATGTGCACGATATACGTCCGAGGTTTGATCAGTTACTTCCAATATTGGACCTCGGGAGTGAGTCATGTGGTTTACAGGATCACTAGGGCATATAGACATTAATTATGCTACCTGTTGGTCTAGATTCTGGGCCTAGGTGTCAGTTTAGATGATTTCCTTACCGTTCCGCTTAGAAATGAGGTGATATATATCTTGCATACTCTATACCAGGTGATTATGTGCATGTTTTATCTATTGAAGTTGTGCGTTTAACAGCAGGGCTGCTGAACCTCGGCAGATCCATTGATTTACTTCATTAAAGTTTCACTCACACTGAAAGGGTCTACCTAGAATATGTATTAGTGGTTAAGATGACTTATAATGCCCTCACTAAATACAGCCAAATTGACGACAAAGATATTAGCGGTTAAAAATAGGTACAAAGGTATACCAATAGTATGACCATAGTAAATTAGGCACTAGTGCGAATAGATCGATTCCACATCGAACGCCAATAAGAAGAATTTGAAAGTATTTATTGAAGTAGACCCCACTCACGTTGAAATAAAAAATCTACTTCGTAGTGGGGTTGATATGGTGCGTGTCAATTGAACAAAAAACCGTGTTTATATTGATGACTAATGCTATTTGTGAATTCGCGGGCACCAGGTCTGCAGTACGCCGTGCTCTGAAATATAAATAAAGCGGCCCAAATCCCTTTCCACGCACCTCTCTTCTCACCCGAGCATCTTATAACAACTCACCAGCATGTTGCTGTTATATAATATATTATAGACCTTATATTCTTATATCTTATAATTACTACGGTTGGCCTAAAGTCTAACGAGCGAAGCGTCGATTGCCCAGGGCCGAGAAGAATCGTTGAAGCATATTGCTTGGTACGCGGGCTTGCCCAAAAGGCGCGAACATCTCGTCAAGACTGGTGTGCTTTGGAATAAACTTTATTTGAAAGCCCACGCATTAGTCTAGCCACCGGATGCGCACTCTGCCATGGCAGATTCATGTTCGACGGCCTCCTTGGGACCAATTTCCTGGAAGCAGATGTTGCTCAGACGTTGTGCAGCCACAAGGAATGCTATGGCTTTCAGTGGCTACGGCCGATGATGATGCTGAGCTCTGAACCCTGGAAGCCAGACATACTTGAACTAGGACTGGCTTTCGTCAAGACCGTAAGTTTCGGTCAGCATTGGACCTCCCTCCGACATCAATATTAACAAGCTAATAATATTCTCGCTATAGGATTTCTCGGGGTGGTATTACCCATTAGAATCTGGAAAGGAAGTGACTTTTAGCCAGATAGTCAGGGCGACAGAAATTCAAGAAGCTGGCAAAAGGACCCACGGAGACTTTGTCAGGCGGACAACAGGTGGAGAAAAGTTATTGGGGTTGATCGACGCACGATGCAGATTACTACAAAGCTCTAGGGTCATAGGGCGATGTACAGAATCCCCAAGGCACTACTGGAGAGGGTGCAAATTACGCTAGGGCTCGATTGTGCAAACATGATACAGCTTTCGCATCGGGTGGTCCAATATCAGACAGCCAGACGGCGGGCCGAATCAAGAGAATAAAAGGGAATTACTAGCAACTGAGTCACCATCGTCACGGTGAAGTTTTCAGGACCTCTCACGGTGCCCCACTCGATGAGGACCCTGCTTTGGATTAATATCCACAACGTTCACTGGGGTGCTTTGGTAAGCTTTAGCCATTATTTTCACGAAAGCCAAGACGTCAGTCTAATGCAGATGTCAGATCCTAATTTGAAATTATTAGCTCGGCAGGTTTCTTGGACACGATGAAATTGACCAAGGCGTTCCAGACTGCCGCTAGGGACCACTCAAAGGTTCTCCCCAATATCTCGTCTTCCCAAGCTACCGTCCTCAATAGACTATTTAAGATAGAATAGAGCTCTCTGATGAGGTTTGTCCTATCGCTTTGAGCTCCGTCACTAAAGAAGGCCCCGGTTGCTACTTGTGGCGGCGGCTGAATTAGAAAGTCAAAAATAATCGCATCATGCACTACTCACATCCGCATGTCTAATCATGTATATTCGCTTCATGTCTAACATAGCTTCCTTGATCGAAGATATCTCTTCTACTATTGCGGTGGGTAACTGTCCAGAATCTGTTCCACTTTTGTGTGGAGCTAACTTACTTATTGGAGCTAGACCATGGGCTATCCCTCGGTGAATGAGGAAAATTTGATCGATATAGGAAAACATAGATACTACCCAGCAGTACTGAGAAGCGTGATTTTTGCCGAGCGCGTAATTCGTGAAACAGTACAGCGCGAGGAAGCGATGCGATATAAGACCAACGCGTTACTAAAGGCCGCAAACATAGAGTCTAATAATACTGAGCTTGAAACGGCTAGCAATAAGCTAAGGGAGCTCCAAGTGCTATATCACCGTCAAGAGCATGCACTTTTTCTGGAGGAAACTAGGATTGATAGGATTCTGAAGGCAAATTATGATCGCATGCGGGACAAGACTACGTGGTTTATGCGAGAGGAGCTGGTTCGGGAATGTTCTGATCTCGGTGGTTGCTGCAGTCGCAATTGTGGATGCTGTGGAAAGAGACATATGTCTAACAGGAAGAAAGGTAGAGGTCATTGTACTACAGAGTGCTGGTGCTGCTCCACCTATAGAGGCTTCGAACTTCCACAAAAAGATAAAGATGATATGAGGGAAGCCTTCATAAAGGCGCTTCAAGGTCCGAATGGGATTGCTTATTTTTTAAGGACGGTAAATTCGTTCTTTTGCCCACCAAAATCTAAATTTCGCTTGTGATCAAGGCTGAACAGGACTTTGCGGAGAAGAAGGATTGACCAAGATCAACTTAAGGTTATTTGTTTTGCTTTATCGTCGCTACGAAGAAAATTGCCGTTCCCCTCTTTTCCAAGTACTTTGAGTATAACATGTAATTTAAGAACCTATGAATGGCCGTTGGGGGTAATAGGCGAGATACCGGCTGCATTTCCAATAGGAGGAAGTTCCTCAAGAACAGAGTTGGCAACCCGCCACACGGTTGTCCGAAGGTTACCGACACCGGCAATAGACCAGCGGTATTTCCTGACTCGAGATAGCCCGTTAGCGCGGCATTAACAAAAAACTTGATGGCTTGTCTCTAAATTCTTGTAAGTAGCAGCCTCATACATATGGTTTCAGGGTTTTGAAAAAAAATAAGAGGCGTACAGCGATGACATGCTCCGAGTTCAAGCCGTCGTATAGAGCCTTGGGGACTTCCCCAACTGGACATCTCATGACCACTGTAGCACTGCTCGCCACACAGCAGAATCACCATAGAATCTAACGCGCGTCAAACAAAGAACCACCTCCGCCCTTAGTTCCTTGCCTAGTCGCAAGTCTACAGGGGAAATATAAAGAAAACTAATTTAAGATCCACGTTCAAGTTGGCACATAGACCCATTCATGTCACAAATCAATTATACAATAAGGGCCTAGCACCGTAGTCTTCTTACTACGCACGATTTCAAGCAGACAGGAAAAGTCAGAAAACTTTTCTCAAAGAAAAGAGGATTGGAAATGTGTAAACTACTCGGAATAGCCATGAGCCATGGGGTCAACAAGATAAAAGAAAAGACAAGGTTGAGTGAATTGGGTTTGCTTTTGAAAAGTAGACATTTCAATGTTGGGGAGAAGACATGTGAAAATAAAAGACTGGGCAAAGGAATTTCACTGATTGTCGAGATTGTGCGATTGAATTGCAAATCAAAGTGCTCATGTTGCCAGAGGATATGGCGCTGATATCACAGATTTGTGGTTGTTATAAATCCAAGTCATCTCGGCTTCTGCTGAATCCTTGGCACTATAGTCATCATCTTCTGATGTCTTATAAATCCATTTACAAGAAGGTGTGCCACCACCCAAAGCCTTGATTCTCAGTTTGACGCACGAGGTGAGAACGTCGGTCTCGCCGTTATTCCACATTGCTATTGTACCCCATTCGGTAGTATCAACCGCAACATGGATATCTGCTGTGACACCACAATCTTCCAAGAGGCCGGTATACTCGGATTCATCATCGTCTGCTCCTGACCACTGGATACCCCACATCACAAATACAAATTGATCATACTCGGAGCCGTACTTGTCCAGTGTCGTGTCCTCATTTTCAATGACATACTTCGCACAGAATTCAGTGGCAGTTGGGACAGCTACCTTTGTGGTAGAAGTAGTCTTCTTGGTAGTGGTGGACGTCGTAGACTTGGACTTGGACGTAGAGGTAGTGGATTTGGATGTGGTTGAAGTACTGGCCAAGTCTGTGGCGACAACCACCGCAACGACAGTCACTTGAGCGGGGTCGACTGTAGCAACAACTGTGCCAAGGGTAACAGTCGTTGTACCCGCGACGCTAGTCGGGACAGTAATGACATCGCCATTGCCGAGTGTGACGGCTCCATTGGCACCGACCACATAGGTGGTCCCGGCGGCAACAACCTCCTCAGGGATAGTCGCCGTGCTACTGGTGGAATACTGAGCGCCGTTCTCACCTTGATCATCAGTGGACCAAATGTCGCTGAAGGAGGTGGCGGCACAGTAGAGGCCCGTGGTTGTTGTAGCGGCTGTCACATCACATCCAGTGACCGTGGCGGTACTTGTCGTCGAGCATGATGTAGAATCACAGGAGACCCAGTAGTCGGTAACCGTTGACTCGGAACTGCAGGTGGTGGAAGAGGTCGTTGTCTCCGATGTAGATGTGGATGAAGGATCACAGTTTGAGGTACAGATTATACCACAGGATTTGGCGGTGCTAGGAGAGCAAGTGGGTGATTCCTTTCCACTGGTGTACTTGACGGTCTTGGATGACTTTGTGTTATTCTCATCATCACTCGGCGGGCAATCGATCGTGAAGATATCAAAGAGGGTGAAGCAAGAGAGAGTGGGAATCGGGGCCAAATCAGGGAAAGGCACTGTTGGCAATGGAATATCAGGGACCGACACCGGTGACCAGTAGAAGCCGCCAGTGTTGACAGGCACAATTCCGGTCGTGGTTGTTTTGTCGTTGACATTGGTTGTCGTAATGGTAGTTGTGGTGTCAATGGAGGCTAAGCTATCAATCTGCTGCTCTGACCAGGTATATATGATGGTGCCCGACGTGGAGGTTGTCTGTGGCAAGGTATTCGAGGTTACAGAGCCAGCATCGTCAGTGGGCAAGACAACAACTACTATCGTGTTGTTAACCGTTGCGCTGGTGGTGCTGACTGGGTCATCAACGTAAATAATTTCCGTGACTGTTTGAGCTGTGGCGGCCGGAGAAGGAATGCCCGTGACAATAGAAAGCCCGTCTGTATCACCCAATGTGATAGTGCCGTCCATAACCATATAACTCGAGCCATCAACGACAGCGAACGGTGTCGTAAAGGGTGTCTCGATAGGCGGTGGATAAAACACCATGGGCAGATCATCGTCACTGCCGATGATTGTTATCGGTGAGGGACTGAAGCTGCTGGAAAGGGTGTAAGTTGTGGTCGGGATGCCAGAGGGTGGTCCAGACCACTGGAAGAAGCTCATTTGGTCAACCGTTCTTGAAGGCACGGACACCCAGGAAGTGTAATCATATCCTCCCTCATTATAAACATATGGATATGGAGGGAAATTGACAGTCATCTGAGAATCAAGCGTGGAAGTAGGCCAGACCATTGTGAAGGGCGGGTAACCAGCCACAATCGGGTCAGTCTCATTGAAGATGGACGGGCTGATGTAAATGACACCGGAGCCAGCACTGTCCTCGTTGCCATCCTCTGATTGAAGATCAACGGCCCAGTCTGATATTCCCAAGAAGTTCAGATTCTCGTACAAGGTGGTTCGCACCGCTTTGTTGGTGTCGTTCATGTATGCAGCCCATTGAGTCTCGTTATACACTAAGATATTGCTGTACGAGCTGTTATCCCAGTACTGGACTGCAGATGGGTTCTCTGCCATCACCAGTTCGAGCTCATAGTTCGAGATATATCCCGCGGTATCCGTGCAAGGGCCTGGCAAGGCGCCAGAATCAGGTCCGGTGTAGGTACACATATCGGTCCAGCAGCCGGCCTCGGTCATCTCAAACGAGCGAGCGTAACTAGCTACACCGACGGCGACCTTGTTTGAAGAGACACCTGCCTTCGTGATCATAGACAGAGCGCTGAGTGTCTCGGTCATGTTAACATGGGATCGCAGACAGTTGCCATCTGAGCATCCATCGTCCGAGTAAGCATTGCCGTAGTCCCATTGGCCATGCAAGTCATAGGTCATATAAACAATGTAATCAACTACAGTACCGATTGCCTCAATAGGGAATCTCTCGAGGTACCAAAAGGAAGCTGGCGCAGTGAGTGACACTGTCTTCCCTGTTGGCATGGAGGCCTTCAGCAAGTCCAGCGTGATATAGTAATTGGTGCTGTCTGCAGCAGTTCCCGCTGGGATTCCCTCAATATCTGGCTCATCAGGATACTCCCAGTCGAAGTCCACGCCATCGAGGTCCCAATCCTCCAAGAAGTCGACAACATTGGTGATCAAAGTGTCTCGATTCGCTGCAGTGACAGCATCCCGGAAGATCATATAAGTATCGGCATCAGTGGAGAAGGACCACCCGCCAATTGACAAAACACGCTTGACCCCAGTCATATTTGAAAATAGAGAAATCTGATCTTCAAGACCGGTGACATTAATAGCGTAGTCACTGGTGATGGTGGCAAAGGCGAAGTGGATGTGGGAGTAAAATGTGGTGTTGATTTGGTCAACTGACATGGTCAGGCACGGTCGAGTTTGGTCAAATGCTTCAAAGTAAGCGATCGAGTAGGTTTCAGCTGGAGCGTCACTGACAACGATATCCGTGCCGCAGTTTGAGATACATCCGTTCTGATCCTTGGCTGCTGTTCCCGGGTTACCCGTCGTCGAGTTGGATTTGGTACAGAATTCCGCGGTGATACCACATTGGCCCCAGATATCGCAGCATGCGTTGAGAGGACACTCGTTGATAGTGCTTAAATCGGTACCATGCGTTGCAGTAGCGGTTCCGTTGACTTGAGGACCACAAACAGCGTTCGAAATGGTCGATGGCATTGGCGGCCACCCGCTGCTCAAGCAGATATGGCTACCCACCAGCAGGTCTCCGCAGCCCATCCAGCCCCAGGTTCCATTGGTTCCATTGTTCCAAGTCTCAATCTCGGTGACAGTGATATCGTATGCCGCTGCCAGAGCACTGCAGGTATCATCAGTCTGTACTGTGTACGAATAGCAGTTATCATCGGAGTCAGACTGAGGTGTGTAATCAGGCAAAGTTCCATTTGTACAACAGACGTGCTGTCCAGCTTGGAGATCTGACATGTCAATTGCAGAATTGTAGTCGTCAAATTCAGCAACTGTGATGCCACACTCGCTAGCCAGAGAGGTCGAGTCATCGCCCGATACAGCTTGAATGGTGGTGCATTCTTCACTATCGTCACGGGCCTGCAGTTGCGTATTCACCACACGACCATAGTGAAGATAAGAATGCGAGTAACCGTGGTGTGGATGAGAAACTGAACGTTTCTGACCGGAGAGAGTTGCATTTGGCGCCAGGTCAGTAGAGTTGCTGAGAGACGATGAATTTTGATTCGAGGATGGAACCGAAAACGAGAGGGTCTCCCAGTTTTGAGTCGATTCCTCCATTGAGTCTATGCAGCTGCCATGGCTCCAAGACTGGATCGCCTGTTGCACGGAAACAAGATCCCCCTGGGTACTGATAAATACGCCGAGGGAGTATCTAGCTGTGGAGTTCTCGCATGCCTGAATGAGAGTCTCCTTGGCAATGGTGCCATCTGTCTCAATTTGGGTGGTAAATTTGTCGAGCACAGACGAGATGACTCCTTGGCTGTTAAGACCAGAGCCGACAAATACACCCACTGCCGCCTGGCCTGAGTAGGCGATCTGTATCGCGTCATTACATCCGGGCCTAGAGGCGGCGAAGAAGGTCTGGAGCTGCACAAGAGCATCAACGACATCTGATGCGCCAGTGGAGGATGTTGAACCAGACGAGGCCAACTTCAAAGAAGATGTAACTGTGGATTGGCTGACAGAGAATGGCGAACAAGTGGTACCTTCGGAATTCCCTGTGGTTGAAGAGGAAGAAGAGGAATCAAAGTCCGCAGTACAGGCCGCAATACTGATGTGCGTGCTTGGATCATCCAGCTCATTAAACAGGCTGAAATCGAGCAGCATGGTGCTGTTACACAGATCAAGTCGATTGACGCTGTGGTAGACTGACCAGGCAGTAGAGTTAAGGCCACTGCTACTACAGCTCACTGGGCATCGACTCCTGCTCGCTGTGGGTAGTCTGGGCTTGAAGTCACCAGCAAGAACGGATGCCATCATACTCGCTGCGTCGGCTGTCTGGGTGGCATGGCGTGTGGTAATGGGGTTTGCTGCCAAGTACGAACTAACAGACGAGTAAACCTCAGCTGGATTCACATCTGACGACAGACAAGGCACGGCCTGGGAGACAAGTGTCCCAGCCAGGAAGCCGGCCAAACCGCCGGTCCATCGCATGATGAGATGAAAAGTAGAAAAGGAACGAATGAAAGTTGAGAATCAAGAATAAAGCCAACTGACAAAGGCAATGTACAAAAAAGAAATAGAATGAATGAAGAGACCACTCAGGGTCAAAATGAGAGGATAGCCTTCTACCAGGCAAAGGTAGGTAGGTTGAAAGAAAACAGAGGAGAGACTTTACTTCCGGTGCATGACCATTTAGTACCGAAAGGAAAGTCAGGGCCAAAAGATAGTCCAATTCTATGTATAGAGGCCCAGGATACATTGGAACTGACAATTCAAACTCTGCATCCACTCTCATTCAAGAGGCTAGGTAACAAATGCCTCTTTCAAGCTAATTTCCTACACTAAGTTAGGTCAAAATGATTTGGAAGGACGCAGTGCGAGATGAGGGATTTTTCTGATTCGTTTACGTCTATATCTCATCCCAACTTCTCTTTTCCCATGTGGTCACTGAGATCCCATTTCTGGTATAGTCTGAATTACTAGGCCGTAAATTACTTCCATCCATCCATCAGTGTGGAGATAAAAGGGAAAGGAATAGGCCTTGCAGTAAACTAGTAAGACTTTGGAATCCTGAAAATGAAAAAAAGGAACGATGCCAAGAGTGGACTTTTTTTCAGCTGCCCAGGTGCACTAAACAAGCTAGTTGGGGCTCCGATGCCCAGGTGGGTACATCCATATTAAGATTCCTACGGGGACTTCATTGAAACCCCTAGACAAGCCACCTAAGCAATGTCTCCACATAACACAGACCAATGCTTAGCGACGGCACTCCGCGGAGCCATCAAGATTCGTAGCTCATTGGGCCATTTGGTGGAGCCTTCACTTAGCGCGAGAAGATGCTTTGCTCTAATTCTTTAATCTCCGGACATCAAGCCTACTAGTTAGTTCAATGTTCGCTCTGGTGGAACAGGTAATACCGTTGGTGGTAATGCACTACAATCGGGGCGGACTAGTAACAGAAACAAGTACCACGGTAAAACACCAGACATTGTAACCTTCGATAAATTCTTGGAATGAGAAAAGAGAAGTGCCCACGGCGTAAGGTTGAAAAGCTTCTGAAACGCCCGACAAGCCTCCTGGACATTGAGCTAAGCATTTTTCTTGGCAGGATCGACCCGCTGACTAGCCGGCCCCTCGTAATTATTTTACAAATATTACCTACTCGATGCTAACACATGATCGATATTTCCTCCATGAGTATAGACTTCACGTTACGTTTAGATAGTGCAAAACGTATAGCTGGCAGACCCGTGCTAGCAGGAGTGGAGATAGTATTTGTAAAATAGTTAAGTGGGGCCGGCTAGTAATTGTGCGGCCCTTCTAGATTTGGCCAAAACATCCCCCGTTAAAGACCCCTGGGGATAGTGAATCCTGCGGATACAAGATAATTTCGTTAGATATCCAGGTGATTTGTTCCCCACTGTCCGGCCCCGGGGTCCGTCGCTAGTAGGATTTTCGAAATCCAAGTCTGTCCAGAAGTCTGTTCCCGGCAAACCCGAGGAATTTTGGACTTTCAGAAGTGGTAGGAGTCTTATTCCACATAGAATTGCGGAGCATTTTTTATAAATTACTCAACCCAAATATTAGGTATCACATATCTACCAATTCCTATCTATCTTGAGTCCCAAATCCCAACTTGAAAATCCAAGCTTAGAAGTTCTAAGTTCCAAGTTCTAAGTTCCAAGTTCCAAGTTTCAAGTTCCCTTTTCTATAATACGCCATGAAGTCTTTACACTGGGCTCTCTCCGCTCTTAGCCTTTCCTTGGGGCAGGCTGCAGGCTACCTGGTTAGCCCGGCCGGTGTTGCAGCCCCAGGCAGTAGCGAGGATTGCAGTCTATGGTACTTGTATCAGGAGGGCTCGACTTGCGAGGCGGTCGAAGTGCTATACGAGATCTCCGCCGCAGAGTTTGAGGAATGGGTAATGAACTGACGCTCTTGACTTCATGGTTTGCATTTTTACTAATGCTTTCCTACCTAGAACCCGCTTGTGATGGATATTGGCTCGAGCTGTGAAATGCTTCCTGATTTATATTACTGCGTGGCCGTGGACTTTATCGCTGGCACTTACCTGCCCTCGAGTTACCTTGTGGCATCTTCTGTCCCGGTACCAGCTGCAGCCTACAGCTATATCCCGTCCACGACTGCAACTCCTTCTTTGGCCTTGACTTCCACTCCTTCAGTCCCTTCAACTCCCTCTCCCATCCAAACTGGCATGGTGAGTGACTGCGATGAGTTTTATCTAGTCGTTGGTGGTGATGATTGTGCAACTATCGCTAGCGACTATGATATTAGTCTGACCGACTTCTACGCCTGGAATCCAGCAGTTGGTAGTACTTGCGCCTCTCTCTGGGTTGATGATTATGTCTGCGTTGGCGTGGCTGCGAGTGCCAGCTCGGCAGTGGTGACTACTGCTTATGCGACTACCTTGGTGACCAGTACAGTAACTCCTGCCTCTGGTTCTTCCACGCCACTGGCCACCCCTACGCCTATTGAAAGTGGTATGGTCGACGACTGTGATGCATTCCATCTGGTAATCAGTGGAGACGAGTGCGCAACCATCGCCAGTGATGCTGGTATCACGCTGGATGAGTTCTACGATTGGAATCCTACTGTTGGTGATACTTGCAGCTCTCTATGGGTAGGATATTATGTCTGCATTGGTATCTCGTGATTGAAAATGCCGATCAAGGTTCGATAGGGGAGCCATTGATGTGATTACACGTCTTCACATGTCCTAGTTCTCAGACTGAAGTCTTAATCTGAAACCCTTGAGTGAAGCAACAACATACTAGGTATATAGTCACTGGATACCTAGGGACTTGAGTTCTGTTAATGTTATGAATCAAAATATTTGGGGCGACTTGCATTTTGAACATGTCAACTAGAATACAAAGCATAAAGTTTCAGTATTTTCAGATTCAATTGTAACATGTTTGATGCATAATCTTACAAGCGACGTGGACAACCTACTGGTAGATATGACCTAATAAATTTCATTGAATATGAGGAACCTTGCGACTAACTCGTCGCCTGTAACTATTGTAGCCCATGATAGACGTGGCGGGTATGACATTTTTTAGGCTTCGGAGTAAATACTACTTCTCGTTCACCATTGACTGTTCCATGTTCGGCATTTCTTGCTGAAAGTCCGGTAACTAGTAGGGCGGCGTTCGGCGAATTCAACAAAGCAAAATATTCTATCTTCCTTTTTTTTTTTTTTGAGCAATTTCAGTACCTTAGCTTCCTTGACAAATTTGGTGCTAGTAGAGCAAAGGTTCTTTGTCTAAGCGAAGGCTCCACCAAATGGTGTGACCCTTGTGACCCTTGATTGTTCCGCAGAGTGCCGTGGCTTAAGCATTAGCCCATATCATGTGGAGAAAAGTTCTTTTCTTTCTTTTCAATTTTTTTTTTTTTCAAGGCGAGATTCCTCGGGTGAGATCCCGAAGTCGTACTAGTCTACTGCAGGGGGCAGATGTTATATCCGAGGTCCCTTTGTGTCTCCACACCGATGGATGCACTGAAGTATCCCAAACTCCGTAGTAATTACCTAGTTTAGTGACCTCTCTTAGTGCCACGCTAACTTACGCTAACTTACGCTAACTTCCTAGGACTCGGTCGTTGAAAATATTTGTTCATAAAAACATACCACCGCTAGTCTATGGGGGCTAGTGTATGGATTAGTGTATGAACTAGTGTATGGAAACCAAAAGATGAAGGGGCTTAGCTGCTTGAAAAAATACATCGAGTGAATTAATGCCTGGAGACGAACGAAGGAATAATGATGGAAAGAAAAAACTGCATTCGAAGCCCACTCTAAAGGATTACAGGGCAGTACTCCGAAGTTCGAAGTAATAATATACTATACACATATCTGCCTCGGGGGGTTAAGTCCATGTTCCAGTTTTACTACATCTACCCTGCGCACTATCCTTCAAGTTCATGGCAACTCATTCCTTTTGATTTTCATTCTTTACTTTGACCTCTCACTCACACTCCTTGATTTTCGTTATTGTTTGTCGCTCTTTATTGAGCTTCAACATCTGAGCCATGAATTACCCCAATCGTGGTTTCACTTTTGTCACTCTTTTTTTCTTCCTTGTTGGGCTCTTTGTGAACTGCTCATGGGCCCGAGATGCTCCATTGGATACAGGCTCAACTCTCAACGCAGACAATTTCCGATTTAATCTGAGCTGGCGTGTTCCGAAGCAGGATCATGCCCTAGCCGGCCGCGCCGTTGACCTTGCCCCCCGCACCGACACTTCATATTATAATACGCGTGCGCAAAGGGGTAGAGACCTTGATTGTGCGACTCAAATGGATAGTACTACTGCATCAGCCAGGCTTGGTGGTGATGTAGAAGCAGCATATACGACCACAGAGGATCTGAACAACGCTGGTTGGATACTCATTACAGATGACGCCGCCGAAATTGCAAGCGACCAGAAGAGAATTAGCCGCTACTTGAGCGGAGAGCTACTGGATGGGCTCAGCGTGAATTTGGCCAATAATGTGGTTGCTGACTGGAAGTGGGTGGTTGGTGAAGATGGGGTGCTCACAAAGGATGTATGTATGCGCTGTCTTTGGATGCCTTCCCTCGACACTATTCTATCAATATTGTCACACGACGAATAGACTTAGAACCTTGCAAGCTAATCAACAACTTCTTTTGACTCAGGAGTATGACGAGGCGCTTGAAAACCTCGATTACACAGCTGAAGCTCAGTATAAATGTTGGTACAACGTTGCAGGTGGCCTTATTATCGTGGACTTTGCATGGAGCCCATCGTTTATTGTGGGCGAAAATGAGAATGAGGATTGGTGGCCTGAGGACGTGACGCTTGACACTGTTGAGGCGCTCACTGTTAGCAAGTTGTCCGATGTGATATTTATTGAATGGGCGAGCCAAGCGGGTTCGGATGTTGCTACTCTGCAATATGTCATTCAGTTGAATGTTGTGAACGCCAATTCGAGACTTGTGATGGACACAGCCATGCAGAATCTGAACAAGGACTGGTCGGAGCCCGAGGTTTTCAAACAGGGATCCACGGAATTCAACGCACTGCTTGGATCTCCAAATGGGAATCCCCAAGCATGGCTTCTCATCAATCACAAAGCGAAGCTGGGTATAAAGACAGTCTTCAGTATTATGCTATGGACAAGCAGCACTATCGTCGAAGGAGAGTCAAACGAGATCACGGATCTTGATACAGCGAAGAATAGAAAAATGTGCTGGATCGAGGAAAGCGACTACTTCGGGCTGTGTCAGCATATGCTTTTCACTTTCGAGGATGTGTCAACCAGTGACGAGGACGCTATGGACCTTTCTTAATTATAGCTAGTGCTGAATGGAAATTAACAAGGAAGAAAGATGACAAGCTTGGGAGGACTCGTATTGGTCATGGCCATAACTACCATTGCATGTACATATCCATAGATACATGATACACTAGAGTGCCCAGGTGTAAGGAGGAGAAATAGGATACCGGAAAATGACTCTCCCGGGACTTGCCTGTGCAAAAATACATTAGTCAGCACGTACGAGTTTACCAACCTGGAATGGACCTCCAGGGCTCTCTCTTGTTCTCTAGTAATTAGACAACCATCTTTTCTTGCCCTTTTTATATGTGACCACTATTACCAAGACTCGTTTCTCAAAGATGGATCAGCTACCCCAGGAGATCAGGCATATAATCGCCGATTGGGTGAGCATCCCTGTTCGAAGCAATAACTTGCAATTCTAATTCAAGCGACAGACAGGACACATGTCTAAGGAAAGCCTCCAAGCGCTGTGCCTAGTCAACCGAGAGTGGAATGGAATCGCCAAGAAATTCTTGAACCAGCATATCACTATCCGCTTGAGGGAAGGACAAATTCCCAGCATACCGGATGACCAACGTATCCTCACACACGCAAGACAACTGAGCCTTGTGGCAGAGTGGATACCGGGTTCTCACCGTAAGACATTTTCTCCTGATCACTTGAAGCCTGAGGCTAGTGTAAGGATTGACCCTCAGTACTCCGATATTCCTCGTGCTCTAGAAGAAGCCTTTTTGGAGGATCGAAACGTCCCTAAAGCTGGTTTTTACGTCAAGGGAGATTGGAGTCCTGTTATCGATCTAATTCAACGAATACCTTATTTGCACGATGTGAATATATTTGTTTTCTATGGTGGCCCGGTAAAGCTCTTTGAGGCTCTTTCGCAATATCACCCTACTTGTCGAGTGTCTTTCTTCAGCACTTTGATGCATCAACACCCACTTCGGGAGGGTGGCTTGTTTCCTATTATCAACCCCGTGTGGCTTTCTTCACCAATGCTATATGCTGTCCATTTGACCGTTTTGGAGGATAGCGATAGGAGCCCGCTCATTGGGCATCCGGACAGGGTCCTACAGAATATTGTGTTACATGCGCCTAACTTGAAAAAGATTGCATTACGAATTAGCAGTCAATACTGCGGTCAGACCGTGAGAGGGCAACTAGACCGAGTCAAAGTGGACAAGGAAGCCAAACCTGACAAACCGCCTGGACTTGCTAGAATTAAAACCATGTCATGGCCTCTTCGCACCGAAATGACAGCTAAACAGTTCCAAGATTGGCAAACAATCACCGATTTTAGTGTGCTGAGATCGTTGACTGTTGGCTGTATTAGTGATTCGACACTACTCCAGTCTATCGTGGATGACCACCCGTTCCGACAGCTAAAGCGACTCACCCTTGCCTTATTTCCACAGAAAGATGATGGCCCAAGATATTGGCAAGCTGCGGAGTCAATGTTCAGTTCACTACCGCCCTTAACACATCTTTGTCTACTTGGAATGTATACTCCTGAGTTTGCCAACAATGTGCTTGGCTACAAGCATGGGAAGACCCTCCTTGAATTGGGATTGCATGGGGAAATAGGACCTCAATCAGGTTCCGGAGGCATCTCTTTACTGCAATATCAACTGTGCGAAAAGGGGCAAGCTGGGCCTATATTTTCAACTGAGCATGTTCGAGATTTGGCAGAGAATTGTCCCTCTCTCCAGAAGCTACAAATCTGTGTACAACGATTTCCAGGTGCCCAAACGGATATGTCGGGTGCTCTGGGCCGGTTTCCATGCCTTAAGAAACTTGACCTTGTGCTGAATTGCTTACCGGAAATAGATGCCAACATGATGCCAGTCCCGTTACGAGAGCTGACTGACTTTGAAAAGAGTCTGGCATCGGATTTCAACTGGGGTAGTGATGTTTGCCCTACATGGTTCATTCGGGACTACATGATCAACTGTGCTATGAGCGAGAGCTTCGTCAAGGAATTCTTCACACAAATACGCACATCTCAAGGAAATCTTGTCCAGCTTGTCATGAGTCCTCTACACGGTGAATGGGCCCAGTATTCTAAATTGGACCAGTACTCTTGTTTCCCCCATGGAGTCAAGAAATTTATCACCTCCTCTATTTTCGATAGACTGGCTTCTGTCTGGACGGTGAAACAAGACAATTATACAGAGCTGTATGCGATATGCGAGAAGCCCTTTGATTTCGCCTTCCTTGACAAGAAATACCCCGAGGGGATATTATCAATTTTCCGTTCCACTGGCATATGGGAGACGAGACCAGGCGTCAAAACTTAGTGGCTTGATTGGGTATTGCACAATTGGGATCAGTCACACTGTCAATCAGGATCGGATTGATGCTTTGGCAACCACTGAGCCTTCAGCACTTGAGAGAAACAGACAGTGGTGGGTCCTGGGTCCTTTTTCGAAATGTACATAAGTCCCGACACATATATCTGGATATGGGGGGAGGATTCATCAAGGCGCTTCAAGGTACGCACGGGATTGCTTAGATACTTTTTAAGAACAATGCATTCGTTCATGTGATTATTTCCAAGGTTGAACAGGACTTTGCGGAGAAGAAGAATTGGCGAAGATCGACTATGTTCATTTTGTTTTGCTCTACCGTCGCTGACGAAGAAAGATTTTATTTCACTTATTTCCAATTAATCCATTTATACATGTAATGTGTTCGGACCTGTGGACTGCCTTTTTAGACTCAGTCAGTATAATTAGCCTTGAGAAGGGGCATTTTCAGCTATGTGGCAAATAGGGCTATATCTCGGGAAATTCTAACCCCCGAACGTTTCCTCAATCTAGTAGCCGACGGGGATTACTAACCCCCGAAGCACTCAACATCAGAGATTAAACACCGACAATTGAAAGATCAGCAGTTGAAGACCCATTTTAACGCCCTAAAAGCCGAGGAGCATAAGCAGCATGTCAAAAATACTATAAAGACGTGGTGCAAGCACCCGGTCCAATTACCTCCATATGTCTTCCGACTCCACCACAAGCGGACAAAAGTATAGCTTCCCAAGTTTCAATTAAACCAGGAGAGTATGCAACAAAGAAGCAGACGCCTTGTCAGCGCCCTCTACTCCATTCAAAAAGCTCCATCAAGGCCCTTTCACACTACAATGGCACCCTCCAAACCGGCCCCAATAGCTATTGTAGGTGGCGGACCCTGCGGCCTAACATTTGCACGACTCCTCGAACGCGCCGGAATAGACTATACAGTCTTCGAACGCGATAAAGGTCCTGAAACAACGACCCGTTTCCAAGGCGGAACGCTAGACCTTACAGTCGAAGGCGGACAAGCTGCCCTCAAACTCGCAGGTCTATCGTCTGACTTTGAGAAACTGGCTCGTCGTGATGCGACGACGATCCTGATGCAGGATTCGCAGGGGCAACACCGTATTTCTGCTGGCGAGGGGAACGATCGCCCTGAGATTGATCGATTGCAGTTGCGCAGACTTTTGTTGGATTCTATTCCTGCGCATCGGGTGAGATGGGGGAAGGGGCTGGGAAGTATTGAGCGTGGAATGTCATGCGGGGATGATGGTCCTGCTTCGGCGGCGGATTGGATACTTCGTTTCAACGATGGGTCGAGTGAGAGCGGGTTCAGACTTATTGTTGGTTCTGATGGGGCGTGGAGTAAGGTGCGACAATTGGTGAGTTTGTCCTGTTCACTGTCAACTTGATAGATCCAGTGCTAACGATTTGGTATAGATCACACCTGCGAAGCCCCAGTACTCGGGCAAGATGTTCATCGAGGGCCGGATATCACAGGACAATCCGCAATACGGTGCTGCGCTCGAGATGGTCGGTGCCGGGAACTCCGTTGCCATGGGTGCTGGTCTAGCATTGTGCGTCCAGCAAATGTCTGACCGGTCGTACCGCGTGTACATGGGCGTTGAGACACCAGAGACATTCACACAACCTGGTGGCGATGCCGACGTGAACGATATGGCCAAGGCACGGAAAACGATGAACAGGCTTTATGCGAATTGGGCTCCGCACCTTCGGGCGTTTGTGGCGGATGCTGAAGGACCCTGGCGTCCGTGGCCTCTTTATCGACTCGACAAGGATCTCTTCTTGCCTGGCGCGTTGAGGAATGGAGCTATGGGCGAGAAGTTCTGGACTCGCGCGCCGGGGGTTGTGGTACTCGGCGATGCGGCGCATGTGACAACGCCGAATGGGGAGGGTGTCAATCATGCGACGATGGATGCTATGATGCTGTTTGAGCACATCAGGACTGAGTTGGGTGGTAAAGGAGACGGGTATAATGGACAAGATGATGCTGTGGCATTGGAGCGTGCCATTGTTGCTTATGAAGCTGATATGCGCCCTCGGGCGTATGAGAGTATTCTGGATAGTTTGAATTTTGAGAACATGATGTATAAGGAAGATGGTGTGTTGCAGATTATGAAGATTTTTGGGGAGGGAAAGGAGTAGGGGTGCATAAAAATTTGGTAGATCTTTGTTAGAGAACAATGTATTATACTTCAATAATCAAGTGGAAAATAAAAGAAAAGGAACAATCTCGACTAAGTCAACATGGTGGACAGTAATCAGAAGAAGAGAGTTGGGGATAGAGTCACGGGAAAAACAAATGGGGAAGAGGGAAGGGCATGGGGATGGCATCATGGGGCTGGTAATATGGGGGATAGTATTTAGGGGCAATGAGATAGAAGTCTTACGTTTGTTCGTTTATTTTTAAAATAAAAAATAAAAAAAGATATTAACCAAGTCTCCCATGGCCCAGCGGGTTAGTCGACAGGTTCAAACTGCAGGGTAACCGTCTCTCGGCTGTAACTCTAGGCCGACTCATGATCGAGGCCGAAAGGCAGGTTGAGACGTACAAGGTCAGAGTCCGCGTCCACTGTAGGGGCAGTGGGCAGTTGGGGTAGCTTCTGGCACACACAGGGGGGCGCCACTGGCTGCGCGAATGGCTCACGGGAGACTGGTACTAATCTTTGGAACAACAATTCGAAACAGCATTCGAATATATATTTTTTTATAGAACATCAAAATGTTATTGTTGGTGCTTGATGTGGTTGATTAAGTTAGAAGTTTCCAAGGTTGATGAGGCTTTTGGGATCCCTTGGTGAGGACATTGCTGATGTTTGGAGAAGTACCTCAAAGCCATAGGAAAGTGCCGTTAAGCCTTAATTATGTATGGAGGTAATTGCAAGGCCCCTGGTTCGATTCCTGGCAAGGCTTTTTTATCTTTCTACAGACAAGTATCAAGTATCTTGGAGTAGCCACATACTCGACTGTTCAACTTCCAGGAAGCAACGGGCTCGAGTTCCTGTTTTCTGCTCCTTCTGATAGGCCACAAGGTACTATAGGCATACGTTTACGATTTGTGCCCTGGAATCTCCCCGACTAATCACCAAGAACCTTTGAATAGACTGTTGCCGCTTGTAGTTGCTAGAAAATGTCGATCGATAGTTAAGAAGCATTTTTGAGCATTTCACTAGATTCTTAGAACAGGACAGTAGAAGCTAGACTTTATACCGGACATATATTGGTCGAAGCAGCATCGAGGCACTTGATAACTCTATTTATAACATTTCCTTCAGAGCCTTTACCTACATACGTAAGTACACAGTACTCCCCATATAAACCTCATCCTCTCAAAACATCAACAAACCATCCCCAACAACCATCCATCTCCAACCAGACATCCACTCCACTATCAACAACCAATACTTCACCAATAACCATGTCTCGAACGAACGCAATGGACGCAATGGAAAAAGACCTTCAAAATGAAACAGTCGAAAAAGAAATTGACAAACTCCAAACCGCAATCCAAAACCTCGACATCAAAATCCTTCGCGAAACCCAAGAACTCGATCGCCACAAGGTCCGCAAGAACAGACGCATAAACAAGTTCCAAACGAGGATAGCCCTGAAGCACACCCAGATCTCTGCTCTAGCAGAACAACAACTTCTTTCAAATCCAACTTCTCCTTTCTCGACCTCGAACTTGGCCTCAGCCTCAGCCTCAGCCTGTACTTCCCTCACAGCCAACGCAAAAGACAAAGGAAAAACCAAAGCCAAACATGAAGTCGAAGAAGAAGACGAATACGCATCCCTCCTCATATCCCCAAACTGGGACACCCGCGATCCCAAAAAACTAGTGGCATGGCAACTAGAACGCCACATAAACTGGGCAATCCCAAACCCACCCTGGAACAGCCGTGCATGTCTCCACAAAATCCTAGACCTACGCACCGCAGCCGAACTCCAAGATGGCCAACCACCCGGCCAAGGAAACACGATGCTCGAACGCAAATACTGTCGTCTTGATCCGGGTGACGATGTTTGGGGTAAGCCGGCGGCGGCTTTACTTGTTCATGTGAAGCGTGCATATAAGGATCCTGATGGGTGGATGTTGAGGGAGTTGCCGAGGATGCTGCTTGTTAAGATGGAGGGGTGGTTCTTTGGGTTGAGTGAGAGGGAGAGGGAGGAGTTGCCGGGGGATGCGAATGATTGGGAAGGTTTACCGGAGGATGTTGCTTCTGCGTGGAACCAGGCTCTTGGGGTTGGTAAATTTATTTGGGAGTGATTTTTAATTTAACGTGAGTAGGGTCTACTTCAATGAATACTTTCAGATTCTTTTTCTTGGCCTTCCGTGTGGAATTTTTATTTGCACTAGTGCCTGATTTCATGTGGTCATATGAGAGGTCAATGCTACACACATTGAGAGTTACTGGTCAAATGCCACAGTTTTAACCAGCAAAAGCAATCAAAGACTCTCTCACCCACCCAAAGCCAAGCAGAAGTTGTCAGTCACCCTCAGGTGGAAAGACGTAGAGGTGTCGATAGCTATTTCAACTGCATAGTCGCAATAGGGCCCACCAGAGAATTAATTGCAGGATTTGGCTTCTCCCATCGAGCCACTTCGACTAACTGGCTTATCTCATAGCGCAAGAAAAGTTCAACCGGTGCTTTTTTGTCATCTGCGAAACTCCATAGTGGGGAAATTTGCAGAATTAAATGCTGTCCATGTAAAGAAGCCTGTATTATTCTTCCGTGCTTTTCTCCTGTGTAGGAAAGGACCAAGAGCTACAGAAAAGATATCCGTCAGTAAAGTCTTGGATGTGATGAAGTCAAAGGTTCATTACTAACCGGGTGTAGGGGATGGCTACAGAATGGTCTATGGAGTGTCCGGATAACCATGATGCCCAGGATAGCTTGCATTTCATGTAGAGTAAGGCAGTGCTTGGCGTTGTTTGCCGGAACATCTGAGGTAAGGGTTATGATTGCATGTGGGTTAGGTAGGCTCTCATTACAATCCTCGAAGATATTGTGGATACGCCAATCAACCCGTTCAGGATTACCTCCCACGATTGTTGGAGGATCACCAATCGTGCCTTTTGTCCTAGTAACAGTCAAGACCTTAAATAGAACCCCGATAAAAGGAAAGGGCACACTTACCGAGTACGATGTATAGATCCAAGAGAGAAGAGAGAATGGCATTTGGGTAGTCCGATTCGAAAACAACCCAGAAGGGCCTCGATATGTCGATGTGTACATCTAGCATTGTCTTGCCACTCGTCCGGCCCACAAAGCACCATAAGTGACTTGTAAGTGGCTCTCGCAGCCTCATTCTTTATCCCTGTTTCCTCTTCCATTTGTATCATGGAAGTGACGTCGGGGCGGGCAGACAGCGGGGGAATTTCCTTGGGGGGATATATAGCAGCCATCTGCACAATATCTAGCGGATACTTTTGGAGAACTCTTTCGGGGTAAGGACGAAAGAAACACGGGTCGAATTGTAAGGCACCATCATCCAAGACGTCGGGGTAAAGGACTTGAATTCCGAGGCCTTGAAGATCACCAGGGGAGAAAAACCAGGGCATGGACCTCCCGAATTTTTGATAGAGGTGCTTGACAGCCTCATAGCGTCTGATCTGGCTTTGTTTATCCATTTCGATCCAGAAACAAATGATGACTGTCAACAACGTTCGTCAAAAATTCGGATTCAGAATTGGGAGTGAGGACTCGATGTTGGTTGTGTGGGCATCTTCAAAATAGAGAATACAGGCAAGTCGGCAGCCAACTATTCAAGTATGAAATTTATGGTTTCAAACGACGGCAGTGACGACTTCATGACAACTGGTAAGGCGACGGCCGCCGGGAGAGGCTGAAGAGTTGGCTAAACCCTTTTTGGAAGAGAGGAACCGACCAAATGTGGTGATAATGGACTTTTTGAGCGGACTGTGACTTTACGATGATACTGATACTTGTGCATGTGTTTGCTGTGGCTGTTGATGCTGGTTTGTCTTGGTATCTTTATGGCTTTATGATTTACGGTGGTATGAATGCACCCAATGATTAAGCCGCTTCTTTGTGGACAGGGACGTTCGTAGTGATGTCCCAAGGCTACGTCCGTGTAAGCAGGTATGTACCGAGGACTACTCCATTTACAGATCACAAGTATATAGAACATATGTAAATTTTAATCATAAACAAGAAAGCTATCATCATCATAACCAGATATCTCTTTTTGTGTTGAACTCCCGAAATACCGTACAGACACCTCTATCCATCCTAGAACACTCTAGTGGTGGAACAGACGGACGCCCTGCTCAACAAAGGTAATGCCCAACTTCTCAGCAGTCTCGAAGACGGGGGTATCGTTCTGGCTACCAGTGGGGGCGGCAATGTACTTGACACCGGAGCGGGCAGCGCGGAAGACGTTGTCAATGAAGGGGAACTATAAAGTCGTTAGTAAATTGAATTCATGGATAATAGTGGACATGGGAAAACTTACGAAAGCGTCGGAAGAGACGGCAACCTCACCCAGCTTCTGCAGCCAGGCCTCACGCTCCTCCTGGGTGAAGGGAGCGGGAACCTCCTCGAACACACGCTCGTACTCGATGGTCTCGGCCTCGCTGCGGGGAGTCTGGCCGGAGCAGAGCAGGTCAATGGCGTTACTCTTGTCGGCACGCTTGGTGCCCTGCTTCCACTTGATACCAATGACACGGTCGTGGAAGCGCATCCACCAGTTGTCGGCCTTGTCACCGGCAAGACGGGTGCAGTGAATACGGCTCTGCTGACCAGCACCGAGACCGATGATCTGGCCGTTCAGGGCGTAGCAGACGGAGTTCGACTGGGTGTACTTGAGGGCAATGGTGGCGACGGTCAAGTCGCGGAGGGCGGCCTCGGGAAGGGCCTTGAGCTCCTTAGGGGTGATGATGTTGTTGAAGGTCTTGCTGGGCGAGATGACGACGTCGTTGCGGTGCTGGGTCAGCTGAACACCGTACAGGGTGCGGGTCTCCTCGGGGGAGGGGTTGTAGTTCTCATCCATCTGGAGGACGAGGTACTTGCCACCCTTCTTCTTGGAGAGAATGGCGAGGGCCTCAGGCTCGTAGCCGGCGGCGATAACACCGTCGGACACCTCGCGGGAGATAATCTTAGCGGTGGGGGTATCAACGATGTCGCTCAGGGCGAGGATGTCACCGAAGCTGGACATGCGGTCGGCACCACGGGCACGGGCGTAGGCCTGGGCAAGACCGGAGGTCTCGATGTCCTTGATGTCGTCGACCATGTAGACCTTGCGCTCCTTCTCGGTGAGGGGAACACCGATGGCAGCACCGGCGGGGGAAACGTGCTTGAAGCTAGCGGCGGCGGGGAAGCCGAGAGCCTGCTTCAGCTCCTTAACCAGAGGCCAGGCGTTGAGGGCATCCAGAAGGTTGACATAGCCGGGGGAACCGTTCAGCACCTTGAAGGGCAGCTTGCCCTGGGGCATGAAGGCGGAGGCGGGCTTCTGGTGGGGGTTGGTACCGTAGCGCAGAGAGAGCTGCTGCAGACCGTTGCCGGCATACTCCTTGCGGAAGAAGGCAGAGATGGCAGTGTCGTAGTCGGCAGTCTGCTCGAAGGCCTTCAGGGCGTATTGCTTGCGGCTGGTCTCGGTGATCTGGCCGGCAGCGAGCTCCTGGAGGAACTCGGAGTAGTCCTTGGGGTCGGACAGGATGGTAACGCGCTTGTGGTTCTTGGCGGCAGCACGGAGCAGAGTCACACCACCGATATCAATCTCCTCAACGGCCTCGTCGATGGTGACGTTGACCTTGGCGACGGTCTCCTTGAAGGGGTACAGGTTGCACACAACAAAGTCGACCTTGGAGATCTTCTGCTCGGCGAGGTCCTTCTCGTCGGATTCGATGTCACGGGCAAGGATACCACCGTGGACAGCGGGGTGGAGGGTCTTGACACGGCCACCGAGCATCTCGGGGGCGTGGGTGATGGCAGAGACGTCCCTATAGAAGATTGGTTAGTATTGGAGCCATGCAAGCTATACTGATTGTCCATCTTCGAACGACTCTGAAGGAACTCACTCAACAGGGAAACCGGCCTCACGAATCATCTTAGCGGTACCGCCAGACGCAAGAAGACGGACATTCTGCTGGTTCAGACCCTTGGCAAGGTCAAGCAGTCCAGTCTTGTCATAGACGGAGATAATAGCTATATCAAAGCGCAATTGAAAAATCAGCCACTAGACCCTCAATCCGGGGAATGTATCAAGGCCAAGCGCCTACCGGACTTTTGAGACATGATGTCGACACTAGAAAAGAAAGGTCAGCAAACACAAGACTAACACAAATAAACTTCAATGAAGCTTCCAATGAACCCAATCTATAAGAAAAAGTGTTCCCACGTACCTAAATCCAAGCGTACAGGTATATAACAGCTTGAACGAGGGTGGAAAAAAGAAACAATTTGTCCCGCCGCGGGGTCTTTTTTCATGGCCGCAATCGGACGGCGAATTACAGTACGCCCGTATAGATACGTAATATACGCAATAAAAGCTCCACGAGCAGTATTGGACAAAAGCCAATCAGGGAAGCTGCTGACTCATTGTAGTTGATCCTCACGTGACCCATGGGCACTTCAAAAGCAAATTTTGCGCGCGCGCTTTCCTCTTTTTTTTCTTTTCTTCTTCATGAACAACGCAAAAAATCACCTTCTTTCAAAAGCGTTCCTACGAGGATTCGTCTCATGAAGTATGGAAATCGTATAAAGAATGGAGACCGAGTGTACGCACAGTGTTGATCTTGGGTGCAGTGCCTGCCTGACCTACGGGTCTCATGGAAGGAACTGCAATGATCGACTCTACAAATCTCTCAACACTCTTGACCTTTTTTGAGGTCGTAAAATATCTGTCTTAATGCTGGCATGATGGTTTTGTATGAGTGGAATATATTATAAATATTATAATTCGAGCTAGTTTCTATTACAATTCTATTTGCCTTTGTGCCATATGAAAGAAATTTTCTGTATAAGCATTTTCACATAGCAAGTATTTCCTTTGAGAGGATTTTGTTCAACCGGTTGGCATAGCTATCAACTGTCAACGTCAACAAAGTCTTCCTGATCTGCTTCACGACTTCAGGACGTCTCTGCCAGTGGCTCCGATCGCGAGCTGGCGGCCAATGTTGCCAAAACACACGCAGGCGCAGAAAATCACACTAGCGACCCAGGTGCGGACAGCAATGCTCTCCTGAGTAATGCCTGCTCCCAATGAATTCTCCCATCCAGTTCCATTGAGGAAAGTAGTGCCCACCGATGGGCCAGTGGATGCCGGGATGAGTTCGGGCTTCAGGCCCAGGACAACGCTCATGCCAGCGATGCCGACAGTAGTAGCCAGCAAGAAACCAGTCTGGGTGCGATCAATCAAGTACCACAAGACAGGGTTTGCGAGTGCGAGGGTGAGCGAGGCTTGGGTCGTAGATTCCCACGGGAGGCGGCGCTAAATTTTAAGAAAAAAAAAAAATCAACATCCGTCAAAATAAACAAACGAGTCGCGTAGCACAGTACTTACCATGGCAAAAGCAATTCCAACAAATGCACCAACACTGCGAGCAACAGCCACCCACGAAGGAGTGCGATCCTCGCTCTCGACACTGCGTGCGCGCTTCGACTGCTCCTCGCGCAACGACTCGGTATCCCGCCAGCTATCCAGCCAGGGGAGCACATTGCCCAGCGCAATACCCGCCATTCCCCAGAGACCCAAGTACTGCCACGAATCGTAATAATGGATGTTTTCCAGCTTGACAGGTGTAATCCAGTGGTTATCATGCAAATGCACCGTAATAACCCCGTACACAATGCCAAATCCGAACAGCAAGGCACTGCTCATCACCTGCGGCAAGATGACACCCCGGAACATTCCATGACTGAGTCGCGAGCGTGTACGCCGCAAAGCAAATGGGCGAGGCTCAATGGCCGATTTCAAAGCTTCGCTCTGTGAAGGCTCTGGTGGGAACTCTGCTGCAGGAGAATTGGCCTCCGTGCCCCAGGGGCTGGACTCATCGCGGAGACTATCGAATGCGGTGGGCTGGTAGATACCGTAGAGGGTCGAGGATGTCAAGTTCAGGATCGAGCCAGTGCGGCTCACGCTTGTGGAAGCTGACTCCTGAAAGTTGGGGTTGACGCCGAGGGGATTCAGTAGGTCAGGGTTGGAGGGTTCGGCGGGTGTAGGGGGGCCAGAGGAGTCATTGGAAGGAATTTCGAATGCGCGACGAGGGCGTGGCCGCAGAATGCGAGGTTGGTCCACCATCGTGTACGGGTGGTTTAAATTGGTGTTCGTGTGACGGAAGACGGTTCGAATGGGGAAAGGGAGGTTTGGTAAACTTTAAGTTCCTGGGTGGTAACAGAGCCTCCGAAGGTCGGAGAGGTTGTACTTGAATTCCGTATGCAGCTTTTCAGCGTTGAGAGGGGGAATTCTTCAGGGATGATGGAATGACTGAAAATTGAGTGGTGAGACACGTCTGAAGAACTATTAGCGAAATTTCTCGATGGCGACTCCACCGCAGAGACCAGTTGCCCCCTTGAGTTGCTTACCAAAGTACTCAGTAATATAAAATAATCTTTATTTCTGAGTAAATGAACAATGGGACTGTGTGTAATAAATAAGATGAAAAAGTGAATGGATCAAAATGTTGAGATACGTCAGAGGATCTTTGGACCCTTTTTGTCGTTGAGCCTTAAACCTTAGGAATTCACTAGACGCCGTTGGCTAGAAATTCCCAGGACTCTGCAGCTTCGATCTGATTTGCTTTGGGTTTGAAGTGGGGAATTCACTGTTCGGCTCCCGCGATGCTATTGTCAATGACGTTGGTTCCAAGGTTCAAGTTAAGAGATATACAAGTATATCACAAAGTGTAATTGGAAAGAAAGGAAAGTAGAAACTAGAAGGGAAGAGCACAAAAGAGAGGGGAATGTTGAAAAGAGGGGCCATCACATGTGTTGTGGCAAGCTCTCCACAACTCGGAGCTTTATCACGAGGTCATACAATGTCGGGCAACACAGACCCCTCAATGCAATGCTGGGCGCGTCGTAAAACATGGGGTTGCCCGCTGCAATACGACAGTCTACAGTCCACTCGGACCCCGTCGCTACTGTGCACTTGAACCAAAGACGTACATCTTCTTACATCAGTCACTCCACCAATGGTGGGGCGTGGCTTAAACTGCTGGAGATAGTTGAGGTCATACTGGGGACTTATCCTTCGGGGCCGTCTCGGGGCGATCATTCCCGTTGCCAATACTTTACGTGGCGAGATACCCAGGTCTCATCTGGCTGTTGATTAGAACTAGAAAACGGGCTGAATTGTTGCTGATATTCAAGTCGCTGCCCAGGTTCAATATCGGTGCATCGATTGATCCGTTGACATTCTCATACCTATGGATATATACTTTCAAGGTCGAGGCATAAAGAGGCACCAGTATACCTAAGCAGAAAATATACAGAGGACTACACGACCTGGTGGACAATATATATTACTAAATGTACATCCTTTTACCAACCTTAATTTTATCTATATTAAATAAATAGAAGGCCAGAGAATCAGGGTATATAAAACTTACATGTCTGACTATTACTCCTGAGCTTTCTTTATATTCTACACCACATGGATGTGACTCCGGCCCCTCTATGGGTCGCATTGAGGACTCTATTCTGATCAGGATCAGCTTCGAGCTTTGCAGCTAAAGTTTGCTGAAAAGCATCTCGAGATAATGGAGAAACATATGCCATAACAGCCGCAGGACATTCGGTGAGGCTCGTTCGGCTGGTGTGGCTTGTTTGTGGTATTCGGCAATGGTTTTCGTGTTTATCTCATCGCGGAACTAAAGGCCGCATACATCGGATGCCGGAGAGCATTAAAGCAAGTTTCGTTCATGATGGCTCAGTGGATCACTGGGCTGCTCTTTCAGGTTGTCGATTAAGCTCTTCATGCTCTGTGAAAAGTTTTCTCCGTCACTGGAGCCACTCTTGACCAGGGAGCTCAGTTCGACGTATGGACACCTGGATGGGCCCGGAGAGGCTTGTCCTCCTGGGAATCTGCTTCAAAGGCCCAGACGTATTTCTCATACGGGATTCCAAGTTTTCAATCGCGCTCGCGGAGTTATTGCTGCCTCCGCAAACATGGGCTCCAACGGGCACCTGAGACTGAGGTCTCTGCAAAATGACTGGAGACCCGCCCTGACCTAAGGGCCCACATCAGAGAATAATCCCAAAAAAAACATTGGATTTTTCAGCCGCTCACCTCCGTAGGTAGTTATATGATACTCCAGCATGTGCAGCAGATTTTGTGCGGTCCCAGGTGGTCTCCCGGAAATGGTACATCCCGGCACTATGATCCCCATATAACTCATGTTACCCGGGAATCCAACTATACCAGCTCCCTCCTTGAATCCTTGGAGGGGTTTGTCTTGGTGCGCAATCGGCTTAACCTCAGTAAAGGTCTTATTGGGCTTCTGACGGTTTACCCCAGACTCTAACCATTTCTCGGTCGTCACGATTCTGGTACCGTGGCGGGACTGAACCGTTCCACTTCTTAATGCCCCTCATTCTTCATAACTACCAAGCTCCAAGGTTAACATGGAGGCCTCGGGGGTGGACTCCTTTAGGTCCCAAGTCCCTGCAATCAAAAACATTGCGAGGTGAATGAGGATGATACAATAGTAAACAATGAAAAAGGTGACGAAGAAGCATAGTAAGCTACAATCATCAATGACAAGATTCATAAGGGGGTAGCAATTGGCAACTTTTTAATATACACTACCTATAGATAGACAGGAAAATGCGGATATGATGTCAAGAGTAAACAAGTAACAATCCTTTTGATGTATTGGGGCTCTCTCGCCCAAGTGTACAGTGCAGGGGATCAAGTACAACACAAAAACAAGCCCTATATTAACCAGAATAATCACAATTGACCCCGAAGTAAATCCCAAAACATTGAAAACACTAGAACGTCATAACAGAGATGAAATTGATATCCAAATCCTCCTTAATCTTCCATGGCGTCCCCACGAGGTTCACCAGTCCCGGGAACGGGGGACGAGCTTTGGTGTCGTGCATAGCCATTGGGGCCATCATAAGCAGATGAGATCTCATCACCATCAACCGCATCATCGTCGTCTCCAGAGTCATCCGAGGAATCTCCGTCAGCGGGAGAGCCAATTCGTTGCGCTCCATCCTCCTCGCCGGAGGCTTCTCCCAGCAACTCACGGTCGAGGTCGTCCAGTTCCCCATCCACCTCCTCGTCACCACCAGCATACTCGCCGGCAAGGCCGCTGCTAATACCCTTGGGGCGCGCAGCAGACTTCTTGGCGGTTCCGGGGGTAGATGTAGGACCGGTGGACTTGCGCTTCGCGGCGGCACCGCCACGAGAAGGACGGGGACGAGATCGAATGCTCGCAGCCCGGAGATCAGCCTCAAGAGCGGCCTTGGTCCGCTGTCGGTCCTCACGTTCCCTCTGGCGGTCTTTCTTTGGTCCATTGGCGTCCTCATAGTCCCAGCGATCAAGACGTCGAGTGGCCTTGCGGACAACAGAGAGGAAGAAATTTGCGCACTCGCCATAGTCATCCTCAGCCTGGGGATTCGGAAGCAGACCCCCCTTGCCCCACGAACCCTCTTCATCCTCTGTATCGTATCCTTCCGGTAAGCTTTGGAGAAGTCGGCCATATCGAGCAAATGGAATTTCGCTGTTGCGCTTGGCACTCAGCACACGATATGCATTGCTTCGCCGTTTTGCAAGCAAGTATTCAATCCGCTGTCGACGGTTCTGCTCCACAGCAATCTGGTGCTGCGTCAAAGGACGCGGTCGACGGCTGGTGGACTGTGTTAGCAAAGGCTCAGGGATGAAGCGGTCCATGAGTCCAGAGCCAGAAGGGGCAGGGGAAGCGTTGGGTGTCTGTTCCATCCTAGTCTTCAAAATGAGGCGCTGATGACCCAAAGCTTGGCTGCTGATGGTTTCTCGTTTAACTTGTTTGTTGCGTGGTCGAGATGACCCTGGTGTTAATTCGTCATCGTCGTCATCCAAGCTTCGCTTAGCAGATGGATGGAGGGGTGTAGACATGGCTGAATTACGGCCTCCTAAGCCAGAGTAGTCTCCCGCAAAGGATTCTTCATCGAAGCCGTACTCTGTAGAGTGGATGTCACGAACGATCAGAACTCCACCAATGAATGTAGCACAAGAGTGACCAAAGTAACATACCTTTTTTGGGGCGCTTTACAACCCTGGGAAGAGGCTCGTCTTCTTCAAGAATGCCTATAAATTGTGTCAGTATATCCGAGTAAACCGCAAAGGGAACAATACTGACGTTTGCGCTCTAGTCTCTTCGTTTCTCCATATTCCAGCTCCTCTGGTGTATCTACGTTCTCCTCGTTGGCTTGCTCTTCCGTCAAGCTGTCGAATACGGGCACTTTCAAAGGCAAGCCCTCAGCTCCTTCACCTTCCAGTCCGGGGCCAAATGGATTGTTCAATGCGGCCTCGCGGCTGAAATCACTTTCCAAGTACCACCACATCAGCCACAAGAATGCTTTGGCTCGGCTTTTACTGCTCAACGTAGAGCGCATCACCAGATCGAAGAAGTCACGTGGAGGAAAGAAATGCGTCTCGGACACCCTGGGTGCAAACTGTGCCAAGACGAAGATGAGGTTCACGGGGTTCGTTCTGGGTATAGCCATGCGCTTGATCTTTTCCAAAGAATTCGGTTGATCGACATCCTCCGAGGCGCCCTTCAGGATGGACTTCAGGCGCGGAGCGTCCTGCAGCTGTTTGTAGGCGTTGGTGTCCTGATGAGCTTGCAGCGAAGGAATGGAGTGGTAGGTTCGTAACTGAGCACGCATTTCGGGGAAGACTAGAGATAAGAGATGGAATTATCAGTTTTGCGACCAAGCACCAATATTCCAAAATGAGAGCTTACAATTGAGAGTGGTGTTCATGCGACCAAAATTGACCAACAAACAGACCATCGCCATGCTAATGGCTGCCGGCTTATCATTCTGCAGCTTATCCTTGAGGATTTTGCTCGTCTTGCTGCTCCTAGCCATGGCATCGATGTAGATGTCGGCAAAATCCAGGTTCTTCTCGCCGTCGGGGTACCGCGTGAACACGGGTGTCTTATCTTCAAAGACGAGCTTGAGGAACTGGTATTGGATATCTTTGCGCCACAGTGGGATACCGTCTTCCTTCTTCAGATGTCGGATCTTATTGCCTGAGTACACTGAGCCGATCGTACCATTTGCCTGGCGTCTTGTGCCGACCGTCGCGCTGGCGGTTATACCATGGGACTGGTCGTCCGCGGTCTCGGACGGCGCGAGGGATTCGTCCATTGTGGGGGTTTCGACGTCGGCCATTTTGAGGCGATGATCGCGATCAAGGAGGGCGGGCGCCTTGTGCTAACTGTCCTAGGTCCGAAGGATCGAGGGTCCTGTGGTGATGTCGGCCCCCCTAGGAGGCGCGAGTAGATTAAAGAAGATGCGGAGGTAATAAAGAAATAGATCCGGGGAGGAAACGGGGATAGGATTGAAGAAAAAGGGATAAAGAACAAAGGAAAAAGCGTAAAGAAGGTGTGGATAGGAGGAAAGAAGAAGGGACGAATGAAGTATCCATTTGTGGTGAAGTGTGATAACTACCCGCATCCAGGATCCGCGTAACATGCCCGTGTACGGATTATGCCTTCTATGCCGAGATTTCCAGGTTTATGATCCAAAGCATCGATTTTTCAGATTTGAAGACCATATGCTCATTAAACCGTTCTCATGTTTGATTAATTCCCGTGGACGCTACATTTTAGAAAATAAATAAATTCCGGGGAACATCAATACACACCAATATAGGAATATACCCGTCTACAATTCAGACACAATGCAGCAAAGACCTAAAGTACTACAGTACTACAGTACTACAAAAATTGAACATCGAGACACTTTTCAAATAGCATTGAACTAAGAGGGCTTTCCTTCTCGCGGTATCGAGATCTAAGGTCCCTCTGCTTTTCGTCATAACTTGAAACCATGCGAGAACCACATTCAGCGCCGACAGCGTCCCATCCCCGGATCCGAGAAAAATGATGCAGGAAAGGAAAACAAGAAATTTTGTTTTGGAAATCAGCCTCCACGGACCCCAGAGGACATGCACAGTGACAGGTCAGAACGCCATACAGAATGCAAAGAATCCCCATGCGGAATTCACCTGCCACGGACACCGATACAACACAAATAACCAGCCCGTTGAAGTGTACAACCATTCCATTAGCCCGGAGAAAGAGAAACGCGGGTTCTGAGTTTTGGAAAAGACGGAAGTGACCGCAGAACAAGACGCGGAAGGAGTAAAAAGATACGCAAAGAACTGTCCGCCATAAGATACCGACGCTGTCAGACGTCTATGCTGCACATTCCGAAAATGCAGCCATAACAGCGCCGAGGTGATGCGATATAAGAAAAAGCACTTTTTCGAAGAGGTGAGAAAAGAAACTCTTCGCTCGGCGCGAACGCGTCATTCGAACGTAGTCCCCACGATTGGGAACGTTCGAACATAAGGGGTATCTGATGAGAGCGGACAAGAAAAAGACAACGCATTCTATCATGTTCATGCAATGCTGACCACCGGTTGCTCCAAACAAAGGTCAGACTCAGAGCAACAAAGGAGATTGGGGATCAGAACTGCTCGAACGCGCCCCATGTCTAAACAAGGCCAGATTGAGAGCCCAGGAGAAATGGGAAGCAGATAAGGGATACAGGACAAAAAAAAAACCGTAAAACATAGCAGACGCATGAGCGAAACATGAAGAACAGAAATGGGCAAAATAATAAAGAGTCGGCATAAAAAAATCTAAAGCCACGATTAGGAGAGTCGTAGCAGTCATGACAAAGCCGTCCCTGAGAAACAGCTAAGAAGAAAAGAACCCAGGGTTCGTTTCTGATCGTACCCGTCAACGAGAGACAATAAAGAAATAAGGAAACTGGGGATCAATCAGACCCGACGGCCTCGTCATCAGACCACGACAGATTTACCACCAGGAAGAGGGGCCGGTAGGGCCAGACGGGTTGCCGTAGCTGCCGCCGCCGCCGCCACCACCACCACCGTAGGCACCGCCGCCGTAGCTACCACCACCACCGCTGGCGCCGCCGTAGGAGGGAGCAGCACCGCCGTAGCCGCTGCTGCCACCGTAGGAGGAACCACCGCCACCGTAGGCACTGCTGAAGTTGGCGGAAGGACCAGCACCGGCCATGCCACCGCCGAAGCGACGCACATCACGGGTAGCGTTGGAGGAGCCGCGACCACGGCCACCACCACGGCCGCCACGGCCGCCGAAGCCAGAGCCCTCACGAGCAATGCTCTCCAGGAAAGCAGGAACCTCCTGGTGAGCCTCCTTCAAGAGGTCAAGCAGGTCACGGACGACACCACGGTTGCCACGGTTGAAGAAGGCAGTGGCGATACCGGTGTTACCGGCACGACCGGTACGACCGATACGGTGGACGTAGTCGTCAATGTCGGTGGGAAGATCGTAGTTGATGACGTGGGTAACGTTGGGGATATCGAGACCACGGGCAGCAACGGCAGTAGCGACCAGGATGGGGCAGCGAGCGTTACGGAACATCTCCAAGGCACGCTCACGCTCGCGCTGGGTGCGGTCACCGTGAATGGCAGTAGCAGGGAAGCGCTGGTTGATGAGGAAGTCGGAGAGAGAGTCGGCCATGCGCTTAGTCTCGACGAAGATCAGGGTAAGACCGCTGGTACCGTGGGTGTGGAGAATGTCAAGCAGGACGGAGCGCTTGTCAGCATCCTCAACATACTCAACCTTCTGGGTAATGTTCTCGGAGGTGGAACCAACACGACCAACCGAGAGGAAAATGTAGTCCTTCAGGAAGTCACGAGCAAGCATCTGGATGTCACGGGGGAAGGTGGCCGAGAACATGAGAGTCTGGCGGTCCTCAACACGGGGCATGTCCTCACCCTCAACAATACGGCGAATTTGGGGCTCGAAACCCATGTCCAACATGCGGTCAGCCTCGTCAAGAACAAGGTACTTGATGTTGATGAGGGAGATACGGCCACGCTCGATCAAGTCAACCAGACGACCGGGGGTGGCAACGAGGAGATCGCAACCACGCTCGATCTGGCGCAGCTGGGAGCCAATATCGGCACCACCGTACACGACACAGGGACGGACCCACGAACGGTAGGCGAACTTGCGGGCCTCATCGAAAATCTGAGAGACCAGCTCACGAGTGGGAGCAAGAATGAGGGATGTGGGGTAGGCCTTGCGCTGGCGGCCGTAGCTGAACTGGCCAGAAGCCTGAGCAGGTACGGCAGAGGGGCCGTTCTGGAAGGCCTGAGAAAGGATGGGGAACAAGAAACCACCAGTCTTTCCGGAACCGGTCTGGGCACAGGCCATCAAATCACGGCCGTTCATAACAATGGGCACAGAGTACTTCTGCACAGGGGTAGGAGTGACATAGCTAGCCAGCTTGATGTTAGAGATGAGGTGGTCGTCAAGAGGGGGGTTGGTGAAGGTGTTGACGGGGTCGGGCACATCGTTACCCGAAGCCTCAACGGGGATATCGTCGTAGTTGGAGAAGTTGATTCCAGTTTGCTGCTTGGAGGGGTCGTTGGGAACACCGAAAAGCTCGCGCTCAACACGGGCGTTGGCAGGACCGGGGATGTGCTTGCCATCGCGCCACTGACCATCTCCGGAGCCACGGGGAGCGCTGCCACCACCACCACCACCACCACTGCTGTAGTTACCGCCGCCGCCGCTGTACGAGCCTTGTCCTGAGTATCCGTAAGCATGGGAATTGAAAGATCGGATTTCTCCTTGGGGGTTCGAGCTGCGATTACCGTTTGCGGGGCCGCGAGGGCTGAAGTCGGGAGCATTAGCGTTAGCCCAGTTACCACCACGGGGACCGTTGCTAAAGAAGCAACTTGAATTAGATGATTGGAAGAGGGATGATGGGTGATTTGGGGGGTCGTACCGAGGGCCACCGAAGCCAGGGCCGGGAGCAGGACCGGCGTCGGCCGCAGGAGCGTTACCACCTCGCGAGCGCAGGTGGGGAGGGATGTAGGCAGCACGGCCAGGGGGGTTGCTGGCTCCCTGGGGCGCGTGCTGAGATTCGTTAATGGAAAGGTTTCCCATCTGGAGACCGTCGGCCATGTTTGCGGTTTTTTGAAGGTAGTCTATTGGGGGAAGAAAAATTTCGAGTCAGTATACGTCGTTTTTTCATCTCGGAGGTGTAGAGCAGTGTTGAATACGCAAAGGTATGCGCAAAGCTTTTTCTTAAGCTGCACCAAAAGATATATCGCGTCGATATTGCGGGAAACAAAAGCTGGAAGAAATATAATACCTTTAGAGAGAGAGAGAGATGGAGAAGATAGAACTGTTGCTCTCAGTTTTTTATTTTTTGCCTTCCCAGTTGATAGGAAGAAAAAAAAAAGATCGTGTAAACGACTGAGATTTAGACACACAGAGAGAAAGACAAAAAATGCAAATCTCCCACTTCTAAGAACTTTAACAGCACCAAGAAATGAAAAAAAAAGAGGGGGATGAGTGGAGTGAAAAAAAAAGGGATGATGGATTAGAAGAGAAGAAAGTGAGGGCAGGTTTTGCGTCTGTGGGAAGGAGGCAAATGATCTACTTTCAAGGTACAGGGTCTGCCCAGCATAAGTGGCCTGTGTGCTCAGGTACTCCTTAGGTAGCGATGTTCGGTATTGTCATCAGGGACTGAATTACAAGTCAGCGGCGGATATTCATGAGGTCATGTGTGGTTATAATACAGTAACAGTGATCCAATTGGAAATTTTAAATTTTCTTAAAGATTTTCATTGACCAGTTGATTACGGGGTCTGGACTTTCTGACTAAGATGAGAGATTTGCATGCTGACTGGCTAGTTTAGATCTAGAGTAGCATACGGCTTACTTCACCGTCATCTCCATGACGCATGTTCGATATACATGTAGTGCACGTGCAGATCTATACACCTCCGTTGTGAGCTAAGTTACCCTAAGTCCAAATACCAATAATCGTTACCGCCGTACTCAGTACCCCTGTTGTCTCACTTCACATAAAGTTGTACATCCCACGTCGGATAAATATTATTGCCAATCATCCTATCTAATCTACTCCGGGATCGCAAAGTAACTGCAGCAGAAAGGATATCCTAATTGACAGCCATTCAGCCCCGTCAAGATGGTAAAACCACCTTGTCCCCGAACCTCCCAATTAATCCTTAACCTAACAATTATCCTCTAGGTCTTCATCCTAGGCGTCAATTTCCCTGAGCGGAATCTACTAAAGGTAAGCAACCTCCACCGCACAGGACAGATGACTAGGAACTAACATATAAACCAACAGAAATGTCTCGGCTCCTTCTTCGGAATAGGAGATAATACCTCCTCTCGACTTCTCGCTCGCTTTAATATCCACCCTACCTGTCGTGTTGGGGAGCTGGCCAACAAGCAGGTCCTCGATTTAACCGCCGTCCTATCGGATATGAAGATTGAGAACGATCTGCGCCGAGAGGTGCTGAATGATATCAAGCGATTGAAAGAGACGGGAACTTATCGCGGTCGTCGCCATGCGCTGGGTTTGCCTGTGCGGGGACAGCGGACGCGCACACAGGTAGGTCTTTACTTCTTTGTGAATCCTGGGCGTCTGCGGAGCTGGTGATCATTAATTGGTATATGGAGAACATGAGCTAATGCGGTGGTTCCAGATTAAAACACCCGTTCGGTTGAACCGCATGGAGCGCCGTCTGTAAAGCCGATGGCTCCCTTGCATGGCCCCAGCATCCCCAACATCACCCCCGGCACGCCCTAGAGCCCCTAAATTAGGGCGGTTAGGGTGCTGGCTTCGGGCACACCCCTGTATATTGATTTGTGGGGAGGTCGCCTCTTTCTGCGACAGGCATAGGATTGGCGTTTTGTTCTTATACTGGCTCTGGCATATTTGTGAATATTTCCGCCCTTTACCAATGTATTATATAATAGATGTGATTTTAGATGTGGCTTGAAGCCTATTACTACCAAGAAAAGAGACCTAGTATAATACTGTTTTGTAGGTGAACTCGATATCTACCTATCCACTTTCATAGAGTGGAAGGAACATGGCTAGAAATCTTCGATAAAACAAAACTAGAACAAAACTTTTGAACTGACAAAACCACATCTAAAACGCCAAACCCATATGTGCAATCTACTGGGAGGACAGAACACCCTCGCCGCGGTTGATCTGGATACGCTTATCCTCACCCGCGCTGACGATGCCTACCGTAGGGTCCCAGCAGACACTGAACACCTTGACACCCTCACCACCGACACGCTTGCTCTCCGCCTTGCCCTCCTCCTCGAGGCTCTTGCGAGTGATCGAGTAAACGCTCTCACCCACAACACCATCTTTATCGGTCTTGGTCGACCGGATATCCCAGATGCGACATGTGCCGTCGTGGCTACCACTGATAAGACCGTATGCGCTGTGCGGGTCGCGAGCCAAGCTCACAACTGCATTAGTGTGGCCGCGAAGAGTCATCGCCGCGACAGTGGTGGCAGAAGCACGAGGATCAATCAGGGTGATGTGGCGAGCGGCGGTTCCAGCAGCGAGCAAGTTGTGCTCGGGGAGGTGCTCGAGGGAAAGAAGCGAGTGAGAGGTAGTGCGGGTATCGACCAAAGCAGCAGTGACCAAATCCCAGGTGCGGAGGGAGTGGTCCCAAGAAGCGGAGTATCCAACGGTAGAATCCTTTGCGTCGAAGATAGCGGCAGAAACGGTTCCTGTGTGTCCTGACATAAGAGCCAGAGGTCCGCGCTGCGGTGTGCTAACCGAGACAGTCGCATTGAGCTTGCGACGCTTGACATTACGGGCACTGCTGGATGGAAGCAGGGTCTCGGGAGCGGCGGGGGCATCGGCCTTCTTTGTAGACCAGAAACCAACATTGTTATCGGAGGAACCGGTCAGAAGACGATTGGACGAAGCGTGCACAGCCAATGACTCAATGCCGGACTTGTGTCCGTATAGCTCCAGCTGAGGGGTGATCTTGCCAGTGAAATCACTGGCATCTTCGGTGTACTTCCACAGTCTAACAGTACGGTCGAGACCGGCCGAAGCAATCTGGTTTGGCGACACAAATTTGGCGGCCTTAATGGATGAAGTGTGTCCTCCGTCGCTGGGGCCGATCGAGGTCGCGACAATCTCAGATGACATGTTCCATATACGGAGCAAACCGTCGTAGCTTCCAGACAGAATTCTTTCCTGGCCCTTGGAGAACTTGGCGCCCGAGGCCCAGGATGCAGCAGGAGAGGCCTCGGAGAGCACGTCGGTAGCGCTAACCCAGTCGTCATGCTCAAAAGACGCAATGTGAAGTGGGGGAATCAAAGCTCGAACATATTCAATCTCGAGGGTGGTCTCGGAGGAGATGCCATTGGCAGTCAGGTACTCATCAATAGAGGTGCGTAGGAATGTGCCGTTGATCAAAAACTCGAACGGGATGGGCTTCTCGCTCGACAGAAGGTTGTTCACCAATGTGGAAAGCGCATAACGACGCAGGCCTGTAGAAAATCGAGTATGAGTATTTTCCAAACCATTGAAACTTTTTCCTGATAAGAATGGCGCAGTGTATACATACCGGTGGGAACGAGAATGGGACCAGTGTTCTCAGGCAGAGCAATATCCTCCTGCTTGCTCATAAGCTGCACACGAACCTGTCTCTGCGTAGCCTCAACGGCAGATGAGGTTTGTTCGTCACTCATGATGGGCAAAAATTAGTCCAGAATTGGTGTCGGGGACTCAAATTTGGTGGCTGTCGCAAATTGAGCAAGTCTGCGAAATGTGAGAAAAAATTACGGTAGCCGGTGCGGCACATTAGCGCAAAGTGCGGAGATCAGATAAAGTACTAGAACCATGCCCAGAAATCCAAAGAAATATGCAGTGCTATTGTACTATCTATTGACTATGACTTTGTTAAAAAAAATTTCACTCCCGAGGTGCTCGTCGAATATCTGCGATAGCTCGTCGGCGATAGTCAGACTCTGCAAACAATGCGACAATCAAGTCGATCACCTCGTCCATAGAGAATTCTAGACCCAGTTCGCCTTCTAACCACAAGAACTTGATGTCTGCCAATGAGCTCTCTAAAATGTTGATCAGGTACTGGAATCGAAGCCAGTTGGGCACGTAGACCGCGGTGACAGGGACGGCTTCTGGATCAGCTGCATTTTCAGGCATGAAGAGATCTTCCAGTTTGGAAATTTGATTGCAGAACAAGACCAATTGTTTCGACTGGTCTTCGGAGATGTCACCGAGATCCTCAACATCCATAATAATCTTCCCAATCACCGTGGACAAAAGAGACCCAATAGATTGGAGCAGTGCGGAATGGGATAAGATGGGTTGCCATTCCTTGTAGACGTCACGAATCCGGTCAGCCGTTGCACTGACAGCATTTTCACACTCTGATTTGTAGGGCTGATCGGAGCATTGTCCAAAACCTTGAGTGCCATCAAGTAGGTCGCTGACAATGGTGCTCTGGGTTTGCATCTCCTTGCTATAAGCTATCTTTCCAAACTTCTCCAAAGCTTCAACATCAGGGTTGAGCCTGGAGAGCTCGTATTCCTCTATAAGCTCCCGAACACGACCAGCCAGGTACAGGCTGTCATTGTAAAGATACATCTGCCCCGAACTAAGCTTCAGTGAGTAAAAGGCCGATGAGGTGGCCTTGAACATGGCCAGGATCAAAGTAGGCAGTGCAAGTAGGCCAGCGCCAGATGAAGCCACGCGAGATTTGGAATGCCTAGAGTCCGTTAGCTGAATGGAACCGAGAGAAAATGGACTTATTGAATACTCACGCAGGTTGGGCGATATCTCTGGAATCGAAGATCTGCTGGAGCACAATTTCAATAATAGAGTCGGGAATATCGGTAACCGTGTAAACTTCTCGAAGGACAACTTCCTTCGGAGACGAGGACGGAGTAGATTTTTCTCCGCCAGTGGACTTGTTTTCTGTGACAGCCGGAGGCTTCTTGTTTTCGTCGCCCTTCTCTTCGTCGTCATCGCCCCATCCCCAGGCATCATCGGCATCATCCTCTTCAGGTGCATCGGGCACGTCTGGCTTGGCTGGCGCCTCATTGTCATCCTCGTCAAGACCCCATGCACTGACATCTTCTTCATCCTCTTCGGGCTGAGCGGCCGCGGAGACTTCCTCCTTCTCGTCATCCCAGTCCGCATCCCAATCATCGGTTGTGGCATTCTCCAGGAGAGCCTCATCCGCGTGAGAGACCTTCTCCTTTTCGATTCTTTCAACTTGCTTGGTTGTACCCTTGCTAGCAGCAATTGCTTTCCGCACGCTATCAAGTGAATCAACCCGGCGCCGGGTCAACCACAGCCGAGGGGCTTGATTCACCCAAGATACTAGCTCTTCCTGACCACTCCACTCCCAGGACTGGATTGTTTTGGTAAAATGCAGAACACAATCCAATGTGTTTTCAAAGTCTTCCAGGCCATCCAGGGTGGTTGGAATTGCAGAAGATAGCCATCCTGCTATCGCTTTCGAAGCGACAGCGGGTATCAAGGACTGAGGAAGGGTAGCCAACATTGACGATGGAAGTTTTAGCCTTAAGTAGTTAAGAACATCCGTAATGCGACTGAGTATTTCTACAACAGTTGTCCTGGAATATGCGGAGTCGATGCGGACAACTGTTTCTGTCACTTCGACAGCGCGACTACTACCGTCTGCACGTGGCAGCAGGATCGGGTCGATGACTGTCGCTATAAAGTCATTCTGGAATTTCTCGTTGGCAGATGAGATAATACCCAGTCGTGAGAGGGACGCAATAGTCTCATCCAAGGAATCTGTGTCATCGGTGATGCGGAATTCGCCCTTTGCGCGATCAATCGTCACTTGGTCGCTCCAGCGGAAACGTAATGCGTCCTCAATTTCCCCCCGCAGTCGTGCTACCTCACCGGAAAGTATGCCCATCACATTGGTGTTTGAAAATGGAGTATCTGTTTCGATGGCCGTCTTGGTAGACTCCAGCTGTTCAATGGCGGCAGTAATGTGACCAGACCCCAAAGTTGTACGTCCCAATTCCAACTGCTCGCATAGTCGCTGCACCTCCTCCAGGGTTTCCGCGACGGCCTGATTGAAGGCGATCTCCGTCTCAATCAAAGCTACTTTCGCGCTGGCATCCTCCACTTTTTCTCGGAGTGGGCTAGTTTGTTCATGTTGAGAGACGATTTCCCGCGCGGTGACTCTCGAGCGTTCGATATCCGCGTGCAGCTGCTGTGCTTGGACGATCCAATCGTCGGCATCGAAGGTGTTCTCACGACTGAGGGAGCTAATTTCGTTCTATTGAATCGGTGCTTGTTAGTTAGTCTCAAAATAAGACCTGTGTAAGATCACCCACCTCCACTTGCTCTCGGGCTTGTGAAATGAGCTCCAACTCCTTCGCCAGAGCTGCGGCCGGGAACTTGGCGGCCACCACCTTCTCCTCAGGGTAAGTGCCTTCAGTGACGAATCCTAGGACTGCCTGGCATATCTCACCCTCGGAAGCATGCGGCATACTGCTGAAATATAAAAGGATTGGCGGAAACACAAAGAGAGTTCGTACTTCGTACTTGCTAAGGTCAAATCAAGGGAACCGGCGAGCTGTCAACAACCGCGTGACTTTGGGCGTCACCGCCCCGCGTAGCTAGCTGCGTCTCTGCGTTGGAGAATGAGAACCAAAAGACTAAAAGACTGAAAAAGCAGAGGATCGGACCAAATTTTCCCAAGATCATCACAAATCTCCATAATAATTCAAATTTCCCAAGCTGATTCGCCAGTAATGACTGGCTGCCGATAAAATAACTCCTGGTATATATGCACCAGACTGCCCGTCGCTTTGTAAGGAACGGGACCCAAACTTCCCACCAGCACTCAGAAACCAAGCTTCAAACTCACCGTGTCTTGGTTGTGCCAGCGTGGATTGAGTCGGGTGAAAACTACTCGATCCCTGTGAGTTGTTTCCCGAATCTTTTACCATGACCTCAGTCCCACAAATTCTGTCTGCCCCGCCCATGTCACACATCTCGCCGTGGGAGAGAGCCCTTAAGAATGTGTGTTCGCGGATCTCGCTGGCCAGTGTGCCTTTCGCTCGTTGCATTACTCCCAACTGGCACTTTCCTGCTGTGGACTCAGTGCACACGGTTATAACCCCTCCATGTCATAGCTACTCTGGAGCTCTTTCGTCTCATAAACACCCCGCGGTGGGAATGGTGGTCATGGGCTGTGGTGGGACAATAGTCACCGCCGCTTTAGGGATCCATACCTGACATGCGTCAATAAAATTCTGCTAACGAAAAGCTAGATTGACAAGCTTTCGACGACATAATTGCATTGGGCTAGCCCCATTGATCGACATGTCTCACTTCAAACTGCTGCAGCAGTTCAAACCTGACTACTCGCCGAGCGAGTTCGCAGAATATGAGTCCCAACGAACTGGCATGAGAGTAGTCGTGATCGACCAGAAAGGCCCCAAAGTGAACGGTTACTTTGTGCTTGCTACCGAGATCCACGATGACTCGGGCGCTCCTCATACTCTAGAACATCTCTGCTTTATGGGATCCCGCAACTACCGCTACAAGGGTTTCCTGGATAAATTAGCGACCCGTGTATACTCCAGTACCAATGCCTGGACAGCCACTGATCACACAGCGTATACTCTCGACACTGCAGGCTGGGAGGGCTTTGCGCGGATCCTGCCCGTCTACCTGGAGCATGTCATTGCTCCGACCCTAACTGACGAGGGCTGCTACACTGAGGTACACCACGTCGATGGTGCCGGAAACGATGCTGGTGTGGTATACTCCGAGATGCAGGGTGTTCAGAACAACGCGGCCGAGCTGATCGACCTGGCGGCCAAACGGTTGACATACCCCCCTGGTATTGGTTTCCGGTATGAAACCGGCGGTATGATGGAGCAGCTCCGCGTCTTGAGTGCCGAGCGAATTCGGGAATTCCACCGTGAGATGTACCAGCCTAAGAACCTTTGCTTGGTGATCACTGGTGAAGTGGACCAGAAGAACATGCTGGACATTTTGGACAAATTTGAAGATACCATCTTGGACGTGATCCCGAGCCCGACTGCTCCTTTCACGAGACCCTGGGTGGACTCCAAGCAGACCCCAGCTTTGGAGAAGTCTGTCATCCAGAGAGTCGAGTTCCCCGAAGAAGACGAGTCGTTTGGTGAAATCGAAATTCGATTCTTGGGACCGGATTGCAACGATTCAATCCAATCTGGTGCTCTCAATGTGGCCCTTCTCTACCTGGCTGGATCATCTGCCTCCCTTTTGGAAAACGCAATCGTCGAGAAAGAGCAGCTTGCCAGTGCTGTCTACTATGCAACGGAGGAGCACCCCAGCATTGAAATTCGCTTCACCATGACCAGCGTTGAGACTGAGAAGCTCGAACAGGTAGAGAAGCGATTCTTTGAAATTCTCAAAGAGGCAATGGACAAGGATCTTGACATGAAATACTTGAAGGAATGCATTGACCGCCAGCGCCGTACCTGGAAGTTTGCCACGGAGAGCTCTGCGTCATCCTTTGCAGAGTACGTTATCACCGACTTCTTGTTTGGAAAGCGAGATGGTTCGACCATGCGAGATGTGGCATCCTTGAAGGAATACGACGTGCTCGAGAAGTGGTCGCAAGATGAGTGGCGTGGCTTCATCAAGAAGTGGATTTCGGACGCAAACCACGTTACCATCTTGGGTGTTCCATCTCAGAAGCTGTCTGATAAATTCAAGAGCGATGAAGAGGCACGAGTCGCTGCCCAAAAAGAGCGCCTTGGCGAGAAAGGGCTGAAAGAGCTCGCAGACAAGCTCGAAAAGGCCAAAGCAGAGAACGACAGGGAAATCCCCACGAAAATGCTGGCCGACTTTGAGATTCCTTCCACTGAGTCTATCCATTTCATGGATACTGTCACCGCTCGGTCAGGTGCTGCCCTGAAGGCCGGACGCCCTGAGAATGCCCTCCAGAAGGCCATCGATATTGATGCCAACAAGGCGGGTCTCCCCCTTTATATGCACTTTGAACATATCCCCAGCAGCTTCGTGCAGCTGTCTGTTCTTCTTTCCGCACAGTCCGTCCCTATCCAACTGCGTCCCTTGCTGTCCATCTTCACCGAAGCTTTCTTCAACATCCCTCTTCAACGTAATGGCCAAACCATCGACTTCGAGCAGGTGGTCGTCGAGTTGGAGAAGGACACTGTCGGCTATTCAATGGAAAATGCCCGGGCCCTCGGAAACTCTGAGATGCTGCGCGTTTCTTTCCAGGTCGAACTTGAGAAGTATGAAACTGCCATCGCCTGGCTCCAGGAGTTGTCCTGGAACACCATCTTCGACGTCGAGAGATTGCGGGCTATTACTTCCCGACTTCTCGCCGACGTGCCCGACTCCAAGCGCAGTGGTGATGACATGCTCGCTGCGGTGCATGTGATGGTTCATTATGCGGAGGAATCTATCACCCGCGCTCGATCTACCTTGGTCAAGGCCCGCTACCTTAAGCGCGTTAAGAAGTTGCTCGCCGAGAAGCCCGAGGAGATCGTGAGCCGCATGGAGGAAGTCCGCAAGGCTCTGTTCCAGCCCGAGAACGTCCGCATTGTCGTTATTGCCGACCTAGAGAAGCTTAGCAACCCTGTCTCCGCTTGGAAGCCATTTGCCGAGCGCCTGGGAACCAGCACCGAGCTCAAACCTATCACCAACCGCCGCGAATTGCTGAGCGATGCCGCAAAGACACTTGGCGGCAAGTCCTTCATCGTCCCCATGCCCACGGTCGACTCGTCGTTCGCCTACGCTACCGCCCGTGGTCTCGATTCCTATGATCACCCCAAGCTCCCTTCTCTGCTGGTTGCCACCGCCTACATGAACGCTGTCGAGGGTCCCCTTTGGGTCGCTGTCCGCGGCAAGGGCCTGGCCTATGGCACCAATTTCGCCCACAACATCGACACCGGCTTCGTCAACTTCGATGTGTACCGCTCTCCCAACGCACACAAGGCATTCGAGTCCAGCAAGCAGATTGTCGAAGACCACCTGTCTGGCGCGTCACCCTTTGATCCGTTGATGCTGGAAGGTGCCATCAGCAGCATTGTCGTCAGCTTCGCCAACGAGCAGATGACCGCTGCCAGCGCCGCTCAGGGCAGTTTCATCCGCCAGGTCGTGCGTAACCTGCCTCTGGACTACAAGGAGAAGATGCTCAAGAAGGTGCGCGATATCAGCGTCGACGAGGTCAAGGATGCTCTCCGGGAAATCATCCTGCCGCTGTTTGATCCTAAAAAGGCCAACCTGGTCGTTACTTGCGGTACTGTACTTGAAGAGGTAAGCTTATTTCTCCCGTGGTATCAATCAGATTTACTAACTTCTATATTAGCCTATCAAATCAGGCTTCGAGTCTGTCGGTTTCACGCCCACAGTCCAGCCTCTGAAGGAATTCGAGGATGACTATGGCTTCAAGCTTGGTGCTGAGGAGGAAGATGAAGACGATGACGATGACGAAGATGATGATGACGAGGATGACGAGTCCGGATCTGAAGAGGAGAGTGACGAGGATGATGAATGAACGCTTTCCATAAGCAGGTAGATCCTAAGGCCGCATAGACACCTTAGAAGACATACAATTGCAACGCATTCTTGCTACATAAAAGTTCCAAATAACCTACATAGATTATCGTAGAGCAGTTTTTTGGATCCCTGCAACGGAAAGTCAAAAAACATGTCAACCGTTTGCCCATGTTGGTTCGGCCTTTTCTATCTCCACGTCCGTAGAGACTGTGATGAATTCTTGCTGTGCACCATGACCATATATCAATAGCCAGTAAAAAGCAAGCTGACCTACGCACATGAGCAAACCCGAATTAAGAATCAACTGCTTAATTGAACAGAAATATACTCTTCCACAACCTATAACTAGGAGGAAAGATGAAAAAAGTACTTATGATACAATTGGAGGTCAAATCCGACCTAACTCAGTCCCAAGGACTTCTGCCAACCCATCTATCTCAACGACCTGGATATCCAGTATGTAGCCGGCTCCAATGACTCCAGATCTTGTCCGGAATAAACGCAACGTCCAAAAAAAAATCTACCAACTGACATTCTTCCGTCCCTTCAAACGGCGATGATTAATAGTCTGACGACCCTTCTGTGTCTTATTCCGCGACAGGAACCCATGACGCCGCTTCTGGACACGTCGCGACGGCCGGAAAGTCACGCGGCGCACGCCGAGGGAGGCAGATGCGGAGAAAGAGCGGGTCTGGCTCTGACCGAGGGTCTGCTGGTCGAGAAGGGAGGTGATTGAAGGAGTGGCAGTGGTCATGGTTGTAGTGGAAGTAGCAGGCATAGTGGGGAACGAGCGCTGCATTGGTTGGAAGTGGCGGGTTGGGGTGGTGAGGAGGGAGGAGAATGATCTGGATGTTGGTTGTTGTGTGAATTGGGAGATTCTGGATAGGTGCCAAGGACATAGGTTAGTCATATAATTCAATTTTCGTAATCATGTAGCTCAAGTCGGTTTTTGGGGGGAATTGAGAGGCGTAGAGTGGTGTTGCTGTCGGCTTGGATTCGTTCTGGGTTTGCGTACCTGTTCATTGTGCTGGACACGGGGGCCCGGAGGGAGGGCACGGCCCTTGAACGGAGACAGAACATGGTGGGAGGCCGGAGTCGAGGTTCTGGTCTGTGACTTCGGTGCGGAGGTGTGGTCGGGAGGATGTTCGAGGTGGTCTTGCTTGATGCTCGCGCGATGTTCGGAAGTCGAAGAAAATTAAGCGCGGAGCCGCAGGCACGGACCCGCCTGAGAGAGACAATAGGAGCAAACAGAGTAGACAATTGAATTAAAGGGGGATTAGAATAAAGTTTGGGATTTTTAAAAGATTCATGTACAATTTTCACTCTTTGAAGTCCTTTTTATTACAAGAATTGGCCGATATATAAACAATAATAAGGAATTGGAGACTCCAGACATACCCGTTCGGGACTAGTGCCACCGAAATTCTTTCCGCGATTAACGATCAAGAAAAAAAAAGTATAGAGCTCTGATCCTCCACCACACCACCAGCCTTCATATACGCAACAAGGCACACGAAATACCACAAAATTCCACTGTCAAATACCTAGGCGCCACAAAATCCACTCAATTCGTCAAAATGAACAACCCAGGTCCCACCTCCCTCCCACCAACCACCATCCACAGCACGCAGAGCATTAGCCAATCTGCTGCACACGACTTCCTTGCTGCATACCTCACCCGCGCAGCAACAGACCCAGCTCTGCAACCCAACGCCAACATCAGCGAGCACGGTCCCGTCTCGCGCACAACCGCTGCCGCGCCAAACCTGATTCTCCACAACCTCAAGCGCGTGCAGGCTGGTCTTGCGGGCGAAGTCCTCGGTCAGGATCTTACTTTCGCTAAGCAGAACCCTGGCGAGGAGTACCTGGATGCTGGACTTTCGGGTGCAAAGGGCGAAGAGGGTGTTGAGAACGGAGGAGAAGATTTCGAGATGACAGAGCCCGCTTTTGAGATGGAGGCGGAGGCTTATCAGGAGCAGGAGGGTGAACAGGCGACTATTGATAAGGAGGAGAGGAAGAGACTGAAGAAGGAGAGACGGAATGCGGAGAAGAAGGCAAAGGCGCAGAAGGGACATGAGGAGTAATCTGCGTTTTCTGGGGTTTTATACTTGATTTCTTCAGCTGTCAGGCGTTGTCGCATTGGGACGGAGTTCTTTTTAATGTTTCTGGTATATATAGTATCCTGGATTTGATTCTGCGAGTCTCGCATTTCATGTCTGGGTAAAAAGTCTTTTTATAAATACCAATATAGACTTCATGATATGGGATCTAGGAGTATATTTCACGCTATGTACCAAGCGTCCTTCAATTGTTGGTCATGCCCATGGCACTGACAGACAAATTAGGCACTACGCCAGCAGAGCGGTTGGTTCCCATATCTTGTATCAATGGCTAATACTTCTCTTCTCTTTTATCCTGTCTTTTCTTCTGGGGTCTACACACGCTCTGTATTGCACTTGGTATCCAGTTCAAGCATTCAGGAAACGCATATCATTGCATATTTTATTTTCTGGTCTTGAAACCCTCTATATCTCCACCGCATTGGCATAAACATTCAAAAAATTGCACCGAAGATTGTGAAAATGGTTAAAAATAGCAATATGCCACATGATATGGAAAATTGGGCCCTGGCTTTCTACAGCTCACGGTCAGCAGCCTTGACAGGCTTCTCACTGTCCTCGGCCTTGAGATCAGTGACCTTGCCACCCTTCCAGCCAAGAGCGGCAAGACGCTCGGTAAGGATGGGGTGCGAGTAGTGGTAGCTAGCATACATCCAGTCGGCGTCCATGGTGCTCAGGTTTTGGATCTGCAGCTTGAGGAGCGAAGAGGCAAGCTCATTGGAGAATCCAAGACCCTGGGCGAACTCATCTGTCATGAAATTAGTTTGCTGAAATATGCTACACGGTGGTTAAAGAACGACATACCAGCTTCAAACTCGAACTTCCGGCTCAGAATGTTCATCAGGAGCTTCACAACAGCATCCATGGGGGCGAGGGCATCCGAGAAAAGAAGGAAGCCGATCATGATAGGCTGCTCCTTGACGAAGCCGAAGGACTGGTACAGAGACTTGTTGTTGACGAAGACAGAGAATAGCGCGAAGATGTAGAACATGTGGAACTGCGCAATACCGAAAAGCTTGGTGGTGTGGCTCAAACTCCAGTGGCCAAGCTCGTGGCTCAGAACGGCGACAACCTCTTCCGGCTCACTCTTCTCAAGCAGGGTGTCGTAGATCACAATGTGCTTCTTCCAGGGAAGACCGTAGAAGTAGGCATTGCTGTGGGCGCTGCGCTTGCTACCGTCAATGACATGCAGCTCAGAAAGAGGGAACTTCAGCTTTTTGGCCAGGTTCTCGACGCCAGTCTTGATGGTACCGGGCTCCAGAGGGGACAGCTTGTTGAACAGGGGCAGGATGACAATGGGGTAGATGGTGATCGCGAAGACCTGAACAAAGACTCCGAAGAGCCACAGGTAGTAAAAGAACGAGTTGCCAGTGTTCTGGACGATCTTGAGGATAGCGCTGATGATGGGAGTTCCAAGGACAATGCCGAGCATCTGGCCCTTAAGCATATCCGTCACCCACAGGCCAAGTGTCTGCTTGTTGAAACCGAACTTCTCCTCGAGCACAAAGGTGTTGTAGTATGAGGTAGGAAGCGAGAGAATAGTAGAGATAATGTTGAAACCGAGGATGAAGAGTAGCGTCTGAGTAATCTCGCCCTGGAATTGACCGGGAAGGTACCGTGCCAGGATGAAGCCGCTAAGACTCCAGAGCTTAGGGAGCACATCACCGTAGACGAAAGCGATATTCTGAATTTGACCGTAGAGACCTGAGATAAAACCGAACTTGGACTTGGCGCGACCGTATGCCTAGATAAAAATAATCTCATGTAAGCCTGTCTGTTCTTGCTTCGGCGTTGCACAATTCCATACCTGACTTTGGTCATAGACCTTTTGAGAGACCTCACCCGCGAGAACCTTAGGAGGAGTCTTCTGTTGCAAAACCTTGTACTGACGGAAGGACAGAACACCTTCAAGGAGGAACTGACCCAGAGAGAATCCCACAAGGACGTTCTTCCATGGGAAGAGCGGCCTGTCGAGGATACGCGCGAGTTGCTAACATATCCATCAGCAAATAAATCCCCAATATATGAGATGAATAGGAGATTATGAAGGACATCTGGTTTCCTTAGAGACTTACCTCGAGAATCCACATGGTGCAGACGCGTGTGTTAAGAGAAAGGAGGGTCAAAGAAAGCTACAGGTGTTATTGTCGGGGCTGCCTTAGTCAGAAGTCGGATCGACATGGGGCCGCAATCAACAATGCAGGGACAATCCCTGTGCTTTACGTCAAAACTATAGAAAAACTATCCGTAATCACTCCAAAGATCTCTTCGTTCTTTCAAGAATTCTTTACAATATTGAATTTAATTATTTTTTTTTAGATTGTGGTCCGAGGTTGAACAGATAAGTACTCTTTGCCTTCTACATTTTCGACCATAACCTATAGCAATTTACATAGGGCTTGTCCATGCAGACGCAAAATCGTTGAAACAAAAAAAAAAACCTCTTCAAACACAACTCCCTAGAACACAAGAAAAAGAAGCACCTCTTCTCTTTATCGTGACTCGTATCCTCCCTCCGTACATTCTCTAGTCCAGAGCCCCCCCCACCTGCCTGATAGACACTCAGGGCATCTCAAAACAGGGTGGGGGCGAGTACTGGACCAGGGAGACGGGGCAGGGTTATGAAAACCTCCTCTCTATTTAAGCCGGGGATATCTGTAAATGTCATACTTTCACTTTTCCGACTCGTCGTGACCGTAAAAACTTTTCTGTGATGAAACACATCGCGAATCGTAAGCCTAGGGCCCGGCAGGTCGGAGTTTGGCCCGCAAGAGTGATGCAAAGCTTCCTTCGCTCATTTATCTTGATTCGACGACGAAACTCCTATACCTGCTGGTCTCCTAAGGACTGGACGCCGATTGAAATGCACAGCTTTACTGCTGAACGGGCTCCAGGATGTTACCGCTATATCGAGGGTTAGTCCAAGGTCCCCAGAAACGCAAGAATCAATACTTACGCAACAATGTTAGCCCATCCAATCAGACGCCAGTGCTTGTCAATTCTTCGGCTGATGGCGATCTTCTCGCCGATTTCTGTGCATGCGGGGCTAGTCAGAGCAAGCTTGGCGGCATCAGCCTTGACACCGAGGACACTAGAAAAGAACTGTTAGTTTACCACTGATCTCGATAGTCATGTTTCATGTATTTAGGGTGGCTTACCGAGCTCCAGCGGCCGAAGAACCAATGTTAACCATCAGAACCTCATTCTTGGCGAGCTTAGCAACCTTGGCCTGTGGAAATTGTTAGCAAATCCATGCTTCATATCAAAAGCTCGAGGAAGGGAAAACTCGCCTGCTTGCCATCGGCGGTCTTGACACCGAGCAAACGACGGAGCAAGAAGTAGTTGACTTCGATCTCAGTGTAGATAGAAGGCAATTGGCCACGGTGACCCAGGACGAAACCAACGAGACGATCAGCACGGCACAGGGTGGGATCGATGAGAGTTCCAACACCGATGAGACCACCGGGAACGGCGAGCTTGAGGGGGTTCTGCTCGGCGAAGAGAGACTCAATGCGAGAGTAGATCGGACGGCACTGAACCTTTCCATCAGCATCCTTGGTAACGAGACCAGGACGGATTTCGATCTCGTCTTGCAGCTTGATGACTCCGTTCAGGATCGAACCACCGGCGACACCTCCCTTGAGCTCATCGATCTCGGCACCGGGCTTGTTAACGTCGAAGGAACGAATGACCTAAATAACGAGGAAAACCATTAGTTATACCATCTCTGCAGTCCCTCCGTAAGGAAACCGATTCTTACCATCATGTGAGGCTGAGCGGTAAAGTCGCGCACGGGGACGGGGATGCGTGAGATCAGGGCCTCGCAGACGGCATCGACGTTGTACTTCAGCTGGGCAGAAATGGGAATGATAGGCGAGCCATCGGCGACGGTACCACGGATGAACTTCAGGATAGACTGGTAGTGCTGCAGAGCACCCTCCTCGCGCATGAGATCGACCTTGTTCTGCAGAATAACGATGTGGTTGAGCTTCATAATCTCAATAGCAGCCAAGTGCTCGGAGGTTTGCGGCTGGGGGCAGGTTTCGTTTCCGGCAATCAGAAGCAGAGCAGCGTCCATGACGGCGGCACCAGACAACATGGTAGACATGAGAATGTCGTGACCGGGGCAGTCGACGAAAGACACATGGCGCTCCAATCTGTAACGTCCCTCACATCCCTCACGCTCACAAGGCGGGTCAACCTCCTTCTCACTACCGTAACTCCTGTAGCAAGTCGGCCGGGGGCAAGCAGGGTTGTCACACTTGTAGACCTTAGCGTTGGCGTAACCAAGCTTGATGGTAATGTTCCGCTCCAATTCGTTCTTGAATCTGACAGTCTGCACAGTTGACAGAGCCTTGACAACTGTACTCTTTCCGTGAGCGACGTGACCGATTGTACCGATGTTGATGGTGGCTTGGCGAGCAATGATCTCAGGCGACAGAGGAGTCAATTTTGACAGATCCAGGGCGCTGGGTTCGGGCTGCTCTGGCAGCTCAGGGCGCTGCTTCTGGGGCACAGGCTCGGCCTTCTTCATGGAAGACTTGAGAGGCTTGTCGAGGGGCTCTTGGTCGTCGAAGTCTTGGGCATTGTTGCCGTCCAAGATGGGCGAGCCGGGCTGGCTCTCGTCGGAGAAATCTCCATTCGTAGCCATATTTGCAGATTTTTCGAGTCGCAAGCGTTAGACAACGGTCTTTTCCGTCTCGGGGCGAAGGGTAAGGGGGTGGAAGGTGGTGGGGAGTGGCGGAGAGTGGAGTGATGAAGAGCCGGATGAAAATTGCAGGGCGATATGATAATGGAAGAATGTAATGGTGGGGGGTTTGTGCAGTGGAGAGCGAGCGGGCGGTGACTGAACGCTCGCCCCTACAATTAATTATCTCTATACAGCGAAGCTTAAAGCTATCAATTTGGATAATATTTGGAATGAGATATTGTGATTGGAATTATTTGTTGGATTTTCTGAACATATAATTTCGGTGGATGGCTCTCATGAGTCATTCGCACAGAGAAAACCCTTTGTCGGTGAAAGCCGCACCTCGAGTACAGCTCATCCAGAATTAACTTATAGGTCCACTAGTATGTATAAAGTTTTTAAGTACATATAATTGATTTATTTTTGAGTTAGTATAGCTATAAATAAAACATGTTTACATGCTAGTATGCGTAACATTCAAGTTGAGTGCAAAACTTTTGATTTGTCCTTAAGATATATTTTGGTCTAACAGTACAGTGGGTATAAAGGGCAAACATGGACACAACCATTTACTCGTCATCACTCTCATCACTCGACTCAAGTTCCTCATCCTCATCATCCTCAGAGTCAATCAGAGTATCCGGATCTTCCGCCGGTAGCATCACAAAGGCGGCCAGACAGGTGATGCGGTTTCCAGTCTCATAGGTGCTCAATACACTGCCAACTTGGGGAATGCCCTCTTGAGCCTCCTTGGAGCCCTTAGACTTCTTGGAAAGAGTAAGGTCTTTGCTGGTGGCTCTCCAGACACGGACCACACCATCGCTGTTACCGGCCACAACCAGAACGCTATCACGAAGGTCCTTCGCTTGGTCCTCCAGACTCAAGACCTCGAAATCCTTGATGCGTCCTGGGAAACCAGCTTGCTTTCCACCAATCTGAGCAACAGGAGTCGCGTGAGGAATGGTCGAGTCGGCGTCTTCCTCTACCTCCTGCAATTCTTGAGTCGAATAGAAAATGACACGACCGTCCTCAGTGGAAACAGCCAGCAAGTCATCTTTCTCATCGCCCTTTGTGGGCCGTGGAACATACTTCATCTGGTGAATTTTGCTCCGTGGACTGGGGACCACTCGGCACTTGGGAGTTGAATCAATTCCAAATACCACCGCACCCCATTCGAAAGCCACCGCAAATTCCTCACCAGCGGCATTCCAAGCGATGCGCTGTCCCTCTCCTTTGCTGTACTTGCCCTCCTTCACACTCTGTAGTAACTCCCGATCAAAATTCAGCACACCGGCCTTTCTACCGGTCACCAGATTCCAGAGTCGCATACACTTCTCTCCCTTGCCAACACTCAGCATCAGCTTCATGCTAGGATGCACAGCAAAGTGGTTCACTCCGGCTGGAGCGGCACCCTCTGGCGCTGTGTCACCACTGGGTCGGCCATAAACCTTAGGGCGTGGCGCTTTAATGGTCGAAACGACAGTCCAATCACGGGTTTTTGATACCGAGATACTGTTATCCTCGCCAGCGGCGAGTAACTTGCTTCGAGAGGGGAAGCTCAAGGCGGAGATGCTGGCGGTATGGTGCAACAAGGATCCCAGTTCGCGGTTCCTTGGGTTTTCGAGGATTTTGTTTCCGGCTAGGGTCGGCACAGAGGGGTAATCATCGTTCACGGCGGGCGGGGCAGCGGAGATCGAGTAAAGATTGATACGCTCATCAGTGGAGCCACTGGCCAGAATAATCTTCTGTGCGTCGCCCTTGTCGGTAGGCTTGGGCAGTGGAGAAAGCGCAAGACAACGAATAGCGGACCCATGGGCTTCGAACAAAAAGGTATCGACACATTGAATGTCGGTAACAGAGTCTTTTGAGGCATCCTTCTTGGACTGCAGAGAAGATGCGGGGATGCCGGCAGTGAAACCATGCAACACCCGTTCATAGGAGCCCGTGATCACTTGGACGGTCAAAGCTGCATCTGGAGCTTGCGATGGGGTAGCTGTGGATTTGACGGCCTTGGAAGGGGATTGGGCAGATGTGTCCTCCTTAGGAGGGTCATTTCTCTTTCTCTTGGCCATTTTTCTGGTTTTCCTTTACGTAGGTAAAGTGTGGATGGTATGGGATTAACAAGTTGGAGCTGGCGGAGGTTTTTTTTTTTCCTTGGTTATCGATAGCAAAGTGGATGCCTTGATACCTGGAGGCATGCTTGGTGCCTTGTTGCCTTGTTGCCTGGATCCTCCTTTGTTCTGTCGTTGCCTTATTGCCTGAGCTGCAAACAGACCAGACCTCCTCGTATGGAATGTGTATCAATACACAATACGCGTCTGACTCAGTATCACAAGTGTGCCAACACATTGAAACTAAAGAACATAATCCTCATCCACTTGACTCAGGATGAGAATAATATACCTCGTACATCCATTGTAAAGAATCTATTATGCATCTGTTCCCTTGTTAGATGTTGTTAAATTATATATGCCTAATATTTTCCCATATTAAAAAAACATTCCTATTAATGAAAACCAACGGGCAAAAACCCCAGTAACCATGTTACGGTATCATTACTTTCAACCACACTGAACCTGCACTCGCCGACGACTTCCCTTTTTTCCCGCGCCAACCCGTACTGAAAAGTCCTCCCTTTCCTGCCCTCCATCGCCTCACGCGACAACCACATCATCTTTCATCTCGATCAGCGATTTTTTCAATCTGAATGACCCTGGTCAATTCACTCTCTTTTTCCCCGCGTTAATCGGATGCTGTGTTCCAAAGTTAGACCTCATGCTCCGCGACGAGCTTCTCCGGTCTAAGAACGATGAGATCGCGTAAGTTTTAATTTTGAAAATTGGCCTTTGCCTAGGTCCAGACCTTATGGACGCGTTTGGGGACTAATGACCGTTCAGAAACTGTTTGTTGTCGCGCAAGCGAAAACTGACCGAATTGTATTATGCGACCGTGGGTTTTGAGGGTGCGACCGCCGATTCTCACTATCATCAAAAAGAACAGGCGTTTCTCGACGCCAACGACCTCTCCAAGTAAGTCCTTTCACCTCATTTCTCTCTCTGTAATTATACAAATCCCATCCCCAATTTGTATATGCTTGTCATCATAAACTCCAATGGCGCGTTACTTATCACTGGCGCAGAGGTCGTTACTTTGATGAATCCACCTTACCGTCGCCTGCCCATGCGCGCACTCGCGATGCCACTAAAAAAGTGATCGCATCGTCGGCAACCACTGCGCCAAAATCTCAACAGGCTCCTGGTATCACTCCACCACCAACATTAGATGGTAACGCTGTTTCAATCCCGACCGACGCCAGTCCACGGAGAACACCTGCTGTGGCTCCGCTAGCAACCACAAAGCCTGTCGCATCCATTCAAGAAGATTCAACAAGCTTCGACGAGTCTCCTGTACCTGCCACTAGCCCACAGGCATCCCTAGGACAGGGCGTTCCAATCTCCACCGCGCCATCTAATCCCTCCGCTGAACAGTCAAGCGCATCGGTACCAGAAACCCCCATCAGTTCCCAAGGACGGAATGGAGCAGAGGGCAAATTCTCTCCCGATGCGGCGACGACTACCACCCCCTCACTGGAAATACCATCTACAACTCTCCCCAAAAAGAAGCCCGAGTCACGACCTTCTCTCACTATAGGCCCCTCGAACCAAGACCAACCACTCTCCCCCGCCTCCTCCATTGATCCATATTCTAATAATACCCCCGCGCCTGTCACTGCTTCCCCCGTCACCAGCCCTGGAGAGGAAGCTGCAGAAGCTGGGAAGAGCGGCCACCCAAGTCCACAACATGAACGGTCCATGCAACCCCGTCGAAGCTTGGTTCCATCGACTCCCGATGAGCAATTGCGAATGGAGGAAGCACAGTCAATGCAGTTTACGGAAGAATCCAAGACTGAGGTACCTTCATCGAATATGGTGATTGTGGAGAGTGTAAATGCCGATAAGGATTCCATGGAGGTCGATCAGGAATCTGTCCAAAGAACAGACCAGGCGAAACTCCAAGACCAATCAACTGGGGCTGGAGCTGAAGACTTGTCACCAACGGGTCACCCATCTGAAGGAGTCGAGCCCGTTAAGGATGCTGACGACCCATCGGCAAGCAAAAAGCCACAAGTCATCCCGTCAACGCAGCCTGGTCTTTCACAACCCGAACGAATGACAACTCGAGTGTCATCAGGAGCTATTCGGCACAAGTCTGTTTCAGAAATCCTGGGAGAAACACCCCGAACACCCCATACTGTCAGCGATCATGACGCCCCCGATAGTGTAGCTCGAATGCGGTTCAAGGATCGCAAGGACCGGGAGAAGGAGAGGACTCGACTTGCGACTGTGGTTTTTCCAAATATGACTCCGCAGCAGGATAAGACCGATTCGATGGATCTTGTGCATGGAGACTCTGGTGATGCCATTGCCAAGCTGAATCAGGAGCAAGATTATCTTTTCACATTGTTCTTGAATCGGGCATATGCGCCTCCTCGGGGAATGAATATGAGCACACTACTTGCATCTGCTCATAAAACTTTGAGCACCGACAATCATTCGTTGGAATACAAGGAGCAAATGAATTGCCGTACCTTGCGACGCATATACGCATTGCAGAACGCCAACCGGTGGCCCCTCCGACAAATGAAGCGAGCTCCTGAACCTTCCCGCCAGGGTACCCATTGGGACGTCGTCCTGGATCATATGAAGTGGATGCGAACGGATTTTCGTGAAGAAAGAAAGTGGAAAATTGCAGCCGCAAAAAGTTGTGCTGATTGGTGCGCGGAGTACGTGAACAGTGATGAGGAACACCGAACTCTACTTCGTGTCAGCGCAAAGATCCCGACGCCAATTGCTTTGACACAAGATATCTCAAAGACAGAGGGTGCTTCTCCGGAAGATACGAGCGATGAAGCTGCAGCATTTCACCCAACTCCAGACCTTGTACCATCGGCCGAGGAAGAATCAGTCAGTGATGGTTTCAACGAAGAGTCTCGACATGATCTTCGGGATACTGTTGCCCCTGCTGCTATCTTCTCTCTTGGTTCAGACGAATTCAACTTCTCTGTTGATATGACTCCGGCAGCAGAGAAGCTTCTTGATGAATTACCACTGTACGAACCGATGCGATTTACACCGGGCACTCAACTGCTTGCTTTCAAGCAACCACCGGATTCGGTCTGGAAAACCGAGCTTCTGCCTGTTTCTAAATTTGCTTCGACGAAAATTACCTTCCGCGACGATGAACGGCCTCGCAAGCGAAGTCGCTACGACTATTCTCAATATGGCTCCGATTCGGAATATCGCATTACCGAGATTCCCCCAGAGCAGACAAATGTTGCCTTATTCAGGCCTGAGAATAAACCCATTCGTGATCGCATTCACCCGGGCCACTCTTTCAGACCACCAACTGAACATCCCATGCCGTCTGTGGGTTTCTTCGAGTCTCGACAATCTTCACAATGGACTATGTCCGAGGATGATGAACTTCGCCATTTGGTCAAGGAGTATTCTTACAATTGGTCTCTAATCTCCAGTTGTCTGACATCGCCTTCATTGTTCACTTCTGGAGCCGAGAGACGAACCCCTTGGGAATGCTTCGAGCGCTGGGTAGGGTTGGAAGGCCTTCCAGCAGATATGTCAAAGACCCAGTACTTCCGAGCTTATCACCAGAGGCTTGAAACAGCCCAGCGTACTGTGCTGGCCCAACAGCAGGCTGCCCAGCAGCAACAGCAGGCGCAGCAGCAAGCCAATAATGGCCAAGTGCAACCACCTGTTCGTCGCCGGACCACTCAACCTCTACGTGTAGACAGGAGAAGATCTTCACGACACCTTGCATTGTTGGATGGTATGCGCAAGCTGGCCAAAAAGCGTGAGACAATGATTCAGAAGCAACAGCATGCCTCTCATCTCGCTTCGCTAAGAAAGGCGAATGAAGCCAACCAGCCCAAGCCCCCGATCACTACCCCCGCGGAATTCAGCCGTCTTAAGTATGAACGGGAAATGAAAATGCAAGAAAGACAGGAACAATACCGACAACAGATGATTGCCCAGCAAAGAGCCAGCCTCGCTGCTCAACGTGCCGGACAGTTGCCTAACCAGCAACAACCAGCAATGAATCCCCAAACACGACCGCCGAATAGTATGCCGCCCAACACTGCCAATGCAGCCGTGCCTAATGGAACGCCGAATGGAGTTCCTGCTGGTCTGCCTCCTGGTGCCGGCCTTAACCAAGGTCGGACCCAGCCGATGCAGGGAATGCCCGCTGGAGCGGCGCCAGTGAATGGCCAATTGCCTGCCAATGCGATGGCCCTGAAAATGATGCCTCAGGGCCAAATGCAACAACCCCCAGGCGCAAGGCCCGGCATGGCGATGCAGACATCTCCGGACAATACACGTGTTATTCGAGAGGCCAATCGTCTGCAGGAGCAGCAGCGTCTGTTGCAATCTCGACAACAGGCCCAAGTTCCTCAGCAGGGCCAGCCCCAGCAGGCACAGCCGCCATTCCACAACCAGCAATTTGCGCCTCAAGGCTCTCATTCGCCCAACCTCAACAATATGCCGAACGTTAACGGTGGTCCCAATAATCCTGCAATGATTGCAGCGCTGCAGGCTCAAGGAGGAATGCAAAGCCCCTCATTCCACAGTGGCACACCTCAAGGTGTTTCGACACCTTCTCCTCGCATGGGTCAGCCCAACCCTCTCTCGAGTGGCGTTGTTCCAACCATCAGCACTTTCCAAAGTCAAATTCAACGCGCCAACCCTAATCTCTCTGCAGAACAGATAAGCAAGATGGCGACGGATCGACTCAACCAGTATCAGCAGCAGCGCATGTCCCAGCAAGCGGCCATGAATGCTGCTGCCGGAGGAATGAACAATGTCCAAGCCAACTACCAAGTGCCGCATGATGGAAACTTCCAGACTCCTCAGCAGCCGGGCATGCCTAACGGCAATCCGGCCATGCAGGTTCCTCAGAACCAAGGTTTCTCCCCGATGATGCGTGTTCCTCAAACCAACCAGCAGACTCGGGTTGCTCCTACTAGTTCGCCTGCTATGAATGGAGCTGTTCCTCAGACCAGTCGAAGCGCTACGCCTCAGACTCAGCGCAGCGGCAGCGCACAGGCTGGCGCTGTGCAAGGCTCTAATAAGAGCCCACACCCACCTCCAGCTCAGACAGCGAGTAGTTAAGTTTCTTAAATGGATCTTTAACACTCCTGTCATCACCCACCCACATCCTATCACACCTTACTACGCCTTCTCTACCCTTTTATTCGACTGTACATATTTTACACCCTCACCCCCTATTCTGATTTATTAACCCTTGACTTCTTTTCTCTTTTACTGCACTGGTGGTCCGGGCGGCGGCGGCGCACCTTGATTTTCTCCTTATTTTGTCCTTCAAAGCCCCTTGATTCCGTTACCGTTTGCGAGCTATCCTATGTCCGAACCTTCTAGCGAGTTCATTAAACTAATGGACCTGATATGACACTGGCTCCCTGTTACCAGTGATCATCCCCTTGAGTTTGGGCATGTATTATTTTGGGATGGCGAAAAACTCTGGGCTTAGGGTTAGAACCCAGGAATTGATGAATATGAATTGTATGATTAGTTTTGAATCTTTAGCAATCATAGCCGGACCTTTGTCTGGTTTTTGCGTAATTGCCAGTATCTGCTTTCAAAGTGAAATGTTCTTCCAACACCTGCAACTAACTAATGGTCCTTTACTCGTTATACCAAGATATCGACGGACGTAATTGATGAAGCATAACAGAACAAGAGTACAGGCATTTAGTTTGGAGTTTCACGAAAAGATTCAAGAATTACTTCAAGAATAAAATACAAATATGTGTTTCCGCTACTTTTTTCTTTCTTTTCCATTTATACCTAAATTATGCGCTTGAATAGCTGCTGTCCTCACAAGTTGTAACGATGCTATACCTCGAGACACCGCCTTTAACATCATTAGCGCGCGCTTGATACCGGTTTTGCCACCGCCCTGCCTGGAGCTTTCATATTACATCGAATTCAACTTTGCCTCAACTGCCATACTCACAGCACACTCCGACCCTATCACGATGTCTTCATCAGGGGGCTTCGGAAACCATAATAATGGTTCCGCAAAACCATTCTCTCTTTCCTCAAACTCCAACGGCGCCCCCAAGAAAACAGCCTTCAACTTCCAAGCAGGTCGCGGCCGTCCTACCGACTCTCTAGCAGGCAAGAGTCGCGCTCTCCCTCGCCGACCACATCAACTTGGGCATGGAGACTCCTCAGACGAAGATGAGCGCGCACCCACACACGAGGAGGTGTCCGGTTTTGACACTCTTACGGGCGACGCAATCACCGCCGACGGAGAAGCTGTTAAGAAGCAGGGCCCGCTGGTGATCCCGGTCACGAGTAAGAACAACTGGCGCGATCGCGCTGGTGCCAACGTGAAGAAAGGGAAAAACCTGCTACCAGCTGAAGTCCAGGCCATGCAAGAGGCTCAAAGGAATGGAAAAGCTCCTGGAGGCAATGTTGAAACCGAAGGGCCCAGTATGGCCTATGGGCTTAGTTTTGCGCAGAAGGGCGAACAAAATGGACCTGATGCTGCCGATGAAGATCAACCTATGGAAGAGGTGAAACAGGTTTCGCCTCCCCCCGCCGCGAGCAAGCCTCTCACGGACGATGAGATCGCTTTACAAGCTCTGATTCGGGAGACCAAGGGAGAGCCAGAGCGGAGATCAGATCTGGTGATCGAGGCCTCGAAACCTCGCGACGAGGAGGAACAAGCGTATTCTCGCTATGACGAAGCCAGCCAATTTCGGTCGGATGTCGAATCTCGTCCTGAACCTGCGACATTGGACCAATACAATGCTATCCCAGTCGAGGAATTTGGCGCTGCTTTGTTACGAGGAATGGGGTGGAAAGATGGTCAACCTATTGGACGGGGCAACTATGGTTCTGCAGCGCCAACAGACAAAGAAAAGAAGCCTCTTGTCCCAGTACGACGCCCTGGGTTCCTGGGAATTGGAGCCAAAGATTCTTCAGGTGGGAAAGGCGCCGAAGCTGAGCTCGGGGCCTGGGGAAAATCAGCTATGCGCAAAGCGTCACGAAAACAGGGCGAAGAGAACGGCAATGCCAATGCCGAGGGTGTCTATATGCCGGTCACAATGCGCAACAAAAAGACTGGCGAATACATGACCGAAGAAGAGCTTGCTGAGCTAAAGAAGAAGGCTGCTGCTCCACCATCGCCAGAAAAGGATGACTGGCGTGAGAGACGGGATCGCAATCTAGAGAAGAGTGGACGAGACAAGGATCGCGAGTACCGCAAGCGCGATTATGATGACGATGATTATCGCTCTGATCGGAGAACTGGATCTTCTCGTCGTGACCGAAGCCGTTCGAGTGGCCGCCAATCTTCTTCTAGACGCTCGCGTTACGACGATGATGACCGCAAGAAGGATGATCGATCCTACCGGGATCGTGACCGTGACCGTGACAGAGATAGTCGACGAGACCGGGATGATGATAAAGATTCTCGCAGAGACCGAGACCGTGACCGAGACCGACGGCCCCGAGATGACCGATACAGCAGCTCACGGCATTCCTCTCATTCATCTCGACATGACCGGGACCGAGATCGGGACCGCGACTCCCGGCGAAGCCGTCGAGATGAATAATTTCCATGATATGATTGACTACGTTGCGAAGCTCTTGTATATGATGGACTGCCGAACAGAGCCATGACTCCTTCAAAATAGAGATACCCTGGATCATACAATGTAAATTAGCTGGACATCAAACGCATAAACGAAGAAGAATTTCAATTCTATGAGAAAAGTAGATGGCTTTTATCTGATCCCACCCCAATGATACTCCCATAAAACAAAGCGCCCGTCATGTACACAAGAGGTAAAATCACATTTAACCTTCCAACATAATCACATCCTTCTCTTGCTCCTCCACATTTGCATCAGCCATGTTCAGATCAAGACTCTTCAATCCACCAAGTCCAACACCGTCATCCATCTCGCTCAGAACCCACTCCACCAGGTAAGAGTCATCGGTGAGCTCCTCAACGCGCTTGTAATGCCTCTCAGTATAGGCAGCCAGAGCAGCCAGAATATCCTTCAATCCAGCGGCAGCACGTCCATTCTTGCCACGGACTGACTGGGTCGCCAGCTCAACGAATGTAGAAGCAGGGTATGACCGGAACAAGGCGTACATAATGCGCTGGGAAACGCGCGAGGTACGCGCATTGGTGTTCCAGTCACGCAGGCGGAGAAGCAGAGTGCGCAGGTTCACAGCATCAAGCGACTGGAGAACCTCGTCAATAGAGGGATTACCAGACAAGCTGTTTGCTGCGAGTGCGCGTTCCTCCGCGGGCAGGGTGAGGTCATCGGCAGCGTTGATGGCACTTGTGAAGAGCGAGAGCAGACGGCCAGGGTGGTTCAACTGGAGTGCCAAGGTGATGGCTTCACGGTAAGCACCAGCGCGAATGTAGTTCTGGAGTTGCTGGTCTTGCTCGACGCGCTCGGAGTTAGCGTTCACGGCGGCTGTGTAGGTGGCGGAGGTGGTGTCGGACCACATGGTGACGGTGGCATCTGCGGCACCGGAGGCGAGGGCGTAGGGAGATTTGACTTTGGAGGAGGTGGGCTTGACATCAGCGCGTGAACCGGACGGGGTGGGACTGGCAAGAGACCAGACTCTGTCTGTGTGGTTGTCCAGCACGGTCTCTTGTTCACCAGTGTACGGGCTCCAGATCTTGACCAGACCGTCAGCGGCTGCCGAGGCGATAAGAGGCCTCGTTTGAATAGCGTTCTTAGCGGCTTTGTCTTCTTCCTCGTCATCATCGTCGTTGTGCTTGGAGATCTGTGGGGGTGGCAGCCAAATAGTCTTCAGGACACTTCCAGTGTGGCCTTCAAATGTAAGAAGACAGCTGTAGTCAGACAAAGACCAGAGTTTGACGGTCTTATCACCCGAAGCCGTGGCGATCAGTCCTCGAGATGTGCTGGTTCCGGCTTCAGAGTTGATGATGGGTGTGTCCTTAGGAGCAAATCTGACGGACCAAACACCTCGCTTGTGACCACGCAGAACACCAATCGCAGTACCCTCTTCAGCGTCCCAGATTTTCACAGTCCGATCCTGGGAGGCGGAGGCAAACAAAGTACCTGTTGAATCAATGTCTAGAGCATTAATGTCCTTTTCGTGTGCTTTCCTAGTGTAGATTGCTTTGGGGGAGTGTGTCTTGTCGCTACCAGCCTTAAGCGGGCTCAGTCTGCCGGTATCCCAACGCTTCAGGGTGCGGTCCTGAGAACCAGTAATCATGAATGCAGGCGGGTGGCTAAGCGGATCCTTATAAGCACCGCTGCTAGTTTGCGGTGGTGTTCGTGGCAAAGCAACGGCTCCCAGAGATTCAGCGTGCCCAGTGAAGGTGGCAAAGCAGGTATATGATGAGTTTTTGGGATCAAGACGCCAAAGTCGGGCAGTATTGTCCTTTGCCGCAGTTGCGAGCCAGTGTCCAGACCAGTCTACATCAATTGCGATGATGATGTCTTCATGGCCCTCAAGATGGGCAATATCGGCACCAAAGAACTGCTCACCCTCAGCTGATGGCCTGTCTTCAGACGGAGCAACAGAGACCACGCGAATACTCTCCGTGTTGGTGGCCAAAGCGAGCATTGACCGGTCCGGTCCAACGAAAGCCAAATCAATGATCTCGTCGTCATTTCCGGAGATGCGGCGGGTAATTGTCAGCGGAGGCAAGTCTGACCCTGGCTTATAGTCTGACAGCGGCTCAATCGAATGCAGGCGGATGGTCTGGTCTGCGTGAACCGTCATCACATAAGGCAAGCCAGGCAAGTACTGGATAGAAATAATGCTCTCATATTCCTCGCCCGCCTCTTGTTCCTCAGTGACTTCGCTACCCCGGTTGCAGTCCCAAACACGCAATTTACCATTCTCACCACCAATAACGCACAGACCGCTGTCTGCGATGAAAGAGGCAGCCTCCACGCTCTCGAGAACGGGGATGATTCTGCGAGTTTTCCAAGTTTTAGCATCCCAGATGATGACTGTCTTGTCTCGGCTCGCAGACAGCAATGCATTCTCTGAAGGCGAGAACGACAGGCTGCGCACCAGGGAGACATGCGAGTCGAGCGATGCAACCGCCTTCCTCTTGTGCAAATCAAAGACCTTAACCTTGCCCTCATCACTACCGCAAGCTAACCGGAATCCAGCAGTTGACTCTGTGGCATCATCCATGTCCTCATCTTCATCCTTGCGCTTGGACTTCTTCTTCGAGGATTTGATCTCGTCCGAAGAAGAGGCAACCTCGAAAAAGCAGAGCGCGGAGATGACTCCGCGGTCGTGGAAGGTGTGTGTAGCAAAGCCACCTCGAATATCCCAGACCTTAATCGACCCATCGGCACCACCAGTGGCTAGCAATGTACCGGTCTGATCGATCGTAGTTGTAACCACTGGGGAGGGGTGGGGCTTGAGGGTCCGGAGAAGCTCTGCTTCAATTGACTTCGAGTCTTCGTCGAAAGGTGAAAGACGGTAAATGCGCATAGACATAGAGCGGGAACAAACAATGGCATGTGATGCGGAGGGTGTAACTAGAGACTGCGTGAGTATTCATCTCCTCCGAAAATTGAGATTGATACATACGGGCTAAGCTTGTGATAATCTCTCCATCCTGCAGAAAGATCCTGGTCAGCACACTTTCATGAAGATTCTTCATACCGCAAAAATACTTACACCTTCCAGACTAGCGAGCTGGTCACCAGTCTCAAGGTCCACGATTAAGGCATCCTCGCCGATGCAAGAAAGCAAAATGCGACCGCTGGCATCCAGCGCCGTACTGCCACCGGTGTAAATGGGGCGGAGGGTCCGAGACGCCTCGAAGGTGGTTTTCACAACAGCCTTCGACATTATTGAAAATTGCGCCTGTGAGCTCTTTAACCCATGCGCTTTCTCTAAAAGTCGAGAATCGCAAAAAGCTCGGGCAACTTTTTTTTGGGAGTTTGCAGTGTTTGCTCAGGCGATAAGATAATATACAGATGGTCCGTGCACGAAGCGCCGCAGACGCCGTCACACGTGTCTCACCTCACTTTTATCCTTCATCTTTCTTTGTTTAATCCTCTTTATCGGCAAAAGCAGAACCTGAAGACTATAACAGGGAGGTGATGTGATCACCCCCGGCACTAGGTGTTCCTCATTCGTGATGGGCCGCCAGGCTTATTTGAACCGGCTCGCTTTGGTAAGCCCCCTTCATAATTGATCCCTCCTTATCTGGATCTATAGTATATTGTTTCCTGTTGATGTTCCCCATGGTACAATATGGACTATTCAGTCTCTTTGTCTTTGTCTTGTTGCTTGGAATTTTTTGCGGAACTCAAGCATCATGTTTGGTATTGCATCCGATATCTACTTGTGATATGATGATTCTCTTTCTCAATGCATAGCACATTTCACAAGACTTCTGTTTCCTTTTGGCCTGTTCTTCTTCAATTTCACGCCTTGTCCCTCACAACTCGGCATTATTAACCGTTCTCAAGGGTCGGTCACCATACGAACCTCCAGAGACAGCGACAGTCGACCCTTCAAATCCAGTGAGAAGGGTTTCTAACATACATTCCGACAATTACATGCAACAGTATGATGCACGAGGGCATCATGTCAACCCTGAGTCCAAAGCTCTGGGCCGAGAGCTCCGCAGAGCGAAAAATGACATCCTCTCTACTATGGGGATCGTGGTTAGTGGCGAGGACCGAAATGCCAGCACATCCAATGAAGAACAGAAGATGAACCAAATCGCAACTGAGAATGACTTCGGCTTGGTTATAACAACACTAGATCAGCTATTCGTGTTCTTCAGCACCTGGTGGTCATCATCCCTTACAGGACGCATTCTGGTAAGATATGCCAACAAAACCATCTGTGATGCACTGGTATCTGACATTGGCTATACAGACATTCAAGCACTATGCTCACGCACCATTGCTGGATGTCATACGCTCTGAGCGCGAAACCACGGGAATTTTAGGGTTTTATTGTGCTGGTATTCCTGCCTGGGCAATTTCTAGCTCATTAGCAATTGCCCGCGAAAATCCTCTCAGGCGCTTTCTCCTCACAATTCGTGATTATGTCTTGGGATTCACCGACAGCAGTAGTCTGTCCTTGAGTATTCGTGCTTTCTTTGCTATGGGCTACCACGTGTAGGTTGCTCTCATATCACCAATTATACACCGATGCTGACGATGGCTATAGGACAAAGCATTCAGTTCTCATCTTGTCCCTTGAGGCATACATGTATTCTGTGCTTCAAACACTTTCATTAGTGCCTTCAAACTCCATCCCCAGTCTTCGAATGTTGATCCCCTTTGGCGAGGCTTCTTTGTTCCGAATCCCGCCTCTGCCTGTGGACTTTTCTCTCCCATCAATTGGGGGTTTTGTGATGCAACTTCTGACGTCCCCTGGAGTTCTGACATTTGTCTACGCATTCTACCTGCGCCCAGAGTTAGAGGAGCGCATTTATAGACTGATCCGACGCCAAATCCCCAAACCTACCGTCGCAGACGAGCTTTCGATTCGAGTTGCCTACGAGGAAAACCTTCTTGAATGGGTCGCCCCAACCCTGGGACGCAGATCAGAAGAAGAAACTCGCCGTGCGAAACTTACATTGGCGCAAGATATCAAACAAGAGCTCGTCGCTTTGCGAGGATGGGTATTCTCTCTATTCGGGCTTTTGTCCAATAAGACCCCAGATCAGCCGCGAATCGATGGGCGAGACCCTGAGAGCATTGAAAACAACCTCAGACAATCGATTGAGTCACTACAACATGAGCTCGAAGAAGTTCAACTTCGTGCGAATCTCGCTGGAGTCGAGGCGCGTGATATTTTAGCTAGACCTTTGGAAACCATCGCTCGTGGTGATGCCGGCATTGCGTCGCCAGAGTCGTTGCCCGTTGCGGATTTGAATCTTGATGCTGAGCTGGGTCCAGACATGAACCAGGTCCTTACAAACGAGAACCGCATGTCTCAATCTCCTGGTGAGATGAGCAATGACTTCTTTTCAGAAATAGCTACCCTTGGACGAACAAGTGCACCCTCGAATGCCTCACGCTCGCAGAGCCAAGCAAGCAATGTCCAACAAGCTGAGCCTTCAGCAAGACCTCGTCAGAACTCTCGCTCCAACACTCTGTTCTCCCGACCATCATCCCCAGAAACATCGCCACCTACCTCACCTCGCGTTAGAGCTTCTTTGATTCATCAGAGTTCCGACATCATCACAATGCAGCTGGAGCTTTTGGGTAACCGCAATCGCAACCCTCAAACCGAAACACCTTCCCAGCGGAATCCGCCCTTCTTCGGTCGTAATAACCCAGCGACTGCCATGGACCGAAGGTCTATAGCCGATTTCCTCGAGGCGTTGATCTTGAGCCAAGCCCAGCAACAGGCTACACAGCAATTGCCACTGATCGAAAACGACGGTGTATCAGGCGTCACTGCCGGTGCCAGCTTTGATACAGGCCAGGATATCCCTGCCGAGGAAAGTCAGCCTCAAAACATTGTTCAAGAGGCCATGGCTGACCACCATGTGGACCCTGCACCTCTTGAAGAAACCCCGGCTTCCAACATGCCAAACATTCTCCCAGACGGCGTTGAGGAGCCTAATGATGAAGAACAAGTGAGCTTCCAACCCTTGGAAATAGCCGAAGCTAGCGACATCCCTTCCAGTTCTGCACTCCAGCCCATGTCACAAGCACCTGGACTACCCGTCATTTCTCACAGAGTGACGCTCCTCTCCGCCCACCCGGTAGACTCACTTGCATCACATCTTGCGTCATTTATAAGCACCATCATCCTATCGCCCATCGAATCGCTTTACGTCCGGTCTCTGGCTCATTCGTATATTGCTCTGCACCCTTCTTCTACGGTCCGAGCCTCGGACCTACACTCTATAGGCCTTTGGGGTGGCGGACGATCCTGGCCTGATATCTTTGCCTACTGTGGTAGACTGGTTCTTATGAGAGGTATGCAGGCTGCGCTTAGAGCAGGTGTGTGGGGTTTCTTGGTTGGCTCCACAATGAGAATTGGGCGGAAGTTTTGTGGCTGGGGGACTCTATAGATGGAGTTACACGGTCATGTTCTTCTCAGTTATCTCGAAATTTGCCCTGTAAACACTAAATAGGCGTGCCTAGATGATTAAGTCCCCTGCAAAGAATATACACCCAACTACAACCGTTCCCGGTCTACATATAAGACGAATGAGATATTTGTGTAAAAGATTGAATTTATGAATCTTTCACCAACCCAAACTCCCCAGATTTTCAGTCGTGAATAATACAGTTTCAAGATTCAGTCGGTACTCATTATTTAGCACCCTTGCCCTTCTGACCAGGGACCTTCCTGCGCTCCCAAACCATCAGGTATCCTTCACGGGTAAAGAGAGTCTCACTCTCAGCGCGCTTGACAAACAAATCCTGAATCTCGAGCCACTCAGGACCACGTTGTTCCGCAGCACCGCCATTTTGATGGCGTAAGTTTTCGGCCGACATGGCCTTATCGTGGAGCTGAACAAGCCAGGAGACCTTTTCGCTGCCGCCACCAGCTCCAGTGGATGAGCCAGACGCGGCGTTGACGCCCTTGTCAGCTGCATCTTCAGTAGCACCGGGGGCGGCGATCGAGGGGTCCAGAATGATGTTCGCTACAAGGTCGTACAGGATCGGTTCTGACGGAGGCCAGACGTCCGGGTTTGGCTCGACGTATGGTGACATGTCGAGGGAGCGGGGGCTGGGATGAGTGACAATGGTAGGATTTCGCTCTGACACGAAGCGATTTTTGTTGAATCGTTTTATATGGAAGAGAAGGTAAGGGGGAAGAGGGTGGAGAAGACGATGCCTGACACGATGGGCCATCTTCTCGGATGCTGTTAGGCCATTGTATTTGTTGAGGAGGGTGGTGAGAGGCACTTGTGGGATGATAGATTCCCGGTTTGCCGATTGGAAGAGGGGGGTTGGGGGGAGATCCAATGTGAGAATCATGAATGGGGTGACCTGGCTATTGATATCGCCGGATTCTGTGAAGACCAAACGTGCGTTTTGGGTGTCGGAGTGGGCTGTGATAGCCTGCGATTCAATCCGAACACGGCCCTGGAAGGCCGCATGGACTACACTGGTGGGTGTCTTTGATGGCTTTTTGGAGCCGCCCAGAGATAGATGGAGGTTGTTAAGGAACCATGATAAGAACTCCACTGGGTCGGATTGCTGGCTGAGGGTGAAGCGCTTTGATGATCGCAGGGCGACCTCTTGTAGCAACTCGTGCGGAGACACGTGAGATCGGAATGCTTTGGGGTTCCATAACTTGCGTACAAGCGTACTGAAGCGAAGAGCGAGTTGCGGAGTGCCCAGTTGGGGAAACTCGTGGAGGAGGAAAAAGTTGCGAATGGGGAGGACGTGCGCCAGAAGCTGAACCACGACGTTCATATAGTCGTTGGCCTTGATGTTGTTCATGCCAACAAATCCTGTGATACCATTAGTATTCGCAAGCTCTCTTTATTAAGCAGACTGTCTCACCTGGTCTGTACCTGGCACCATGGAGATCCCAGGCGCCGTGAACTTCTTTGTCCATCTTGACCACTTCGTTCTTCGAATAGTGCGGATCCACCACATATTTGATATCGTCCAAACTATTACTTTTGACTTCATATCCTTCTGGCAATACATAGACCTTCTTGGTGCCCATGTTGACGAACACATGATGCCCGACCTCGAGCGCATGAAAATACGCATGCGATTTGGGGCCGCGACCCTGGAAATATTTGCCGCAGACGAGACAAGCATACACATTAATATTCGAGAGACTGATGGAGCACAGCTTCTCGAAGTCGAAGTCCAATACTCCTCTATTGACCGTGTCGAGGTAGAGGTCGCCGTAGCCCTCCATCGGCTGGTCTTGTCGTTTGGGTGCACTGAGGGCGGGGGCCTCTTCGTCAATGTCCGAGAGTCCTGAGTTGTCCTGCGCAGCTCCTTCAAGTTCCTCTTCTCCTTTATCGGCAGCTGCTAGGGTGGTGGCGCCATTGCGATCGTCTTGCTGCTCTTCGGCTGCTTGCGCGGGTACTGCGCCGTTGCTGGTGTCTTCGTCAATCCCGTCTTCCACTCGCGCCTTTTTCGAGGCCGGGGGGCCTGGGAAGTTCTCCCCGAGAGGAAGCTCTGCTAGTCTTTTCGGCATTGCGATAGGAGTGTTGCGGTGGTAGAGAAGGAAATGAAGCGCCGAAGTTCTTCAGTCCCGCGAGCTCTTGAAGATGGTGCAAACCTATCAAACATCCAACATCGTCATGTCTAGATGATAGCTCTTCCAAATGACAATCAGATTTATTCAATTGAGTTGAGAAGCCAGAACAATTAGCAGTATTTGACGAATATTCTTTACAGTTACTGAGGTTTTCTTACGGACTACTAGGGAAATCTCAGAGGTTTTGTTGGTATCCCGTAAAGCAATGTTAAAACGTCATAGGATATGATACAACAAACGCCCAGGCATGTTGACCATTACGCAGCCCGAGCGATCCTGTCGTTATCAAAGTCTACCTCTTTCACGCCATCCTTTGTCACCACCTTCACCAGTACCTAAAAAAGATAAATTAGTATAACAGCATTAAACAGAGAAATGACCCGAACGTACCCCCTTGTAGTCGATTGGTAGCCGACGCTTGAGCTCATCTGTGCACATTTCAAGGAGTTTCATGCCTTCTTCAAGGGAAATGTTGGGGTTGTGATGTTTGTCGAGGAGAGAAAGGCAGTAGTATCTACTCTTGTTAGCAGTGCTCATGTATTCAACCCCTCCAATCCGATCTCGTTGAATATCCTGTCGGTGGAACATACTGGGCATAACCATGGGCGGCATATGGTACGGGGGCCAACGAAGCCAAATAGTCGATCCAATACAAGTGAGGCTTCTCTGTAGCAGGGTCCACACCACCCAGCAGCAGGTTGACTGTGTACGGGCTTCGTGATCGCAAGCTGCGGGCCAACTCTCCTCGGATGAAATTGCCTACAGCTGGAGTGCTGAGCTCGGTGTCATTGCGCATCGTATACAGTTGAACGTTTGCTTGGATGTAATCGGCGAATTGAACTGGGTAAAACAAGCCATCAGCGTCTAGAGTTCCATCACCGATTTGCAGGGTACTGACTGGTGTCTCCTGCCTCTCCAGAGAAAGCCATAAGGGTGTGCTTATTCAGACTTCTGGTCTTGTCATCCTCTGCTTTGATGATAGTCGGGCCTCGCATAATAGCCTTGGATGCGGCAAGAAGGACGAAGTCCTTGCCAGTGATACCCAAGAGAACGTCCCTAGCAAGCGCGGTCAGTCAAGGCGAGCAATTAATTGTGGGGTGGTGATCGGGATAGACAAACATATTGGCGGTATGTCAGGAAAATGAGAAATAAATCAAGACGAGGTTCAAAAAAGGCGATGAAAGGGAATGTGGTCAAGGTGATGACCGCGCGGTGAGCTTGACGCCTGGAGCTCTCAGCTACCTCGCTGAGTCAGCCGCCGCTTGGCCGCCTTTTTTTCCCCGAAAAAAAAAGTTGAATCTAGCATCGGCCACCACCAAGTCCCATTTGTCGCCGGGGTATTTCCACCAGCAAATTTTAATTAAGGCTTGCTGTGGGACTACTACTTTGAAGATCCATCATGTCTTCTTTCTTCACCGTGCCTGCCTCGCAGCGCAAGCGCAAGAGAGACGACCGCGCTGCACCCCCAGCAACTAAGAAACGAGGCGTGGATGCAAAGAACGATGGCGGAAAGACCCAACGACCCCGTGAACGGGAGGAATCAATTTCAGGAAGTGATATGGACGATGATGAGATCAATTCGGTCATCTCTGGAGAAGGCTCTGAATCGGACTCGGACGACGGCGAAACGGCCGCAGACCGAAGATTGAAACTTGCGGAACGTTACTTGGACAATGTCCGCGAAGATGTTGTCGACGAGGTCGGGTTTGATGCGGAAGAAATCGATCGAGACTTGATCGCAGAGCGATTGAAGGAGGACGTCGTATGTGGAACACTTTTCTTCACGAGTGGAGATTGCGACTAATTGTGATAATTTAGGACGAATTCAAAGGACGAGCTTTCCGACAAATTGCCGACAAACTCTCGTTTTCTACGGCTTCGCATTCGTTCTTCCGCGCAGATACCCAGTCAACTACTTCCATCGCCGTTCATTCGCCATACGTTTACACAGTCTCGAAGGACAAAACCTTGATTAAGTGGGAACTGGCAACACCAAGTGGTCCTGATGGACCCGTCCAGGATGCTTCTTCGAAACGACCTCCCCGACCGCAACGGAGGAAGCCGAAGCAGGTGAAGTACGCTCGTGGTGTGCGCAAAATTGCTGAGACTGGCGAGGAACACGGCCATACGGGAAGCATCTTGTCTGTTGCTGTCAGTCCCTCCGGAAGATTCCTGGCAACAGGTGGTGCGGACAAGAAACTTGTGATTTGGGATGCGGAGACTTTGACGCCAACTAGGACTTTCACCCATCACCGTGATTCAGTCAGCAGTGTCGCTTTTGCTCGCCATATTTCGACTATGAGCTCCGGAGAGCAGCTTTTTACTGGTAGTTACGATCGTACCATCAAAACCTGGTCTATTAGCGGAGCTGGCCATGCCTACGTTGAAACTCTTTTCGGTCACCAAGACCATGTGACTGGAGTGGCCGCTATGACAATTGACCAGGCTCTGAGCGTTGGTGCCAGAGATAGAACAGCGAGATTATGGAAGGTTGTCGAAGAGGCACAACTCGTGTTCCGTGGCGGTGCTTCAAAGAAGGCACCCTACAAGGAGAGCAACATTGACTGCATTGCCGCTCTCCCACCAGCACATTTCGTTACTGGTTCCGACTGTGGATCCATCTGTCTGTGGTCGATGCATAAGAAGAAGCCCCTTTACACAGTCCCCTTGGCACATGGTCTAGACCCTATCCCGCCTTTGGAAGAACTGTCTCAAGAGGTCGACAGCGAGACTGCTGCTCATAATACCCGGAACATGCGCCCCATGCCTCGTTGGATCACCGCTTTAGCCACTCTTCCGGGTACCGATATTGTCCTGAGTGGTAGCTGGGATGGCTCCATCCGCGCATGGCGCATCCCAGAAGATAAGAAGAGTATCATCCCATTGGGCCCGGTGGGTCTTGGTTCTTCTGGCCTGTCAACTCCCGATACACCTTCCCAGCAGCTCAACCAAACTCTCGCCAGTGGCACCCCTGGTCTTGATGACATGGACATTGATGGAATCTCTCAGAAAAAGGCGGAGCCTTTGATCAAGGGTGTGATTAATGATATCGCCGTTTTCGAGCGTCGCGCCGAATCAGACCAGCCTGAGTCAAAGGATTACAAATCGAAGACCAACACTCAACCTCGTGGTCTGTGTATTGTTGCAGCAGTTGGCAAGGAACACCGACTTGGCCGATGGAAGTGCTTTGCCACCAACTACGATAAGGCTACTCCATCAGATGGTCGCAACGGTGCTGTTGTCTTCGAGGTTCCCTTCACATCTCTCGTTGATGCCGAGGCCGATGTATAAAAGTTTACGGATTTTAACTTGACCTTGCATTTTCAGATGTGGGGCATGTTGTGGCGTGTCATTCGGGGTGTGGTGTCTTGGAGTCAATTTCTACATGTATTTTACCATCTAGATATCTTGCATACATAAGTACCGGATCTCGACCGGCTAAGTACCTTTTCATATTGCGTTTCGCTGTCCAGGTGGTTTGTAGCCTCAAATCTCGGTAGAAACATCACCAACCCTACGAGATACCATTCTCGCTGATACAATATTACCATTCTCGCTGATACAATATTACACCATAGCCGAGGAGTCTGCACACTGTCAAAATGAGCTGCTACTTAAACATCATTCGCAGTCTCCGCATGCTCATCTGCCGGCTTCAAGGAATCATCATCGTCATCAACAGGGGTACCACGCAGGCGTGCCTCAATCCGCTTGATTCGTCTCTTCTCCTCATGCGCAGCGGTATCTCCGAAGATGAGATCCATGTCTTCAAGGGTCTAAGAAGAGATCAGTCGCAATCTTGGGAAATCAGGACCAAAGGCTCAGTGCGAACATACCTTTCCTCGTGTCTCGGGAATACAGAAAAACGTAAATCCGAGGGCCAGGAGACAAAAGACGGCGAAGAAGATGTAGGTGCCATATGTGATGGAATCAAGCATATCTGGAGTGACAAGTCCAATAATGCTGTTCATAGCGTGTTAGGGTAGCTCACATGGAATTTCGTGAGAATTTAAACTTACAAGTTGCACATCCAAGTTGCAGATGTTGTGATAGACATGGCTTTAGCTCGGATAGAGAGATTGAATATCTCCGAAGGCAGTACCCAACCGATTGGAGCTAATAAAAAGGATCAGCTTGTCCTCATAGTCATGGCTAGAGCCTCAAGGAAGTCAAACTCACCGAAAGAGTACGAAAAGTTGATATCGTAGATATAGATGAACGCAATACCAACCCATCCAGCCGATTTATGATCCGGCAAGCTGGATCCATAAGCTCCTAGGATACCGCCCACAATAGCCAGTGAGATACAGGTACCCGTGGCACCAGCCATAAGCAGAACACGGCGTCCAACCTTGTCAATAAAGAACAGAGCTGGGAGTGTACTTAGACAATTCACGATACCGTATACACCTGTTGCAAGGAGGGATGACGTATTACCGCTGAGACCGAGTTGGGCAAAGATCGTAGGTGCGTAGTAGATCATGGCTGGAATAGTTAGCAGGGTATTTAACAAAATGAGAAGGACACTCACCATTGCAGCCCATAAATTGCTGGAAGAACATCACGATGCAGCCTATAGCTAATCTTCGGAATCGGGCCCAATTGGTCAACATAGACATGTACTATGGCGGCCGTGTTAGTATATCAACCCAAGGAAGTACGTAGAACCACAAACCTGCGCAACATGAAGTTTGAAACCAGATAGATTGGGGAAGTTTTCCTTGGCAAAGGAGTTCTCCAGCATAATGGATGCACGAATCTCTAGGTATTCATTCTGAAGTTCGAGACTATCGCGAGGCTGCCGACGCAACCGTGAGAGCGCGGCAAGCGAATCATCGTCTCGCTCCTTCATCAACAGCCATCTTGGTGAGTCTGGAAAGAAAAACATTCCGATGCCCAAGGTAATTGCTGGGGCGATTTGAAGAGCTAGTGGAAGACGCCAAGAAGCTTCAGACTGGCCGGTGCAGCCACCAGAGGGTACATCTTGATACGGGTCGAAAGAGGGTGATGAAGCTGTTCCTCCCGTATAGGGGATATTTGGGGCACAACGAGTACCACCGATGTAGTTGGTGCCATAGTCGATCCAGTAGCTAATTAGAATACCAATGGTAATCGACACTAATATGAGCTTAGCAAGTACTATCCAGAATGCCATGTTGCAAGAGACTAACACTGTTGTATCACAACAAGACTACCTCGGATTTCTGGAATGGAAACCTGGAGACATGTGAGCTTTTATGATAATTGTATGGTCGTAATGCATACCTCGGAGATGTATAGCGGCACTACCATGGTAAGCATCCCAATTGCCAATCCGGCAATCGCTCGACCGACAAAGAGCATTGGGATGTTCACCGCTGCGCATTGAATAGCAGACCCAATCACGAAAACAATAACGGCTAGGTTTATAGAAATCTTCCGGCCAACCCGATCAGAGAGAGGTCCATTGATTAGGGATCCAAGCCAGGCAGCTGATAGGTATTAGCTTGTACAAATCGAAAATTGCCTGGACATTCCTTACCGAGTAGGAGCGTCGACACGAACCATCCCTTGAACCCACTATCAGAAAAGACTCGAGGAAAGCGAGCCCCAAATGACTCCATTGTGATCACACCGCTGACGACGCCTTGGTCATAACCGAACAGCAGGCCGCCCAGAGTAGAGAACTACCGCGATGTCAGTATGTATCTTCTAGTATCGTGTAGCCCATGTCCAAAGCTCACCGAAGCCACACCGCATAAGTAGGGATTCTGCAAAACCAGCGAGAACCCGCTTTTTGGTGGGCTATTCACCATTGAAGCCATGGTGACAGTGGTCAGTCAGTATACCAGGATATTCTTGGTAGACGTGGTAGCCGAGTAAAGAAAGCCTTATATACTCTGCTCTATACCTCACACGGAAAGAAAGCCGAGCGTTAATCCCAGTAGCAACATATGATGACAGGAAGACAGTACTCCGAAACTAAAAGCACAATCATAAGAAGCTCAGATATCGAACGGAGTGGTGCAGTCCGAGTAAAGACCCTGGCAAACTCCAAGGTTTAAAGACTGGGGAAGATCGTCGCCCGCCTTGGACAAAGGCGGGGGTATGTCGGGGTATATCACCCCTGAACTTAAAATCTAGATCAGGAAAGTTAGCGCGTTGTTTACAGTACTTCATGGATAGGAGATTATAGGATTTGTTCACTTCATTTCAAGATTTGTTTATGTTCTAAATTTTTACTAAGTCTCGACATTGTCGAGTCCGCATGAGTATTTGCTATCTAACTGTCCTAGGCAGTAGTTGTCAGATAACGCTTCCACCATTCCTCCTTTCGAGTCAAAGACTCCAAAATAGCCTTCTGACCAACCCATCCGTGCCCCTCGCCCTCAAACTCAACAACCTCTGCGACTCGTCCATGAGCCCGCATAGCATCAGCCATCATTCTTGCCTGTGCCACAGGAACGACCATATCAATAGTTCCTTGCAACAGCAGCAGCGACCCTTGAATCTGATCAGCAAAGTTGCAAGGACTGCGTTTGGTAAGCTCAGACTCTCTATCTTCCGGCTTAGTCTTGCTCAACAGCAACCGGTCCACGTCTTGACTCTCAAACTTGTAGGAGTCCGCTTGCAAAGCGCGCACATCACTGATTCCATAAGAACTGATGCCTGCAGCCCAGACATCTGGATACATATGCAGTGCTCGAAGCGTCAGGTAGCCACCGGCGCTGCCGCCGTAGATTCCGACACGAGCTTTGTCGACTAAGCCCTCCTCCACAAGGTATTCGACTGCGCTGGTGGCATCGGCAACATCGACCAGACCCCAATAACCGGAGAGTCGTTCCCGATATTCTCTTCCGAACCCGGTGGAACCAGTATAGTTGACGGCGCACACTGCGAAACCGCGCGTGGTCCAGGATTGGATTTCCAGGTCCAGGGCAGGGGTTGTGGATCCATTAGGACCTCCGTGGACATATACCAGTAGAGGAGGAAGGCCATCGGCCTTGAAATTGGGGTTGCGAGGTGGGAAGTAGAACATGTGAACGTGGCCGTCTGTCAGTGGACCGTGTTTTTGAGGGGCTGTTAGCTCCTTTGCGACAGAGACATATTCAGAAGGCAATTCGAATGTCGCAGTTGATGTGAGAACGATCCTTTCGGCTTTGAATGTTGGTGTGATATTAACCAATGCTAGTTCCTCTGGGGAGGTGGTTGAAGTGCCCACCACAACGAAGGAAGTTGAGGATACTCGACGGATTTCGAACACGTTCACATATGGCAGATCGAGGTCCTGAACAGATGAGGTGGCAGTATCAATTAGGACGAGCTTTGCCGTGGCATGGGTAATAGCCGTTGCCACTATGGTTTGCGCATCAAGGAAAATGTATGTAGAGCTAACCAAACGTCAGACAATAGCCAGAAAAAAAAAACAAAGCATACGCGGACTTACGTTCCAAGTTCCCATTCATCAGTAGCAAAATCGGCATTCTCAAATGTCTTCAATGAGAGCGCGGACTGTCGCTGGTTGTTCAAGTTGAAGGAGTAAAGCTGCCAGAAGCCGGTGCGGTCACTCGCAAAATACAATAGCCCATCTGGACTCCACTTTGGCTGAGCAATACTCTCTTCTTGTCCTTGACCAGCGATGCGGGTAACATGTTCCAATGTCCCATTGTTCCACTGGGCATAATAAAGCACCGTCCCGGTCCAAGGCATATCAGGATGCGACCACTGAATCCACGAGACATACTTGCCCGTAGGATCAAATTTAGGATGCGAGTAGAAATCGTCTCCCTGAGCAATCGTCGTCTCAGTGCCCAATTCAATATTGATGGCGATCAAGGTATTATGAACATGCGTCGCCTGCGTCTCGGGTGTGGCCTCTCTATGATCCTCCTTGATAGCAAGGATCCACTCCGGATTAGAGGGGTGGCTACAGAAGTCTGCATACCGGATCCCCTCAACAGCCGGGTGAACAATTTTAGTTTCGCCCGATGCTGAATCTAGCAGATAGACGTTACGAGACTCTTCGTCGGCGAATAATACCTGTCCATCGTGTCGCATGTCGATAGAGCCTCCACCGAGTTCTTGCACTGTTGCGTGCGCGCTCAGGTCTTTGGGTAGCACGTCTTGGCTTTTCCCATTGAGATGCTGGACGATTGCATAACGACCATCTTCTGTTGGATGACACTCAATAGAGTAGATGGCTCCCGTTGATTCCTGAAGTATGTTAGTGAATGGCCTTGGATAAGGTGCTGGTTGTTCCGTACATTAACTGCTAACTCGTGAAGTGTGATGCTATCTGTAGCTAGAAGCTCCGCGGTGAGGGGACTAGTCCAGTGACCGTAGGGGACGGTCTGAGCTGCCATTTTATGGATGATAGAATATAATAAGACGGCAAAATTGCTTACATTCATGAAGTCAGAAAAAGACGTGGGGTAACATCGCATGGATGACTCATGTTCAAGGAACGAAGTTGCCTAGACGATACGCACTCAGATAACCTTAGATAACCTGCTATAGATTCATCATGTTAGGAGTCGTATCAATTCGAAAGTGTGTTGAATTGAACCCCATCCACATTTGGCGCAGTAATTGTAAGTCCAATAAAATGCATCAGAGAGCATATGACTTCGCATTTGAGCCACAATATACGCAAGAGAAGGCACTAACTCACCTGAATTTTATAGAGTGGCCACGCGAAATACGTACCTGAATACCTACTCGATATTACTCATAGTCCTAGAGGGTCTTTCTGTTAATTTAATTTACACGATATGTATCGTACAGTACACGAATATCAAATTCACAGAAAGCTAATCATAACTCGCGAAGGATGTCGCCTTTGTCAAAAGAATATCATCACGAAGAATATTGGCCAATGAATAGCAGTATCCGTGAGTATGAGCATACTGATCCACGGGTTCGAGGTCATGCGGCTGGAAATCACGGTACGAGTTGGCAATCAACGACTCTCAAACGCTTGAAGGGTTTTCAACGTCAGTATGATTCTGATACGTATTCGCACTAGCAAATGCAAGTTCTCGAGACCTTATTCAAATAACCACATCCTGGTCGACGTGTAAAATTTCAGAGATCATTCCAGACACTATGAGAATTCTGTTATATCTTTTCTACCTTTTCGGACTTGCTTCTGCCGGCCCCGCCGCCTATGGAATTTGCCAAGCAGGATGCGCAGCGGTTGTCATGGCCTGCTACTCAGCTGCAGGTTGCACTTGGGGCGCTACTATGGGGGCAAGTGCACCTGCTTCTATAATTGCGTGTAATTCGGCTTTCGGCACCTGCCAAGCAGCGTGCGCCAGCGTGCTCATAGCGCCAACGCTGTGAATTGTGCGGAAATCACTGAGTAATACAGATATTTCGGCAAGGAGCAGTCTGCGGGTTTGTGAGATTTGTTTGCGTCTTCACCATTGGAACTTGAGAGCCCCAAACTGCCTTTCTTCGCAATGTGGAAAATTGTTGTCGTGGGGAGAGCACTCAACAAGATGTTGGTCTCGGCAGTACCTGAATATGAAATTTGATCCCGACTTCCCCAAATTGTACATTCATTACTGAATGGATTGAACTTGACTTCGAAACTTCTCTTTGATTTCCTGGTGAACTTTTGTTGCAGCATCATCCATGTACACTGGCAATAACAATTGCTACAGCAGAGGAGTTATACCCTGTACATTTCTCTAGTGAAGAGTTATAACATAATGGTGAGCAAAAGCTTAGAAACTTTGCTCGAAGTATCTGGGATGCACAGGGCCTCAGTGGATCTTTCACTAGCTAATCATATTTGTATTCAAAAGGTCAATGATGACCAAGAAGAACATTTGGAAACAACCAATAATATTGTTTCAAGAGAATCCCTTCCCAATTCTCGGTTTCAAAACATGGCTCCACTCCGGTGATCGGGGCTGAGTGCTGAGCCATGATATGTAGAGCACGGACCGATATTCAAACCAATCAAGGTGGCCGAAGAGCATTGCATCCCCGTTTCTGGTTTCATTTTGGAGGCCAGTTTGCCTTGGGTATTAGAAGCTGAGCCATGATGAGAGTTTCTGATCTCCTTCCAGTCTAAAGTATAAGAGATAGAGATAGGTGAAGATCAGAACTAGCGATAACCAAGTAGCGCATTATTCGAGAGGTATATTGGGTGGTTGAGTTATTGAAATATAAAAGCAAGATAATAGAAAGGTATAAATCATTGCGCCAGTATAGCCCTGGAGGTTGAGGCCTGCAAATAACAGGCAGCGTCAAGCGATTTTCTATCCCATCCGAAGCGCCACGCTATTGAAATTCATGCCGAGTATGCAGGTAGAAATAAACCAAGAGTTGAATAAACCAGCGGTGCCGTGAATTAGTTGGCCAAAATCAGTACGGAGAGAATCGGGCTTGTCTTCTCTGGCTTGCTCTTCGTACAGGGCCAACAGGTTCCTCATCATCCGAATCATCAACGGCGATCGCAGTATTGGCAGTTGTGCCCGTGGTCCTTGAAGTCCTGGGCCTGGGAGGTGAGCTAGAGCCATCTTCAACCTCATCGTCATCCGACGGCAGAATAACTGATGGGTAATGGCTACGGGTAGCACTTATATGAGGACCGTCGGAATCGTCGGAATCGTCGGAATCAGAAGAATCAGAATCAGAATTATCGGAGTTAGAGACCTCATCGAGGCCTTCGGGTATATCATTGGACCCATGGTCGTATGGCGTTTCGGCAGATTCTGCTTCAGAGGCATCACTATCGACGACCCATTGCCCTCTTCGCCTCGAGAGTCTCCCGGGTACTGATTCCTCATCTTCGCTTTCCCAGTCATAATCCTCGGGCTCGGCTGCCGAAGATGGGCCAAACACTTGGGGGTACTGTACAATGGGCGGCCCCCGTGAAGAGGGTTGGTTACGAGCACGAGAACTATCAACAACTGTAGAACGATCGGATTCAGATCCCTCTCTCTCGCGCTGTGTATGTTCTTCGTCGTCAATGAATGAATCTTCGTAGTAGTCTTCGTCCTCTTCCTCTTCCTCTTCCCCAAAGGGAACATTGCCATTATAGGCATCCCGTGCTTGCCAAGGAGGGTGTCCAGTGCCGGTAGTGTGCCGGAAACCAGGTAGATAGAACGGATGTGGGTGCAAGTCGTGAAACATCGGACCGAGGTTGATGGGTCTGTCGTATAGGTGGAATGGTGCGCCGATTCGGGATTGGGTTGTCGGTGCATCTGGATCTTCTATCTCGTCCTCGTCCTCGTCATCATCATCTCCGTCTAGAATAGAATCGTAATCGCTTCCGCTGCTCAAGTCCGATCCACTGGAGTATGTTCCCTCGGAATCTGGCCGATAGACGTAGCCACACCCGGCGCAGTTCTGGCCATCTTCAAGTTCCCAGGAGCAATTTGGACAGCGCATGATACCATCATCTATGTCGATAACTGGTTTCAGTTGAGGGGGTTTCGGTGCGAAAAGTCCTCCAAATAACCCTCCATTTTGCGGATCTGTATTCGCCTTGTCCTTGTCCAGCTTCTCTATTTCCTCTTTGTGATTTTTTAAGTGTTCTGCTGTTGTCTCTTCTGTATCCAAGAGCTCTGCACGGGTAGTGAACATTTGAACGACAGCTCGAACCTAAAGAAAGAGAGAGAAAAAAGTCAGATAACAGTTTCAAGAGAGGCATCAGATAGACTGACAAGGTAGGCCGGCGCGGGCTGAGTTTTGACGGGTGCTCGACAATCAGGACATGTCCTCTTCGATCTTCCACCAGCAAACCATGACGATAAACACTATGCGATGTCAGACAACCAGCTCATAGAGGGCGCATATTGGATATGATGAAAACTAACGGAATAGCAAAAGGTGTGTCCACAGGCAAGGGTGAAAGGCTCGTATAATGGCCGTATGCAAATCCCACATTGTATTAAGCTTCGAATATCATCCACATGGCCTTGGAGGGTATTGACAAGCTATGAACGCGTCAGTCTTAACTTTTTCCACATCCGCGCAGAAAGGTCGGAGCTTACCCCGGAAGACTCGGCCCCAGAACTACCTATCATCGCCATATCGCCCTCCCGCAGTTTTTTGTGTGTTTTCTGTAGCTGCACTTGCAGCTCCGACGTTGTCAAACTTGCGTTTTGGGCCGATGTCGAGCGGGGGCGCGAAGTCGTTACGATGCGGTGGGGGTCAGAGAAAAAAGTTCGATGGAAATGCCCACGATCAGGCGTAGAGCTGAATGTTGGAACACAGCGCAGATGCAGGCGGATTGCGCGAATAAGTAGTAAATCAGTTGTATTAGAGGGCCACGATTTTCCAAAGTCGGGAAAACCGTGGCGCTGAGAAGTGAAGGAACCCAGGGCAATCGTGTTGATTTGTGGCCTCAGGCATTTAATTAAGTAAGCGGTTCCTGTTGCTCCTCACGTGACTACGGGCCCAACTTATTGTTGTGTTGGAATATGAATCATTATTCCAATTTGTTCATTCACCATACGTTCTCTGTGCCTGTCCTATTTCTCTTAAAAGTGAGACATTTCAAGGGGTTGAAAATTCCTTCTTTTAGGACTCTCATCAAGCATTTTCTGATCTCGACCTCTGATCAAAACACCACCGCTATTCCCGCCAGACTCCTTGCGCCGTTGGGTGGAGGGACCAATAGGACAAGACCTCAGACCCAAGCACACACTAAAAGCAGTGATAGTGTGATATATCCACTCCTGCAATTGCTGCAGATTAGCGCTACGGGTCCTGTCACAACCAGTGCCGTGGCAATATGGAGATTAGTTTGGCGGGCCGGCCCCTCCTGCGGGAAGAGAACTCCACTAATATTTTGCCTTACAAGGAAGAATTGGCAATTGTGATTATTCCGTCTACACTACTCACATTTAATGCCAGCTTCGATGATTATTTGTACCCGTAACACTTATCACTTTCATCAAGGAGGTCAAGGCGATGGCAACGAATCGTCTTGGGTCGAATCTCTCTTATCAAAGTTCTCGCATTGACTAAAGATATGGGGTCCAGACTTCTGCCGTCTGGCCCTCGGCAAGACCGAACCTTGCTTCAAAGCACCCAGCTGACGTCTGGTAAATACCAGATGAAAGATGACCTCTACTAGTAAGGTATTCGGAATACTAAAAACGGACTCGGCCAGTTTCATCACGTTGAGGCTCAGTCTGGGCAAATTTTGGAATGATTTATGACCTAGCCATTGAATGTTAGCTCTCATGCAGTTCGGTACAGAATTCAGGTTCTCGAAAAAAGCTCTGTAATCAATTTCTTGTAGATGGAGGTGCTACGGCAGCTGAAATGCAACAAGTAATGGCGCTGTCTCTGTGGGTAGATCGCCAAAACAGTCATAAAGCGGACATGAAGGAAAGTTATAGATAGGGTCAAAAGCCAACCCTTCGTCTCCACCCTATGCCCTGACGCTTAATGCGCATCGCGAGGGCCCTCCAGTCGGCACAGAAGCAATTCTTCCTAGTTGCAGGCTTGACCGAGCTTGAATCAGTGTCATCTTGTTTCCCCTTATTTTGCGATTAACGCAGATCCTATTTACGCCCATGAATCATTACCAGATATCTTCCTTGACCTTTTCACAAGATTTCTGTCTGCGACAATGACTATACATTCAACCTAATTAACAAGACAAAAGGAGAAGGCATACTGTACTCCACAAAGCGATCGTCTCTGTGCCAAGACTATGGACCCGCAATTCTGCCCGGCAAAACGCTACCTCCTCCTCCAATCAACCTCTAGCTCCTTCCAAACTCATCGCCGACAGGACGCCTCAGCATATACTCATTGAAACCCCCCTATGAGCAGTGCATTTTTATCTCTATATCGACACTTATGACGGAACCATCTCAGCCCGAGACCCACGACAAGGCGTGGGAGAAAGCCGAGCGCCAATTTGCCAAGTAAGTTCAATTCGTGCAGCTATGCCGGTGACCAAGGGGAAAAACAGACTATTGCGGTCTGAAATAGCTCGCTGATCACTGGGGTTCATTCTTGTCGAACTATTGGTCCTATTCTCTGTGCCCTTGGCTGATTTGGTGATTACAGTAAAACTGCAAGCCAGTTTTATGACCCTTGCCAGGACTTCGCGGATCGGAGTCTCAAATGTCTGAAGCGCAATGGTTATGATCGAGAGATGTGTGGTGACTACTTCCAGTATGCTTTATCTTCCTATTATCCCGAAATGATCACGGATCCCCGTTTGAGCCAGCCTTGCTTCCATGCTCGCGATCGGTCATGATTGAGAACCATCCTTTACTAACCCAAATCTTCCCAGGGCTTATCGGGATTGCAAGAAGAACTGGGTAAGTCTTATCATCATTCACGTCTACTCTTCTGCCGGAGTTGATATCATATCCTCGAGGCCCTTCGGATGGTGCCGATGAATATAGGCATCAACCACATAACTAATAACCATGATAGTTGAATCAAAAGAAGGCAGCACCTGGATCCTCTGACTCCAATTAGCCTAAGTCAATTCGTTACTGTTTCTTCTCCGGCATGGCGCTTCGTTCACTTTGTTTGTGGAATATCATTTGAGCATAAACTACCTGCCAGTTGACCATCATGTTTATTACGTCAACAATCACCGCTGCAAAAGTTCCGTTAAAACCTGTCTGGGCCTTTCTTCTGTATGTAATCAATTGATGGCTTTGATATATGTATGTATGTAAATTTACTCATTTCACAATGGTCAATACATACTGAGGTGTTCTGGAAATGTACAGTATATATTTTCAAGTAGGCCGGGTGGGTGATAGATCTATTCTTCAGTCTTTACCTACAAGTAGCAGAACATTGTTAGAATATCAAGGGAAGACCAGGTGAATGAGACGTAGGTAGACATTTGTTACTCATTCAATGTTATGAGACAAACAATGCAATATTGGAAGGTTCCTTGGAAGGTCCCATGACTGAAGGTCCACTTTCACCGACCTCACCCGCGGACTTTCCTCACCGCCCACTACTTGCTTCCCCGCCAAAAAAGCAGTATCCCACGCTCGTTCTCAATTTGTTATTTAGCTGTGTCAGCACAGGATACAGAATACCCTACTAGCCGAGTGGGTTGAACCAAGCTCAAGCAAGAGCTCACCGCAATGGCTCCCTCCAACGACGCCGTGTTCCTCCGGCGCAACAACCAGATCCAAGATGCCATTGACGGGCAGAATTTGAAACAGGCCCTGCAATTGATCGAGAAGCGCATAAAGAAAGGTGAAGACACACGTTTTCTGAAGGTGAGTCTATTATCCCTGCTTACTCAATTGATGCTCTCTGCTCGCACTGAGACCCTCAAACGCCCGGTTCCTGAGCTCCGCTAACAACACTCGCGGCACAGGCATGGAAGGCGCATGTCCTCTTCCGTATGGCGGACGAAGCCCACCACCAGCGCGGTATTGCAGAGACCCTTGAGGTCTGCAAGGCCGAACCACCGACTACCGATCTTGACACCCTCGATATCCTGTTCCAGACCCTGCAGAAGATGGACGGACATGCTGAAACCCGGAGTATGCTGTGGGAGAAGGCCGCAAAGGCGAAGCCCAAGGATCTTGAGCTACAGATGAGATGGTTCCAATCTGCTTTCGAGGATGATGATTGGAAGTCAGCGCAGAAGGTAAGCCCTTGGCGAAGCTTTGTCTCGGCAACCGAACCGTGAATGCTGACTACATGCTATTTCTACGGTAGGCTACTATGAGTCTCCAAAAGAACTTCCCCCGAGAACGGGCATACTATTTCTGGGCCATCTTTTGCACTCATATGCTTGCTACTGATACCAAGAGCTCAGAAATGGACCGCAAGCTGTTTGGAACATTGGCGTACCGCATGATTGCTAAAGCGGCTGCTGATGTTCCCACCGATCCGGTAGGTGTCTTGTTTGGAAATATGTGCTTCTATACAATCATACAAATCATTGGCGGCTACGTCAGTCAACTTGGAGAAAGGCTAATTGGTATACTCACAGGACCAGTTGTTGAGTCAACCTCGAGCCATCCAAAAGTCCGAGGAAGTGATGTTGCTTGTTAAGATTTTCGAATCCCAACAGCGGTTTGACGAAGTTGTGAAGATCCTGGGAAGTAATAACGTGGGTATCAGCTCGCGCATCTTACAGAATGATAAGACTTTCCTCGCTAGCAAAGCCAAGAGTCTGGAAGCTGGGAAACTATGGGACGATGCGATCACTTTTGTGAAAGAGCTCTACACCGTCCCCGATGACGAGGAGAAGCGGAAAGCTCTCCCGGAGCTTGATGATTGGGTGATCTGGAAAATATTGGTTGAGGCTGTGAAAAATATCGATACTCCTGGGTTAGTATTACACACCGTTGTGGTATTTGTAATAAACTAACCCGATGCATAGAACTGCTGCTGAAACACAGAGATTCGTCGAAAGCTTCATGGACTTCCAACCCAAGTCTCGAAATGCAGCCCTAGCCCGTCTTGATATTATCACATCTGCCATTGAGAAGGGTGAAATGACTGTGGAAGATAACTTGCTCCCTGCCTGCCAGCAGTACATTGACCAGCACAAGGGTAAGCTGTATGCATTCAGCGATCTCCGAAGAATTCTGGCCGGCAATAGAGATGCAATGGCAAAGATGCTCAAATACATGTCCGAGGGCAAGCATGAGGGCAAAAATGTTAGTACCTCAGATAACTCTGCAGTCCGTTATACTCGATTCTAACTTCAACACAGGCTGTTAATGCTATCATCAATACCCTCAAGCTGGAATACTGTCTGAACATTTCAGGTGCTGAAGGCAAACCTTCCCAGAAACTGGTTGAAGATTTCGTCGCCCGCTGCCTGAATCAATACAAAGCTTCTGCCAGCGGTGAGGTAGAAAAGGCTGGTGCTAATGGGTCGTCTTCCACGATTGAAAGCAAGTCCACCGATGACCTATGCATTCTTGCGGCCATGGCCATTTTGAGTGAGACCAACGAGCAATCGCTTGTTTCGCATACTTCTGTTCTCCGTGCTATCGCAATCCTTGAAAGCCTTCTCCGCGATTCGCCCCACACCTACCAGGCTCTCCTGCTTGTGGTGCGCATTTATCTTCTCTTTGGAGCGGGCTCCCTTGCCTTCAGCAGCTTCAACAAGTTATCTGTGAAGCAGATGCAGTATGAAAGTGTTGCTCACAATTTCTTCACCCGACTTTCTACTATTCACCCCCACTCAGCACCACCAATTGAAGGCGTTGAGCGTAAGGACTTTGACCCCCAAGCAGCATTTGTTCAGGGTCTTAACTTCTTCCGCAATGCCGACATTACTACCATGAAGTTCCGAACCCGCGGTCTGGAGGAAGGAAGCTACACAAATGTGGAAGAGATCGTCGAGCTCCGACAGCGACTGTCAAACAGTATTTGCCGCCGAATGATGGCCTTGGATGTGCGACAGACACAGAGACTGGTGGGGGGAGATCCGATGACACGGTTCGAGGAGCTCGGTAAGATCACAACAAACTTTGCCGGTTACTGCATTTCGTGAACGCTCTTACTGATTGATTACTACTTCCAGCACTTAAAGACACCCCGATCCATGATCAGCGTGAATACACGTCATTTATGGACTGCGAGTTCCCTGGAAAGTCTAGCTTTGAGGAAAACGTGCGCCCGGGGCCTACCCCCAAGGTGAGTTATCCTAGCATTCTCTCCTCTCTTTCGTTTACCAACCTGCTAAATGTCATTTAGGCCAATTGGCTTGCCTCCGCTAGGATTGCGGATCGACTCTTCAGCGTGCTGAAGGGTATTTCCATCCAGAAGCCATTGACCCCCGAGACCGATCTTCCCGACCTCAGTGCTTTGTCCATCTCGGAGGCCAATGATCAGACCGAGGCCGAGAAGGAGAACTCTAAGATTCATTCCGAGCTGCTCAAGGTGGCGACTTACATGGCTGGATCCAAGCTTACCACCTCCGAGCAAGCCGATAAAGCTCTTGGAGAAGTGGAGGACTGGCTGAACTCGAAGAAGATCAGTTTGACTCTGAATGAGTCTCAGATCTCTCCTCTTATTCTTTCCACTTCAGTCTATCTCCAGGCTGATAACCCAACCGCCCCAACTTGGGAATACCTTCACAACATCTTCACCCTTCTCGAGACTCTCAAGGCCCTGTCTCAATTGGTTACTCTAGCTTCACGCAAGGCCGCTAAGTCTGCAAAGCTGTCAAAGGAGCGTGTTGATAGGCTTTCCGACTTGGTGCCGCAAGTTTTCGAGCTTATTCGATCTAACAGTCGGAGCCTGAAGCAGCGCATCTCTCGATCGGGTGTCTTGAGTACAATGGTTGACGTCGTGGTTCAGGGACCCTCATCCTCACCACACAGCAAGGAACTTCAGGCAGCATTAGAAGCCACTTTAGACATGTCTGATCTTGAACTTTTCTGTGGTTCTTTAATGGAGAGTTGGGAGGAGGCCCTGGACGGTGTGATGAGTGTGAGGCTGTGATGGTAAATACCACTAAGGGTCACTATGAGATGTGATACACGAGATAGAAAAAGTGGGATAATTAGATCGAGATACAATTTAGCGACTGCATAGTTGATCATGAATTTCTAAGATTGCAAGGTTGGAATCTAGCTCTGCTGTACTGTGCATAGTAAACGGCGACCAATGAGAATATCAGTTCATTTCATGGTTCTACTAAGGCATTAAGGCACCGAGGTCCAGGCACTCGGGAGCTAAGCCACATTAGGATTAGAGTCACAAGAGTGTATTATATAATAGCCCTAGCCCTAGCCCTTCGCCTACACACAGAGTCCCGTGCCAAGACCCGCAATTGTGCGGTTCCAAGGACACTAGGGGATTTCCACACGACTTTCTTCATTCCCTTCTTCGACAACCGCCGCCAACCCCTTCAGTCACCAACCGTCGAGATGGCTCAGGAACGTACCGGTATCATCGTCGGCACCAACAGCGGCCGTGTACGTGTGCTCTGAATCCCCTATCTGCAAATCCCCGAAGCCCGGATCTCTGTTTTGTCTTATCGGTTTCTTCGAGTCGATCATGGTTCTCGGACAGTCATTCGGAAAAGGCCTGTGAATACCAGAATAGCGAGTGTCAGCAAGGAGACATTGGTGGGATCAAGAGAAGGAAAAGGAAACGCCGCGATATGAGAAACGCACGTGTGGTGGAAATTTTCTGGCATTTGAAGATCGACATGGACACAGGCCTTGACTACAATCTGAACCCCGATCCGACCTACGACCGACTATAAGAAACCGATATCTCAAACAGATGATAACGGAGGAGGAACTTGCATGGCAATTGCACTTTATGGATCAAACCACTGACTTGGTTACACAGAAAACCACCGCGCTGAACACCCCCAAGACCAAGATCAGCCGTTCCAAGGGCCAGTCTTCCCGCCGCACCCAGTTCGTCCGCGAGATCGCTCGTGAGGTCGTCGGTCTTGCCCCCTATGAGCGCCGTGTCATTGAGTTGTTGAGAAACGCTCAGGACAAGCGTGCCCGTAAGCTCGCTAAGAAGCGCGTACGTCTACCTGCCACCACCTTCCTGGATATTTGAATTTGTTGCTTGGATTGTTATGATTTGGAAGTGATACATGGAGCTGGATTTCGGAGGCAATATGAGTGCTTTCGCAATTTTGCCACCCGAGGAAGATTTCATCAACCTTGGACAACATTTGCGCACTTGTTCCAATCTCAAAATCCAACCCTGCACTACTTCCACGATCTACACCAGCAATCAAATCACGAAACCCACAGAATCAAAGCTAACGTTTTCTTTCAGCTCGGCACATTCACCCGCGGTAAGCGGAAGGTCGAGGACATGCAGAAGGTCATTGCCGAGTCCCGCCGTGCCCAGGGTCACTAAATGTCTCAATACCGTGAACCCTTTTTCTCTTTCGTTTAACGACTTGAATACCTGGCGCGCGCAACGAACGAAAAAATTGAAACTACCCGAGTCTTGTTTCATCCTCACGCTGGCTGCTTTATCATTAAGGACTGCCGAATGGCGTATGGCTTCAGACCACGGGGGTTTTGTTTGTGACTACCGGTGGATGATGGGGATGGCAAAAGTGGGATCCCTTCCCCTCTAGGAAGAGAAACCATAATGAAAATTTTGTTCCAATTCACGATTTGTGCTTGTTCTCGTAGTCTGTACCTTGTAGATCTGCGTGGGTCGCACTACTTGATGTCCAACTTCTTACTGTAAGTTGACTGATAGGACTTAGTAATATGGAGCTTTCGATATTCCAGCCATAGCTCTATACTCTTCCAGAGTATTTGAGGGCAGCTGAGTTGTCGATCTGCCGGCTGTGTATCTACTATGTACATACTCTACACTTGAGTAATGCTTTTCAATGTCGTCAATTGCCATGCCATGCCATGCATGGGTTCTATCTTATGAAGATGAGCTCTATCGGTATGTCAAAGCAATAGGGAGAACTCGATGGACTCTTCAACTCAGATCAAGTCATGATATACTCATCCAAATCACATCACTCATAGTCTGTTCAGTTCATTTATTTCTTTCCCGGCATTTTGAACCACTTGGGTACACCACCCTTCCGTGCTCCTCCAGCCTTACTTGCGTCCGCACTGCCACTAGGGCCAGCCTCGGCCGGCTTAGAAGGCTCCTGTACAGGCTCCGGTACCTGTTCAATCTTGAGTTCCTGAGCCTGGCTGCGGAGGTCCGGACGCAAAATATCCTTTCGTTGCAGATGCGTAGCTGAGCTTGCGTTATCAGCCCAAGTAAAGTTGACCAAAATCCTTCCTTCCAACTTCAGACCCTTAATCAGAAGTGTTTGGTTTTCCGGGATGACATTCGCATGTCCGGCACGTGCTGGTGTTGAACTGGCGAAAGCGTTCAAGGCGAACTTTATGTCCGCGTATGTTGGTACCAGGCAGCTGCGCACGAAGTCGTAGAGAGACTGGCCGGTATCTGATGGGCCGAATTTGACGACCACTTGGCTCTGGTCTGGGAAACGGATTTTCACGTCTACTTCGCGAATATCTGCGCGTCGCTGCTCTTCTGCGGCAGCTTTGGCGGCGATCTCGGCGTCTGTTGGTAGACGCTTTGGGCGGGAACACTGGTTAAGTTGACGTTGGTGGGCTGTGGCGTGCTCAATAGAGGGGATGTAGTCTTCTTCATTGTATGGTGCTTGTGCCGAAAATGGTGTGTCTGCGGATGGAGGAGAAAAGACAGTGACGGATCGGGTAGAGGTCGGCACTGGTTGCTCAGGAACTTCTGCGGGAACAGTGTTCGTGGCGGTGGGTTCACTAGTAGCTTCTTGTTCTTGTTGCACGTTGCTCTCAGTAGCAATCTCAGTAGCAGGAGCTGGAGGAGCTTGGTTTTGTGCTGGCATTGGGGTATCATCCCCAGTTGACTTGAAATACTCGGCAATCTTCACCATGGCTTCCTCAAGCGGCTCCTCTGTTTTTCGAAAGCCGAGTCGGATCAACACATTGCCATTATTAAAGCCCAACTGGGCAAGTGACTTTTGTAGATCCGTGAAGCTTGACAGTTCGCGCTCCAAAATCCGGAGAACAGGGATCTCGTAGAATAATCGACCAGAACCAGAGTCGCCGTCCGTCGTAGAAGGTACCCCGCGCGCCGTGAAATTTCGCTTTTGTCCATTTCCTGCTACTCCCGCCTCGAACTTGCGCAACACTAGCCAGAGTGTGGTTGTACTTGGAAATTTGTCCTGTATGCGTCCATTTGGTGCACCTTGAGCTTCAGATTCTGGCAGTTGGAGGCCGACTGTGACGACGGAGGGGGAGCGAGATGCCTGGACAAGCTCCAGCTTTGCACCAGAGCTGAGACCGGAGAGGCGAAATGAGAGGGACAAGTCCAGTTGTTTGCGATTGTGCCTGGGGAAGCAATATGTCAGCATCATCGTATCTCGGCGGGGTCAAAAAGAACATACTTAAGGCCATACTGGCTTGGGTTGTATCCAAGTTTTAAGCATGCCTCTTGTAAAATATCTGTTAAATATTTGCCTGGGGTTGTCTTGATTGTTGCCCGCTTGGCTGTAGCATCGATTACCACGACGTGGGCGCTCATGGTTGCGCGGGCGGGGAGGGAAAGTAGTAGCAAGAGAGCTCGTGAAGATTCGGACAGGGATATAAAAAAAGGTAGAACAAGCTATGAAATTGAAAGAACGACAATTTCAAACACAAAGCCGTGCGAGAAGAGAAAGCTGTGTTGAGTGGAATGGGAAGAAAGCAGTCGAAGGTGAAGGGCACAGACGAAACAGGCAGCGGTGCGGCGGCGTCATCCGAGCTCGCGCACCTCACAGCTCCCCGTCATCAACACCTCTCCCCCATCACTCACCCTCCACATCCCTCCTCAGCCGTCTTATTTCCGCGTGTTCTTCACCTGGGAGCTTCAGAAACCCCGTCTCGGTCTACATTGAATAAAAGAAATCCGCAATAATGGTATGGAGATGGTCCCCTTGTCCCATTTGCTGGCCAGGACCTTAAAGCTAACCTCCTTCCCATCATCAGGGCTCTCCCTTCGACATCAGTACGATCAAACCTTTTCCGGTGTCAACCAATCTGCCGATAAGCTAACAACCTTCTTAGATGGTGGTGCTTGTGTCGCCATGGTCGGCAAGGACTGCGTCGCCATCGCCTGCGACCTCCGCTTGGGCATGCAAGCCCTGACCATCTCCAACAATTTCCCCAAGGTCTTCAACTACGCTCCATCCACCTACCTCGGTCTCACTGGTCTCGCTACCGATGTCAATACCGTTTCCGATCTTCTCCGTTACAAGGTCAACATGTATCGCCTGCGCGAGGAACGCAATATCGCACCCCAGACTCTGGCCAACCTAGTCAGCTCATCGTTGTATGAGAAGCGTTTCGGTCCTTTCTTCGTCAGCCCCGTGCTGGCTGGTATCAACGAGACAACTGGAAAGCCGTTCATCTGTGGATTTGACAGCATTGGATGTATCGATTTTGCCAAGGACTTCATTGTGAGCGGAACCGCTAGCGAACAGCTGTTTGGTACCTGTGAGGGTCTGTGGGAGCCGGATATGGTAGGTTTATGAATTATATGTGTCGCTCTTTGAAACCGAGCTAACATTGTGATTCTAAAGGAGCCCGAGGACCTCTTCGAGACCATCTCGCAAGCCCTCTTGGCCGCCGTCGACCGAGATGCCTTATCAGGCTGGGGTGCGCAGGTGTGGATTATTGAGAAAGACAAGGTCACCCAGAGGCTACTCAAGGGACGACAGGATTAAACGGGATCACGGATGTTCGAGCTGATTATTTTGGGCTTTCTGTCGGATTCAAGACAGGGTATGGCGTCTGCGGTTTTTCCTGGGTGACGGGGTGCCATGGACGGCCTGGATGGAATGCCACACCAGTGACGTGAGACCAGTTGACATTTGAGCTGAAAGATAGCGTTTGTCGCGACTATACTTCTCTTCCTCCTATCACGATAATACAAGCCCCGTCATCAATGTCAATGTCACAGCAGTATTGCATATTCACGATAAATTCCCGAAATTCAAACCACGTTATATACCCGGAATACTCCCAGCAGAGAATTAATAACCATCGTTACCTTCTATAGCCGCATAAGCAGGCCCGCCCTTGCCCAGGAACTCCTTCAAATCACCCGCAACCAACTCAGGCACCTCCCAAGCCGCAAAATGACCTCCACGCTCAAATTCCGTCTCTTTAACTACATTACCAATAGCCCGGTACCACGCCATAGGCCACTGAAAAATCTCCACTTTAAACTGCGCTACCGCAAACCGCACATTCGCCGGCGCCCGAGCATCGAACATCTGAGCCATACTCATCCACTTGCTCACGCCCTCCGGCTTCTGCGCCAAACTTTCGTAGTAAATCCTAATCGAAGCTGTCGGTCCCGCCCGTGAAAAGTAATACACACTTACCCATGTCAGAATCTCCTCATCTGTCCACGGGTACGCATCCGACCACGAGTGCAGCTTGTCGTATATCCATGCCAGCAATGCAACGGGACTGTCTTGAAGTCCGTATCCTAGCGTTTGGGGCCGTGTCCCTTGTTGTAACAAGTAGGCGCTGCCTTTAGTCACATACTCGAATGTGCGGCTGATACATGCGCGGTCTTTGGCTGAAAACGGGACGCTGACGAGGGATTTGAGGAAGCTTAGTGGGCTGTGCCATGGGTAGGGTGGGGATACGGGGATGGTGTTTAGATGGATGGCTTGGATGTGTTTGGAATAGTAGGCTGTCATTGTACGGGCGATAACGCTACCCCAGTCACCTCCTTGGATGACTTGTAAGAAGTTAGCTTGATAATTCAATCTCATAGGTTCATGGTGGAACTTCTGGGTGGAGACTGGGTTTCTACCATATTGATCATAGCCTAGAGCTATCATGACTTTGTGGGCGGTTTCAGCGTACTGAGCCAGACCAAATCCTTTCTAGTATATTTCAGCTACAGTGCAACTCGGTATACTGTTCAGCAAATACCTTTTGCACTCCCTGTGAGAATCCATAGTTAGGAAGTGAAGGAGCAACAACATCAAATGCAGGTCCTCCATCATCCTTCAAGAGCAATGGAATCAACTTAGTTGCTTCAAGGAAGTTCCCAGGCCCTGCCGATATCAGATTAGCCAACGATAGTATTTTCATCAAACGAAAGCAGACATACACCCATGCATAAACAATAGCGGGATAGCCCGCGGGTTCCCAGATCGATGATGCAGAACATGGATTTCCAACTCCCCAAAATCATCTACGGAGACGGGTACTGTAAACTGATTGAGCTGTTCATTGAGCTTCTTTTCCTGGGCACGCCAGTCAAAATTCTCACGCCAGGTGGTAATCAGTCGTTTCATATCCGCAAGTGGAACACCCATGTCCCAGCCTGCGGCATCGAGTTCATCAGGAAAGGTTGCTTGCTGGAGCTTTTGGTTCAGCTGGTCAATGTGCTCGTCAGGGACGGCTATCGTGAAAGGAGTTATTGCCATGTTGATGTTGCCTTTTATCTACCAAAATTGTCTTCAACTGGAGATCAGATTTAAATCTATACTCGGAGTATGCGCATGGATAGCTAAGGTTTCGGCTTGGATTGAGGTCCATGGCCCCCGCTCGGATTATTTGGACGATGATTGGCGGGGGACCTCGGTGTCACACACATGTGCGGGGAGCGGTGAACAACAGGCTGGCGTCATGCGAAATAAATCTCAGTTATTGGATAAAGCAAATTACCTATCGGTTTTTAAACTGGGCAAATATCAAGTTGGGTTTAGATGATGATTCATCGAACATTGAATGGTGATAATTGTTCTCGGTATCCATGGGCATTGGAGCTAAAATATATTTCTCCTTTAGTCACCTTCCGAGGTCTAGGATCTCCATTGGGATCGTCATGATCAACCATACAGCTTGTGTAAGCCACAATCAACTAATTACACCGCTGTCTGCCCTCCGAACTTCCAAGGTTTCTAAATTCATGGATAACTTCAGCCCTGATTAATTTGAAAGATCGAGTATAAGAACGCAGAATCCCGATCGGTAATCCTCCAGCCTTGAAAGTGTCGGCATACTCCAATTGTTCTAAAGCTTGTATGTATTTGCAGTCTTACGTTCCTGTCTTTATTCCAGACTCTATTTTCAACAAATGCACAGTCACCTGGATAGACCGACTCAAACAATATACAGTATCCAGAATTCAAGTTCATCATGAAGGGAATCAGTCGAACATCCTAAATGAGCTAGACATGTCTGCCAACCATCTGGGCAGTACGACCGTGTATCCCTCTGTGTACATTATATGTGTCTGTCTTACTGTTCAATGTCGATACCCTAACGATGACAAACCGCGTATGTCATCTTCAGGGTGCCCATTATTGAGAACATCACCACCATTCTCGGAATATGTCCACAATGGTGCCTACCCATTCTCGTACCCAATATCCTACAAGCTTCAGCTTCCCTATCAGCTAAACAGTTAATAAGCGCTCTGCCAGCTGCTAAGCGCGCCCATTGGTTCATATTGGAGTCGACTGTTCTGCGAGTGGCGGTGATCTCCAAGGTTCTAGCCCGATTCATTTAATATATGTATTTTTCTCGATGTCATGCTGAAACCTAATCGATAGGATATACAATCCTGGAATTATCACATCCATTATCTTATTTTAAAATTCTTGAGTGTCTCAGCGCCCGCGGGGCTAAGTCGCGTGCCTACTGAGAGAAAAGTTCGTCATTATTCTGTACATTCCGTTCAACTCCTGGGAGTCGGCTACCATGACTGGAGCCTTCGCTTGGGGTGCCCAGATCAGTATTGGTTGAATCGGTGGCGTCCATCGGCCCGCAGGTGTTCCAGTCTTGGTGGGTGTACTCCGTACAATAATAGCTTTGGCATTGCAATGACTGGGGTCACCGCCACTATCGGCGTCAGTATTTCCTATTCGGGCTTAACCAAGGACTACTGTAGGAGAAGGAAACACTGGATATAGTGCACGCCAAGAAGAAAAAAGCGTCAGATGACGCTTAATGGCTTTGAAAATGTAGAAGAGTTTTGTCTGGATTTTGCGTCGGTACATCGGGTGTCCCACACTGTGGAGCGAAGGTCTACGTCGTAGTGGGCCCTAAATCAACTAGCCATACGTTGCTCAAGACGCTATACGGTAGGGTTTTCCAACCAATAGGTGACTTATCGTCTGCCGCTTTAGGGGTACGTTTTGGTCTAGCAGCATTGAGATATTGACTAGACCAGATCAGAAGCCCCGCAAGGTGTTCGAAAACTAAACCGAAGCAGGTGAGACAAAAGCCATGGGGGAGCCCACGAGTCCCCGAGGCCACCTGGGCATATTCATTTTAATTTCGCAGAGCCTTGCTAAATAACCATGGATCAAGCTATGTAAAGCAAGGGCTGAGGCGGCCCCTAGCGGAGATGCTACGTCAAGTAAAAAAAAAGTTGATCGATCCCCGCCAATCTCGGGGAATTCAAGCCACCAAGTCCTGAGATTGGGCAAGACTGTTCTTTTGGCGAGGGTGTTCATGCATCCTTTGTACCCAGTACGAGCCCTTTGGCGCCCCATGCTCGGGTCGCACAGGTACCCGGTACCGACGCACGGCGCTCGGTCTAGATCCGCCGATCGTGCAGGGCCTCCGTGCGTCTCCGCTGAGCGAAACAGAAGAGAGAAGGGGAAAGATAAAAAATTAATAGTACTTTGTTTCTTTGATATGTATGCTCTTTGAAATAGACAGACAAATTAGAGTGGAACTTGGGGAATGTTTATAGTTTTGCCTTCGTCCCTGACCCACGAAAACCTCCTGTTTCAGCCTGAGCAACCACTGTTGTCTAGACCGCCCGGTGGCCCCAGTGCGAGTCGGAAAATCCCCTCCTGATCCCCCTCCCTTACACCAATCCTTGCTATACGCTCTAACGACACCTGGATTTACATTGTGTCCCCGAGGGCCATGGTGTGTGTCCTACGATAACAATCAACAAAGAAGACAGAGACACACACCCAGAGCACTGCAACCTTCTTCCGCTAAAATCCCACATGGATCATGACCGACTCGCCCGAGCCAGATGCCCCTAACACCCTTCATTCTCGTCCCGCCATGCCATTTCCCTCTTGCAAGTCCGAATGCCTCACCGATGGACTCGCTATCGTACCGGAAGATGGGAACATACAGTTTGACGCGTCTGGCCGAAGCTGGCACGACGCCGGCCAGTCCGCCGCCATTGAACACCTGGTCACGCTCAAGCAGGGCCTGAGAACATCCGACACCGAGCTGTTCTGGAAACGGCTGATGGAGGATCTCACATCGATCAGCAAAGCACAATATGGCTTCGTGGCTCGCCGGGTACATGCTGGGGAGCCCATGTCCGAACTGGGCGGGCGCCGGCCGTCGCTCTTCGGTGCGGTCTTCTATTACAACGATGGCTACCAGAACGTTGGACTGCAGCGAAACCGGTATTTCGCAGGCGGAAACCCTCTGTTACATATGGACCATGAACGGCCATGTTTGATTCCCGAAAATCTGAAATCATTGATGTCCTTCGGTGACGACCAACTACCGTTTGCTGCCGAGGCGTATCTCGCCATTCCACTCTTCTCCGATGGTAAATGCCTGGCGCACCTCGGCTTGATGTGGTCGAAAGAGGGTACCCGGAATCGAAATCTGTCATGGTCGTTTTTGGAGGTCGTTTTGCATTCGTTGGAGGATATGATCGTTCGGCAGCTGCTAGAAGATGACGTTTTCCCGGAGCAGGAGATTTCGGCTTTTCCGCCAATTCCTCTATCTGTGCAAAATACAGCGACTGTCGCTCTTCCTGCGACCCCTGATTTCACCTCCCAACCTCTCAAACCCTACGCTCGAAGTCTATCCCACGAATTACGGACCCCGATGCAAGGTGTGGTAGGTATGCTTGATGTGATGCATGCCACAGTACGGGAGGCCATGGAAAGCAAGACACCCGTCAAATCAGGTGGGATTTTCCAGGCTCTTAAAGAAGGCATTGAGATGGTTCAGGATAGCGCACGGCGGGCCGTAGAAGCTGCTGATAATGTTGTTCACGCCTACGACCTCAACATGCAGGTGCCCAAAACACCTACGCCGCAACCGGAGGAAGATAATGGCTTTTTTCCGAGTGCACCGTCAGACCAGTCCACCGAAAGCCGCCCGAGTATTTTCATCGAAGGAAGCAACATTGCTGTGAATCCGTACAAGAGACGACGGAGTCTTCCTCTGGACATGGCCTCCTGTTCCGCGCGTCCGACCAGGAGGCAGAGAGTTCGTGCAGCGTCTTCACGGCAGGAACTGTCTCCCCGTAGCGAAGAAGTCAAGAACGCCGTCCACGAGAGTGATCAAATTGTCCATGCCACTCCAGCCCGCCAGATCGAAGAAGTGATGGCCAGCATGGTAGATCCACAACCATCACTCGCGGTTCGACGATCTGCCCCGCATCTACTTCTAGAAGGTATCAACATGAACCTACGGGGCCCGGCTTTGCGCTTCACCAAATTACGAGACCTTCTTCGTTTGGTCATCAACGAGTCTCTTCATGTTGGCGGCCGTCCTGATTCTGCCGAGAGCAAGGCGACTGATTTCGGCGAGAAGATTGAAATCCGATCACGATCCTCAAATGGTGCAATGCGTACGAAGACTGTCGATTGGTCTGTTGATCCGGCATTGCCCGACACTCTTCTAGCTGATGACAGAGATCTGGCTAAGCTGATCTCCTGTGTTTTTCTGAATGCGATCAAATTCACAAACAATGGCACGATTACTCTCTGTGCGACCATCGACTCTAAGAACAACGACGTCTTGATTCGTGTGCGTGACACCGGTCCAGGTATTCCAGAGGCATTCCTACCGAATCTGTTCAAGCCTTTTGCACGCGAAGATGCCTCGACCACCCGCAGTAAAGATGGTCTGGGGCTTGGTCTCCTTGTAGCTAAGGGACTCTCTCGGAAGATGGGTGGTGACCTGATTTGTGTCCGTTCTTCCACCACCGGCCCCGATCACGGCTCTGAATTCCAGATTCGGGTTCCTGTGAATCAACGTGAGGCTTTGTGTGGTCCTGGGACCCCCAATGATCGAATCATGACCCCGCCATTCTTCACAGATCATACCCGGACCGGTAGTGGGAGCAGCTTCATCTGGGAACCCACGTTATCAAGCTCGCCTTCTCATTTGCAAAACCAGACGCTTCAGCAGCCAACTCCCAGCACCTCAGATGAAAAGTCACAGAGTCCAACTCCGCCTCGCACCCTGACAAGACCTCAGCTTAACCGAAGCGCTATTTGCCGAGATTCATATGACAAGAAGCTTGGGGAGAAATACCCATTACGTTTCCTTGTTGCAGAAGACAACCGGATCAACCGACGTGTGTTGGTCAACATGCTGCGTAAGCTGGGCTATCGCGACGTTCTTGAAGCAGCCGATGGCCGAGAAGCTGTGCAAATCGTGAAAGAGATTCTCTCTGCATCTACTCTCGCCAACAGCTCAAATGACGCGGACGTGGATGTGCCCATCAAACCTACAAAGCCAGATTCTCCAGAGATGAAACCCATTGACATCGTGCTCATGGATCTTTGGATGCCAGAAATGGACGGCTACGAGGCGACTTCCCGGATTCTCCAGATGGTTGATGATCACCAGAGCCAGTCCTCTGGTTCTAGCAACGCATCCCCAGAAACGCCTAACAACTCAGACTCCATGGATGTGGATATGAACATGACCACATTACGTATGCCACAGCCTCCAACTGTTCTTGCTGTGAGCGCGGATGTCACCGACGAGGCCTTGAATCGTGCCTCTAGAGTGGGAATCAAGGGCTACATGACAAAACCATACAAACTCTCCGACCTTGAACGACTGATCCTCGGATTTTGTGGTAGTCCTGGCGACCCAATTCCGATGGTGACTACCTAAAAGCCGATTTTGACTAATTGGCACGTCTTTTTATCTCCATTTCTTATGGCCCGCGTCAAGGGCTGTTATATACCCAGAGGACCTTTGCGTTCTCCTTTCTTCATTTTTGCGTGGCCGTCGCTTCGCTTGCAGCTTCAGATGGTGCTTGACGCCCTCTAGCGAGAGTCATGTTTCTCTCGACATGTTTATTTGGCGTTATCTTTTTTTTTCGGGCCAACCTTCATTTCTCTTCCCTGCCATATACCAGCATATTGGGCATTTGCATTTTACTTCTTTTTATTATCTTTTGCCCCTGGACATAATGAATGATGAACCCCAACGTTTCTCAGGGGATGGGCCTTTCTGCATTTGTCGTCACTTTCTGGAAGCTTTCGTTTCCCTGGACTTTAGCGTCCATGACATTTCACCAGGTTACCAAGTACATTAAAGAACAACATGAAAGAAATAAAGCTGTCATTACATCCATTATCAAAATCGACATCGCGCTGACCAGGCGGTCCCAGACCCCGCTCCTTTTCATATGGAGATGAAAACCAAATGTTGCCTCCATTGAGATACATGTATGATACGCCATACCATCTCTGTCAACATCACTGGTAAATATTGTCCGTGAAGAATACCAAATACCCAGATAAAAGAAGTAATCAACAATCCATGCAATTGAAATCGAACTGGGCGTATGTGGAAACCAAAATGCAAGGTTTAAAGTAGGAAAGGGCTGTAAAAGACATTCAAATGGCAATTTTTAATCAGTCCAACCTAGGTCAACTTCTGCTTAATGAAGAACGACCGCAGGTGCGAGAGTTGCCAAGCGCACGCAACGGACAGAACAGCCAATTGGATGAGAGTCCAGCGGACAACGCGAGAGTTGGTAGTCTCAGACTGGTCACGGAATTCGGCTTCACGTTCCTATAGAGAAATATGGTTAGCAACTGTCTTGAATAAAGCCGCAGGTAGTTGCGATGTAGATGCTTCCTATTTGCTTCTTTGCTGCGATATGCAATATCGAAGCTGCAAGGGTGATGAGATGGAGTATACTAACCCGCTGGTACACCTGCTCCCTGCGAATATCATGCAAGCGAGAGTTCAGATCCTTGACGCGCTGCACGATATCCTTCATCTTGTCCTTATCCTCGGTCTCGATCTTGCTTGTCTCGCCAATGGCCATGTCAAGGGAGATCTTGACTGCGCCCTGGGCACTGGACAACCATCCACTAGTCTGAGCATCGGTATCAGCCGTGAAGCAGATCTTGTGCTGGCCAGCGTCGGCGGCGGTGAAAGTGAAGCGGCCAGAGTGGTGCTCGCGCTTGGAGACGACACGGTGGTCGTTGTCGAAGGTCTCGTCAACGGTGATCATGACGCGGAGGTTGTGGTCAATGGAGTAGACGTTGGTTTGGGGGTTGACGACATAGGTAGCGAAGTTGCCTAAAGGTAGAGGTGATGTTAGTCAAAGTGACTGAAGACGATGCAATTGCTTGTTGCGACGTTGATAAAATACTCAAAGGAGGGGATATCATACCTGCTACCAGGGTGTCCTTGGGCAGGTCCTCGTAGAAGCACTTTGTTTGGCGACCATCAACGTAGAAGTACAAGGCATTCGCGGGGAGGAGAAGGGAGAGGAAAGAGAAAAGAGCCAGAGTGGCAGCAAGCCATGACGAGGGAGCTGTGAAAGCCATGACTGGAGGAGTGAGAGGATCTATGACCTTAACGTCCTTGGGAAAGCGACTCCCTAATTGTCTAGAATCAACAACCTGGCATCCACGCGGGCCCCACACCGCCTGCTGGTTTCGTCGGTCTCCCTTGCCCGTCGCGATTTTCATCTCGACATCTTGTTCATCTCCATCATTTAACTCTGGTTCAGATTGTGATTGTTTGATTTGTTCAAATATTATTCTTGGTTGTACCTATTTCCCTGTTTCGCCTGATACTATCGGCATCAGATAGCCATGGCTGCCGCCGATGTGCGCGACATGCTGGACTTGCCCGCTGAGGTGGGCCAGCCTAGACCGCATAAGAAGCAGAAGGTGGTTGAAAAACGACCAGGTTAGTTGAGTGATCTATTAGCTTTGGGGTAGCTTATTGACGATCCAAATTACAGAGGGTATTACCCGTGAACTATACGCGCTATTAGGTGAACGAGCGCCGCCTATCGCGATCAACGAGAACAAGTACAAGGGGCGTCCAAAATGGATGAACAAGTTGCGCGTGCGACCATGGTATGCATCCAGCAGACTTTGAGTATGATGGGCATTCAACTAATACGTGATTTTGCTCAGGCGCATGACTCCCTTCACCAACAATGCCCGCTCTGATGGCTTGGTCTTGAATCACTGGCAGCGGAAACACGAATCGACTCGCCCACCTGTCCCCGAGGGAACCCAGATGGACGTGGACGAGAAAAAAGAGGATGAAGAGACTAAGCAAGAGGACAAGGAGGAAGCTTCCAAGCCACTGGAACAAGAATACACATTCGCCAAGTACAACATCAAGGCACGGGTACCAAAGAAATACTCGGAAGAAGAATACAATCGGTCTTTGCAAAGCAAAGACTGGGACCGCGAAGAAACAGACTACCTGATGGACTTGGCACACGAATACGACTTGCGCTGGGTGATTATTGCAGATCGCTACGACTACCAACCCAAAGTCAACTCTGAAGCCGACACCAACGCACTCGTACCAGCCAAGCACTACCGAACAATGGAGCAAATGAAAGCACGCTACTACTTCGTAGCAGCCACAATTCTCGCAATCGAACACCCACCATCCGAGATGTCCGAAGCCGAATTCGAGCTGCACGAGCGGATGCTTAAGTTCGACCCAGACCGTGAACGGGACCGCAAGGAACTCGCCGCCCTACAAATAAACCGCACAGCCGACGAAGTCCGCGAAGAAGCCATGCTCCTCGAAGAGCTCAAGCGCATCACCAGCAACGAGCAAAACTTCATCACCGAGCGTCGCGAGCTCTACTCCCGCCTCGAAGTTCCCATCAGCGTCGGCAACACAACAGCCTACCAATCAAGCTCAGGTCTCTCCCAGCTCCTGCAAACCCTCCTCCAAGCAGACAAGAGCAAGAAACGTCGCTCCATCCTCGGTCCAGAGGGAGGCGCCATTGCCAGTCCGGCTGGCCAAACACCAACACAAGCCAACAACGGCATCAGCCGCGGCGAAACACCAACCACAGCCTCAGCAGCAAGCAAAAAGGGCGTCATTCCAGCCCGCGAAGCACAACCCATCCGCACACTCACACCAGCCGAAGAAGCACGCTACGGTGTGCACCACCACGAACGCGTTACAGCAGGTGTACAATTCCGGAGCGATCGCGCCCAAAAACTCACACAAGCCAAGTCCAACGTACAGACACTCAAACTGGCCGGTGCGCTCGCCGAACTCGAGATCCCGGTCCGTCTCTTCATGCCTACAGAGCGTGTGTGCAAGGAATTTGAACGCCTCATCCAAGCCGTCAACTTACTCCTGGATGCGCGTAAGGTCGCCGAGAAAGTTGATAGCGAGATCCGTGTTCTTGAGGCTGCGAAGGCGGAGCGAGAGAAGAAGTCTGCGCCTGGGAATGGTCATCCGGAGGTGAAGACTGAGGCTGAGGACGGGAATGGTATGCTTGATTCGACTGCTGATGCGGAGAATGATCAGAAGGATGGCAATGCTGGGACTCCTAAGCGTGATGGGAACCATAAGCGGTCTGCTAGCGTTCTTAGTGCTGTCAGTGATAAGAGCTCGAAGCGACAGCGACGGTAGATCTGCATGCTCCGATGATCGGGTTGACTTGATTTTCTGGGCATGGGAATCTACTGTTACTGTTACTGTATAATAAACTGGTGTTGGTCTGATACCTCTTGTACGATTAATGACATTCTTCTGCTGGAAAACTAATACATCCATATCTATAATTGAATCCCAACTCCTCGCTATGGGTTAATAATATGTGTGCTGCTGAGTATTAAACGGCAGAACCCTGATATATAAGCTCAGTCTGGATTCTTCCGCGTTCTTGCTTCACAGCAGTCGACTGAGTCGACTGGCCCAACGGCTCCCTTCAAAGGAACCAGGCATTTCGAATTGATCCGGGTCATCTGTCGTGTTACTTCTCGTAGAAATAGCTCGTTTGAGGCTGATACTGGCCGATTCACAATCCTGGTAGCCACCGGAAGACGACTGTGAAGGCTCTTGCTGGCGTAAGGCCGTGGGCCGTCTGCTTTCTCTGTATCTGGAGAATCTGTTCGCCCAACGTGTCACTCGGGATGTGTTAGGTTGAAGCTCGTGAGCTTGATCTTCGCTCTCGTCGCGATCATCAGTGTCAAGAAAAACTGGCTCTGTCTCATCTGAACGATCTTCGAAAACAATCTCCTGTAGCCTTTGAGAGTTGGTTATACCATCAAACCCTGTCTTTCGATCTTGGAATTGAGGTTTTTTGTTAATGGATCGGCTCAGTCGGGCCCATTTATTAGCAATTGTGTCCTTGCCCTGTCCTAGACTGGTATTATTGGCGCTCTGTGGCATTTGACATAACTCTGGTTGTACTGTAGGTGTCAGTTCTGTTGCACAAAGCCTGGAGCCGCCTTCGCTGGGACAAGTGATTGTATTCTGTTCTTGGCTGGAACGATTAAGGACTGCTCGAAAGTGAGATGGAGCGGCAGATTCGACGTTAGATTTCGCAGACTTGATAGACCTGAGACCAGTGAGAGCCTCGTATAGAGGGGGACGTGGATGGCTGGGGGATGGAGTACCGTATTCTCGGGGTGACGACTGTGCCATCTTTTCAAGTCGATGATAGTTCGAAGGTGAACCATGTACCCCATTCGTCGTAGATTCTGCTTGCAAACCGGGTGCCTGACTCAATTGTGGAAGGCTCTGATCATCTTTTCTCGGGGAACCTCCCTCTTTACCTGGGACTGGGCTATAACCATAGCCAACACGGCGGCCTCCTGACATCCAGCCGACACTTACTTTGCGAGGTGCAACTATGCCGGTGGGATGGTTTTGGAACTGAGGTGAGTCAGAGCTGCCAGAGTCACAATGCTCCTGAAATCTGCTCATAAGTGTGTTTCGGGGGGCTGGAACATTCACAGCTTCGCTGTCAGATGTGAGTATGTCTTGCAGTGCTGGTTTTGATTTTGTATCAATGGTTCTGCTAGTGAGCTTCTTGAACGACAGTCCCCCAATCGACAGACTTCCCGAAGATGGACTGGCTTTCGAGTAACATGAAGATGCATCTCGCTGGCCGGTCGGATGTCTTGGGGCCTCGTTTCCAGAGATGGTCAAGGTACCTGAATGGGGAGATTGGACGTTCTCCTGCGAAAACCCCCCAATGGCCCCGTTTTTCTTGTAGAACAGCTCAGTAGTTGATGGATTGCATGACCCTACTTGAGATGAATGGGAGAAGGTCACAAGTCGATTCGATATACCCAACTCACTAAGATGAATTGCGCGGGGGTCACGAGGGTCAGTGAAGGACCTGTCTGAATTGGAAGCTTGTCTTGTTTTGGACACCACAAGATCCGCCAATGGAGAAGGGAGTGACCCAGACGACCCCATTCCGTATCTATCCCGGCTCGTTTTCATGAACTGTTTCCAGTCAGACATGAGATCCCGGCCACTGGAGTTTTCGGGGACATTGAGAACGGGCGAGTGCTCAGAACGGGTAGTTCCAGGGTCGTTGTTTGAAGACAAAGATGGAAGGGAACGCCCAAAAATCTTATTCAAGACGGGAATTCCCTGGGATTGCTCAACCCTCAAAGGCGAATGAGTCAATGGCTGGTATTTAGATGCATCGGTCTCACGGGCTGTGTGGAAGGCAGTCGGAGGCCCTCTGAGAGTGCCCGGTGGGGTTGGAATGAAATGCATGCCGAAGGCAGATTCTTGTGAGTCAGTGGCCGTTGGGTTGTTGAAGAGAGCCCAGCGTTCGGCCTCCGAGCGCTCTTGGCTCTGTTCGATCAAATCGCTCAGCTCCATGCGGCGAAACCCTCGACCGGCAGGAGATCTTGCCAGGTCATGTCTTGGTGTTGTAATGTAATGTGCATCACTATCGTACCCTCTCTCACTCATCAGGCTGTTTCCATACTCTGGCGACATCAGTTCATGAACTGGTTTTGGCCTTGACGGGGCGGATCTCGATGATTTCCGCGGGAAAGGAAACATGAATTTTCTGTACTCCCGGGCATCATTGGCCCACTTGTATTCTCGGGAAAATCGACGTCGAAGCCTGTGAGAGAAGCTTTCTGGTTGCTTTTTCTGTAAATCATGTATGAATGAAATTGCTGGCCCTGTGATCCTCCATTAGCGCCGAACTACCATCTAAATTTCAGAGTGCATACCTTGACCGTGACGAGGGAAAGAATTCTCCGGTTGAGCTTGGTTGTAGGAGCCAGCCCCTGACGGTGAAACAGGGCGCTCTCTTCGCCAACGAGGGCAAACGAGGAATGACATGACTCATTCCCATGAGGATGAATTAAGTAGGCCATGATCTTTGTGATCTGCGAAAGTGGTGTTACCTGTAGCTTTGTGTAGAAGGAGCGTCCCTGGCTCCTTCCTAGCTTGGTCATGGATCGCTTTGAGCCAACAATTGAATCAATAGTACATCCTTCAATAGTTCCGATATATTCTTAGATGATCCTTGACCGCTACTCGCGATGTTATCTCAAATTTGAACTCTGCATACTCGGGCGGGGTACATGGTACATACTGTACATGTCACATCGTACATAGCATGTACCATGTACTATATCACAGCTCTTCTCACGTACGTCCTTTCCATAACATCCTTTATCCTCGCGGTGCCCCTATCTTATTCTCCCGGAGAATCATCATCGGCATTACTAAATCTCCGAACGGTTCCCGACAAACACCGGTGACTCGGGGTTTTCATATACGGCCCCCAGCTCCTCAATCTGTACGTTGTTATTCCTGCGTAATCCATGCCTTGTAGAAGCTTTGCCATTGGTCCACTGAGTCTGTATCTTATGCTGCAGTCGGAACCCGAGGAAATATTCGGCCTCCGGAGGTTGCAGCGAGGATTGCCAGGCCAACACAGTCCCATAGTGGCAAATTGGAATTCCACTTCGATCCATTGTATTCTCGTCTTTTCTTGAATCCACTGGAGTATACAATATACGCTGAAGAAAAGAAGAGAAAGACCTTATCGAAGCTTATCACCCCGTGTTGAGATGGCGTGATCTACGCCGATCACGGAGCCCTCGTGTTAAGTTTGCAGTGGAGACTTATTGGCTAGGGTAATGACAACTATATTACCTGTAACTTACCAGAAATACCGTTTCAATCCCCCCACCCCTTGCTTAATCTCCATGCAAATCCTAATCCCCTGTTTCGCTCCACGTATGGTCAGGAAAGCCACCGTCTGCCCCTCTATCCCGTTGGGGTTAGACCCGCTCTGATCCCCCTCCATTTTTCTTCTCGCTATTTCCCTCGTTCTCTTCTTCTTTTTCTTTTAACTCTTCAAGGTTCCGGGTTCTTTTCATTCTATCTACAGACCCCGTCTACCCTTTTCTCTCTACTTCACACACATCCGTCAGAATGGTTCAATCGTATGTCTTTCACCCTATCTTGTTCAATTGCTGGATACTAACTACTGCTGAAGATCCGTTCTCGGTTTCCCCCGTATGGGTAAGCTTCGTGACCTGAAGAAGGCCACTGAAGCTTACTGGGGTGGCAAGATCTCCCGTGATGACCTCCTCGCTGAGGGCAAGCGTCTCCGTCTGGAGCACTGGAACCTCCAGAAGAACGCTGGTGTTGACGCCATCCCCTCCAACGACTTTGCTTTCTACGACCAGGTCCTCGATCACATCCAGCTGTTCGGTGTCATCCCCGAGCGCTACAGCAAGTACAACCTCGACCCCCTTGACACCTACTTTGCCATGGGCCGTGGTCTCCAGAAGGAGGGTGTTGATGTCCCTGCCCTTGAGATGGTCAAGTGGTTCGACTCCAACTACCACTACGTTAAGCCTGCTCTGGCCGACAACCAGGTCTTCAAGCTCGCTTCCGACCCCAAGCCCGTCCGCGAGTTCCTCGAGGCCAAGGCCGCTGGCATTGTCACTCGCCCCGTTGTCCTGGGTCCCGTTTCCTTCCTGGTCCTGGCCAAGGCCGACCGTGGTGCCAGTGTGAACCCCATCACCAAGCTGGCTGACCTCCTGCCCGCCTACGTTGAGCTCCTTAAGCAGCTCAAGGCTGCCGGTGCTGAGGATGTCCAGATTGATGAGCCTGTCCTCGTCTTCGACCTCTCCGCTGAGGCCAAGGCTGCTTTCAAGCCCGCCTACGAGCAGCTTGGCAGCCTCGGTGCCAGTGCTCCCCGCCTGACCCTCGCCACCTACTTCGGTGACATCGTCCACAACATCGAGGTCCTCTCTTCTCTCCAGAGCCTCCACGCCATCCATGTGGACCTTGTCCGCAACCCCGAGCAGCTTGACACCGTTGTCGCTGCCCTTGGCCCCAAGCAGACCCTCTCTGCCGGTGTCGTTGACGGCCGTAACATCTGGAAGACCAACTTCAAGAACGCCATTGAGAAGGTTGAGGCTGCCATCCAGAAGCTCGGCAAGGACCGCGTCATTGTCGCTACCTCCAGCTCCCTTCTCCACGTCCCCCACACCCTGGACTCTGAGAAGGGCCTCGATGCTGAGGTCCGTGACTGGTTCAGCTTCGCTGTCCAGAAGCTTGCTGAGGTTGTTGTCATTGCCAAGGCCGTCACTGAGGGCCCCGCTGCCGTCTCTGCTGAGCTCGAGGCCAACGCCAAGTCCATGCAGTCCCGCGCTACCTCCAAGCGCACCAACGACCCCGCCGTCAAGGCCCGCCAGGCTGCTGTCACCGCTGAGATGCACAACCGTATCTCTGCCTTCCCTACTCGCATTGCTGCCCAGACCGAGCACATCAAGCTTCCTCTCTTCCCCACCACCACCATTGGTTCCTTCCCCCAGACCCAGAACATCCGTCGTGTTCGCAACCAGTTCACCAAGGGTGAGATCACCCCTGAGGAGTACGAGAAGTTCATTGAGAACGAGATCAAGGACGTTGTCAAGATCCAGGAGGAGCTTGACCTTGATGTCTTTGTCCACGGAGAGCCCGAGCGTAACGACATGGTCCAGTACTTCGGTGAGCGCTTGACTGGTTACGTCTTCACCACCCACGCCTGGGTTCAGTCTTACGGCTCTCGCTGCGTCCGTCCTCCCATCATTGTCGGAGACGTCAGCCGCCCTGCCCCCATGACCGTCAAGGAGTCCAAGTACGCCGTTTCGATCTCCCAGAAGCCCATGAAGGGTATGCTCACTGGTCCCATCACCTGCTTGCGCTGGTCTTTCCCCCGTGACGACGTCCACCAGTCCGTCCAGGCCCAGCAGCTCGCCCTTGCTCTGCGTGACGAGGTTGTTGACCTCGAGGCCGCCGGTGTCAAGGTCATCCAGGTCGATGAGCCTGCTCTCCGTGAGGGTCTTCCCCTCCGCACTGGTGCCGAGCGTGAGAAGTACATCAAGTGGGCCGTTGAGGCTTTCAAGCTCTCCACCGCTGGTGTCGCCGATACCACCCAGATCCACTCTCACTTCTGTTACTCTGAGTTCCAGGACTTCTTCCACGCCATTGCCGCGCTGGACACCGATGTCCTGTCCATCGAGAACAGCAAGTCTGATGCTAAGCTGCTCAAGGTCTTCGTTGACGAGAAGTTCGCTGCTCAGATCGGACCCGGTGTCTACGACATCCACTCTCCTCGTATCCCCAGCGAGCAGGAGATCAAGGACCGTGTCGAGGAGATGCTCGCCCACCTGTCTCCCGACCAGCTCTGGATCAACCCCGACTGTGGCTTGAAGACTCGTGCTTGGCCCGAGACCAAGGCTGCTCTGACCAACATGGTCCAGGCCGCCAAGTACTTCCGCCAGAAGTACTCGCAGTAAATGCGAAACATTTTTCCCATTCCTTCCCATAATGTGTTAATTGATGGAGGCGGCAATCAACCTGCCGCCTCTGGCACGGGGAATTTCTCTTTTTTTTAATGATGAGTTATGACGATGATACCAAAAGTTCAACATACGGGTTTCAACGGGGTTTGCTGATTAGAGGGCACCAAAAGCGGGTTTACGGAGTTTCAACATGACTGACGATTTCAACATGGGTGCCACAATGCGCCGATTATTTCAACAATTTTTTCGGATCCCGTCCTTTGCATTTGCACTGGACCTGGAGACGAAAGTAGTTTCTACAGTTCTTACAACTGTAGATACGGAATGTGAATATTATGTATTCTTCCACACAATTTTGAACATAGTAACTGTATTGTCGTAGGTGTCTTGGAGGTAGCTTAACTTCAAGGTTGACTTGGGTGGTCTACATTCTCCAACCCTATTCGCTCAACAATCCGGAGAATGCTTCAACTCAATCCCATTGGCTGAAGGGGATCTGTGATCGTTTCCCCCCATCTCAGCCTCGTGTCAGCTTCACCTGCATTCTTTATCTCACGCTGCCCACTGTCTTCATACACGAACAAGAAGGATAATAAATGCCTATCGTCTGCTAGATACCCAGGTCGATGATGATCAATCATATATCATCAGCTCGCATTCTGCTTGCTCCCTAGTCATTAGGCTGCGATTTACCAACAACCTTGAAGCCATCCTCCTCCTGTTTCGCGGCTTAAAATCCTCAAGTCTAGCCATCGAAACCCGGATTCACTAATCAACTTTGAATCAGTTTATTATACTTTATACAAACTCCAAAAGATGGAAGACGTCCAACATTACAGGACATTTTCACACCTTCCATCAGAATTGATCCACATGGTGAAAGAGTATCTACCACCAATCGACACAGCATGTCTAGCATTATGCAACCACAGCCTAGAGCATCTTTTAAAACCAGTAGCCCAACACCTCTCAAACGATTCCCATCTGCGACTGGAGTTCCTCACAAGACTCTCACGAGACGTACCAGAATACTACATTTGCTTCATGTGCGCCCGTCTTCACCCCTGGCGAAGGATCGAGTCACTAAGTCCTACATTCAAGTTGTTCGACTGTACAAAGAGCCTACCTCGTGAAAAATGGTATCTCAGATGGCCCATGCTCCGAGGAGTTTACCCCTACGGCACATTCTATGATATCCATTTCGTGCACCTCCAGCTTGCTATGCGGAGATACTACTATGGTGCTGATTTTGGGATCCCTGTTGAATCGCTGTTCTATACTGAGGTTGCGACTTGGCCTCTTGGAGACAAAAGTCGTGTCTCGACTGCTTCTGAATCTAAATCTATATCTCTGGAGCTTCATCATATGACAACTTTGAAATCCGTTGAAGCGCGAGTCTCTATTTCGGCTCCTGGCCCCGGTTTATGTTTACGGACACAGGAAATGGCTGTAGCAAGACGAGAGAACATGTCGAAGATATTCCAAAGTTCTGGCTCGGACTTTATGTACGTTTGTCGACATATCGGCATATTCCCCTCTGCCTTGTCGATGTTGGATCTCCGTACCACCCGCTTAAGGGATCTCATAACCTCTCTTATTGCACAATATTCGGGCAAGGGTTCCGATAAGCCAATAAACTGGCAGCGTTGTCAATCATGCAATACGTCGTGGAAATTAGAGGTTCGGGACTTGGGCAATGATATTTGTCTTGTTTCGACCCGTTGGGTGGATCTGGGACCTGGTCTTACGCCTGAAGATGCTAGGTGGAGAATACATCACTATCATGGGCCTGGTATAATGCTAAACGACCATGATCTGGTAGGAGACCCTCGGGTGCGGTTTGAGGAGAATTCTATTCAGGGTTCTTCTGTTTTGACGGAAGATGAACTGTTTCGACGTAATATCTCGTTTTTGAGGGGGCAGGCGTATGAGACTAGGATGACGAGGTGGGGTCCTTCGAGGTGGTATCTTGTTGGTGAGAAATTTGAGAAGGATGAGGGTAGATCTAAGTCTGCGTTGTCCTCCTGTGTAGCTATGTGAGTCTTGGGAAGGAAAGGATAGGGTAATAGCTATGTCAACTTGAGTGGAAGTATTTATGGATAGTACATGAAGGCTAAAGCTATTCAGCAAGGGCATGATAGATCACATGGTATGCCAGTCCCCCGTATTGTAGCTCTCTATCCTCACCATAGAATGTGGATCATTCAGTTTCCACCCAAACAGAGATCAATTCGCTAAAGAAAAATGGCTAACACTTTAGGATCAACATTATCAAAATTTAGCGCGGTCGGACTAAATTATTAGACTTAAGTATTCTTGCTTATTAAAAGTCGGGCTGGGCCCAAAATAGTTACATGGGTGTGATGTTTAAGACTCCAGCGCTGTAAGGTTGTGCCTATTTGCCAGTCAATTTCTATGCATAATTTTAAGTTTCAGCATTATTGAATGCATATTAATTTTCAGGTACGATGTTGCTAAAGAGGTTCCAGACCCCTCACTCACTTTGAAGTTTGGAATGTCTATTGTGGAGTCACTACAGTACAATCTATCTATGGAAACCAACAAAGGTAGCACCGATAGCAAGAACCCAATCAAGCCAAAACAACACAAATGAATAGGATGACAAGTCCTATGATCAAAAATCCAAACTTAAAAGCTTACAGATCAGCAAAGCTAAAAGACCCCCACATTCCAGACCCTGAATAGAAAGCGGGGATGCACATGCACCCGCCAAGCTAAACACAGGTTCCAGAATGTGACTTCACACCTTAACCTCAACCTCAACCTCCTATCTACCACCGAATATCCAAAACCAGGCACCGTACAAGTCAGTAATTTCCGAGAAATGGGTGAGAAACCCTGGATCGGCGACCGAGTCGCCGGCGGTTGGCACACTGCGGAGTCTCCGCCTGTCGCCGTTTCCGGCAGTCCACCCCCCGTTCCTGACGGATACTCGGAGAAATCCGGTATAGCGGTGATTCATGACGTGTATGAAGCTAGCCACACATCTAATCGAGGTACTGCTGCTCCACGTGGGAAGACTAAGATTGCAACTGCGAATACGACTGCGACGCTACTACGCCGTGAGATAAAAGGCCTAGCATGTCTTTGTCTGTGTGTTGGTCTGTGGATGGCTGGTATTCCGGACATGTTTGCTCGATTTTTAGGCCGAACGGTGCGGGATCAGATGGTATCTGTTCCTGATCAGACGTTGCGGTTGACGAAGGATGGCACGTTTCAGATTAGTGTTTTTGAAGACTTGCATTTTGCTGAAGGTGACAGAACCCAAAAGCTTGTGTCTACACGTACTGACTCGGTGCTAGATTCAAATAAAGATGTCCATACCAACAAGGTTATGGACTATGTTCTCGACAAAGAGAAGCCACAGCTTGTGGTAATAAATGGGGATTTGATTTCCGGCGAAGCTACCAAAGCGTCCAATTCGAGTAAATATCTAGACCAGGTCGTTTCCCCCTTGGTCAATGGGGGGTATCTATGGGCTTCGACCTACGGCAATCACGACAGCGAGCTGAATCTGGACCCACGAAAAGATATATACGATAAGGAAAAACTATACAAGAACAGCCTGACGCAGAGCGTGGTCTCCGATTCGGCGGCTGGAGTCACAAATTATTACTTGCCAGTCTTTTCGCATGGTGGATCCGAAGGCGATACGCCTGTTCTTCTGCTTTGGTTCTTCGATTCAAAAGGTGGACACGAGCCAACCAACCGAGTATCGAAACGCGCTTCAATACAACGGGGCGACTGGGTTGATGAATCTGTATGTTAATCTACCACTTCTATGAACATTACTAACTTGTTAGGTGGTCGATTGGTTCACGCAGACCAAGTCCGATCTAAAGGATAAGTATGGGAAGGTCATTCCATCATTAGCGTTCTATCATATCCCCGCCGATGCTATGCGGGCGTATCAGGACGATGGGGTGGATTCTCACAAATCCCCTGGCCTTAATGGGGAGACAGTGGTTCAGCAAGGATCTGGTGCCAGTCCATACACTGGACAGGACGTACCTTTCATGCAAGCTCTTTTGAATACATCGGGACTCATGGCTACATTTAGTGGTCATGACCATGATAATGACTGGTACGTGAGGTTTTCAAGCTTATAACTTCTGCACGTTCTAACAATTCATCTCCGCAGGTGCTTCAAATGGGATGGCAAAACCATTGCTCAGGATCTATCTGGCAACGGAATTAACATGTGTTATGGCCGTCATACCGGCTACGGTGGATATGGCAATGCTGCTCGTGGTGGGAGGCAGATCCTCCTCAATAAAGATAGTATTGCAGATGAAGTGGAAACATGGATTCGACTGGAAGATGGGACTATCTCCGCACATGTCACCCTGAACTCCACATATGGACAAGATCAATACGCACCTGTCACTCGGCAGGTCACGGCAAGAATGGCTGGTGGAAGTGTTAGCCTCCAACATTCATCATCTCTACTTTACATGATGTACCTGTGGGTTGCGATTTTGGTTCTGCGACAGTGGAAAGGGCATTGACGGGAGGCTTGATGTTAATAAAACCAGCCTCTAGCAAGAATCGAATTGACCTTTACCTTGAATTAAAAAGGAATAGAAATTTTAAAAGAGAATAGTCATTGGAATTTCACATCCTTGGATACGATCCCGCCAACTCTACCGAGACTGTACGCCAAGCTTGCTATATGATTGATGAACGATGGAAGGGCGAGCGGAGATGGGTCTTTTATTCAGGCAGAAATATCACTCCCGCTTCTCGCAAATGCTAATGAAAGGAGCAAGCACTCCTCCCAGGAACAAACGGCTTGACCGCGTATCCTGTACTGCAACCGTTGATGTGGGAAGCCTTTGCCCCAAGGAATCCTCCACAACTTTCAGAACCTCCCACTTCCCATCAGCTCCTTTAAGAGGACTGGCTAACACCGTCGCCGGTGCAACAAAGTCATGTGGATGATCCATAGACTTCACAAACGCAAAAGAATCAGGTATGGCAGCAGCAATGAGATTTCCATCTTCATCAAATGAGAGGTTATCCACGGGATAACCCATCGAAATGGTATCTACCTGCTTCAATTGATCATTCTCCAGATTGTGAACCGTCACCAACCCAGTCACAGAATGCGAGACATAGTATAGACCATCCTTGCCCTTGGCAATGCCATTAGGAAAGCGAAATCCATCTTTCGCAGCGATATTGCACTTTCCAGTATCTGATCGACAATAAGTGAGACTCCCAGTGCCGTATAGCATTTCCAAATCACGGAAACGTCCAGTCTTGCCTTTGTGATCGTTTGTGATCACAAATCCAACTCCATCAGCATCAACAGCTAAATTGTTCGGCGAGATAATAGCATCACTGTAGATAGTCCGGACATACTCCAATGTATCTGTCTCTTTGTTCAAATCGAAGATTTCGATTGTGGAATTCGCACCATGAGTCCAGGGATCCAAAACGTCGCCTGTAATGGAATCGATCGGGGGCTTATGGTTAATCAACCAAAATCGCACCGTAGATCCAATATGGCGCACGTCGAAACCATGAAGATCTAACGCATCCTCGTAACCACCAATCTTCAACTGGCGGGGAACGGACAGGCCATCGGAGTCCACATCGTCAATGTCTAACACGGTGATATGATCGGTCAAAGTGCGTGCTGAGACATTATACTTGTTTCCACCGGGGCTCCATCCTTGCCGGGATTCAATCGTCGAGCATGCGGCGTAAAGTTTCCGATCGTGGTGATCTAGCCACATATCCTCACAGGCTTCCAGGAGAGGGTGATATTGCCTAGTGCATGTCCATGGAAAATCTTCAAGGGGCTGGATTTGGCGACCGACACCCAGTGTGATGAACAAGATGTTTTGCACGTAGGCTCTGTAGAACATGGAGAGCGCAAGTATGGAGATTGTCCAGTACAGGGACCGTGCCCAGAGGCTCTTGCGTTGAGCTTGTTGTGCCATAGCCTTTTGGTTTGGGGGACCTTATCTCCAGCGCTACTTATTGGGTGCAGAATTCAGCTATTTGTTGTTTTTCGGGGATTTCCGGATCCTCGAGTCAGGAGGGTTGAAATTGGACTCACATGTCAGATGTCAGCATTGAATTGACCTCGACTGCAGTCACATGACCTCTCTATTATCTATAAATTCTTACTTGCATCACCTAGACCTTTCTCCTTGCCAGATATCAATGGTATGCCACATATTATTTTGGATTCTTCTGTCGAACTAGATACAGTTTGTCCGTACACATTGATCGTGGGTCTCATCGCCCCAGGAGTGAGGGAAGCATCAGTAAAATAGCATCCTTTGAGGAAACCCAAGTGAGATTCCTTCCCTTATCAGGCTCTTGATCTTTGGAAAGATTAGAAAACTGAAATAGAAGAGCATGATAAAGAGACCAAAGATGAATTTGAAAAAAGATCAAAACTAACTGTATCCGAGATTTATAAGATAGTCCCGACCTGATACATCCGTCATGGCGATTTTGTTCGCTTTAAATGATGAACAAAATGGTCGAGCTTCAGGAGGAAGCCACAATACTGGCTTTCCATTCAGCATTACCCAGTTTTGCCCCAGGAATATGCCAGGGCTTGTGTTGGGCGAAATGGCATTTCGATTGTCGCATAAACATTGGATGTGAAGGGACCCTCGGTCAGTGTTGAGATGTGAACCATCTTCAGAGAACTCAAGTTCAGTGACTATGCCATCTACAGTAAATATATTCTGCAGGGCACCAGTTGCTATGTCCCATAGCTGCACTGTCATATCGTCAGAGCTGCACGCAAGCAGCTGGCAGCTAGATGAAAAGGCCACGGAAGAAAACCAGCTCGAGCCTTTAAATATCTGTTGCCGGGCGCCCGTCCCTATATCCCATACCACCACTAAGCACCTATCATAGCCAGATGCTAGTAGGTGACTGTTGGGCGAGAATGTCACTGACGAAACTCTAGACCGCCTAGGGCCCGTAAGAGTCTGCTCCAGAGTACCTGTCTCTGTGTCCCATATATATACTTCGCGGCACTCATAGAAGCTAGATGCTAGCATCCGTCCATTAGGCGAGAAGGTCACCGATTTAACTGGTTTTGAAGGGACCTCGAGAGTCTGTTGTAAGACGCCCGTCGCCGTCTCCCATAGCCGGAATATACGATCGGATATAGACGCGAGTAATCGACCGTTAGGCGAAAAGGCCACTGACCAAACTGTATCTAATTTGTCCTCAAATTTCTGCTGTAGGGCACCCGTAGCTACCTCCCATAATCGCACTGTCTGATCGCTAGAGCATGACGCTACTAGTCGGCTGTCAGGTGAAAAGGCTACTGAGTTGACAAGCCGCGAATGGCCTTTAAGAGCCTGCGTGAGCGTACCTGTCGCTGTATCCCATAGCTGCACGGTGTGATGAGGAGAAGTAGATATTAGTAGCCGACCGTTGGGCGAAAATGCGAGCTTATCACGCTGCCTTGGTGGGTCCGCGAGAGTCTGTGCAAGCGTGTCCGTCTGTACATCCCTTGGCTGCACTATACTGCCCGAGCCAGATTCTAACATCCGACCGTCAGGCGAGAAGCTCACTGAATTAACCTCTTTCGGCGAGATTTCGAGAGTCTGCATAGGCGCGCCCGTAATTACATCCCATAGCTGCACTATACTGCCCGAGCCAGATGCAATCATCCGACCGTCAGGCGAGAAGGCCACCGAATTGACCCGTGTCGAATGGATCTTAAGAGTCTGTGCGAGCGTGCTGGTCTTTACATTCCACAACGTCACCATACTATTCGAGCAACATGCCAGCAGCAGACCATCAGGCGAGAAGCTCACTGAATTAACCTCTTTCGGCGAGATTTCGAGAGTCTGCATAGGCGCGCCCGTAATTACATCCCATAGCTGCACTATACTGCCCGAGCCAGATGCCATCAGCCGACTGTCAGGCGAGAAGGCCACCGAATTGACCACTATCGAAAGCTTGATGACTCGTTTGACCGTGATGGTCTTCATGTTCCATAGCGTCACCTTATTTTCTGAGCAATATGCCAGCAGCAGACCGTCAGGCGAGAAAGCCACAGAATTGACCCATGTCGAATGGACCTTGAGAGCCTCTGCGAGCGTGCTGGTCTTTACATTCCATAGCGTCACCATGCTATTTGAGCAACATGCCAGCAGCAGGCCGTCAGGCGAGAAGGTCACTGAATGAACCTCTTTCAGCGAGACCTTGAGGGTCTGCATAGGAGCGCCTGTCATAACATTCCAAAAGCGGACTGTGCAATCAGCAGTACCAGACGCCAGTAGCCGACCATCGGGCGAGAAGGCCACGGAGTTGATACACTCCAGTGAGGCCTCGAGAGGTATAAGCGCTCCCGTCATTACATCCCACAGGCGGACTGTGCGATCGGCGGAACCAGACGCCAGCAGCCGGCCATCGGGCGAGAAGGTCACTGAAGTAACCTCGCCTAAATGGCCCTCTAGGGTCTGCAATTCTGCACTCCATGTCTCATTTACGTTTGGTAACTGGTATATCCAATTTGGGATGTCTTGTTCAAACTCTTTACGGATTATTGCCATTCGAGGTGCAAACAATAATCCTGAGTAGTAGATCTGAAGTGGTGCTTCGTCGGCTATCTGGCGATTTTTCATAATGAAGCGTTTTGCATCATATAGAAAGCTAGGCATGAAGGAATTCTTATCACCCTATATCCTATTAATAGGAGCCATGGAGGTTATCTATGTCTTAAGTTACTTACTGGTATAATCTGGGCGAGCAGATTCAGCATGCCCAGTACCTCCGAAATAAGGCCTAGCAGACTCATCGCTTCGACCCAGTGTAAAAAATGCTTCTGGAGGAATAATCGCACGTCCTCTATGTCGGAAGATAAAGACTGACTTTGCTCAAGATGGTATATCCAGTAGCGACAGGAGTATTGTAGGTCTGGCGGTAGATACTGGCGGATCTGTTGAGAGTCGATATCTACCCGAAGCACTCCAGGACTTCCTAGATTACATATATCTTTCTGCAGACACCTTCGCATAGATTGAAGACAAGACTTTGTAATGTCCCTGTGCTTTTTTGGCTCATCTATATGGAATTTCGTTCCAGAGTGAACAAGGAAATCCCGAAATGAAAGGTGCAAGATCCTGACTGGCTGATCTCGATCGCCGGGAATATTCAAAACCGATCGAAACGAATCCAATAGATTGTTGATCTGATCTGCTCCTATCCCGAGAAATATTGATAGCACATTGATAGAAAGCGGTAAAGCAAGAAGGATAATGGCACCAACTATTTCCTGGAACTCTCGTAGGAGTTGCTGCTGCTCTGACTCATCACTCTCTTCATCGTCGAGTAGTCGATTTAAGATTGGTAAGTAGGTCTTATCCATTTTCAAGGTATACTTGGATTGGTCCGTTAGAAGCCCTGCGAGACGTGATCTTGGTTCCAATTTCGAGTTTTCGATATAGCGACATATGGTAGCAGCCGAAATAAAGAGTGGAACGGATATCGCGACTAGTTTTTGGATAACGTCGTCGCCTGGCCAGTCTTGGATTATCTGTTTGTTATGTCTAATCTTTATGAATCTATCTCGCAGGAATAATCGTATGTCGTGCTCGGTCACTTGTTCGGGTACTTCATGAAGAGCTAGATCCTGATACTCATGATTCCCAATATCTAAAAAGCCGAGGCTAATTGGAAGTTCAGGCCGACTAGTCAAGAAGATCCGAATGTGAAACGCTTTTGCATTCTGTAGAAGAGGCAACATTCCGATGATATTCCGGACATCTTGATCATGCTCGCATTCATCTAGAGCATCGATCACTATGATGGCAGTCTGAGGTTGTTGGCTGGATCCATCAAGGTTCAGATTTAACAGCGGTTCAAGCAGTACTTTCTCAAACTGCTCCCTAAGCGCCTTCGACGCAATATAAGGGTCATGATCTAGTGCCCTTTGCACGCCATATCGTAGTTGGGATATGTTGAGTATCAACTGGGTTATTAATGTCGAAAAAAATTTCTTCGCGTTCCCTCGGTCTCCTTCACCTCTCTTGAAGAAGAAGCTGGCACCTAGATGATTGGACTTTTTGAAGGATCTTGCCACAGTTCGAGATATTGTGGATTTTCCTGTCCCAGCCATTCCCTGTAGCCAAAAAATAGGCTTCTCGTGCGGCGAGAAAGCCCATTGTCTGATGTTTTGAAGAATATTGGTTCTTGTACCTTCGAGACATTCACCCTCGTACTGATCCGCATATGAATCTAAAACAGCTCCGTGTGCGAAAGGCAACTCATCAAGGCCTATTTTAATGTTAGGAGAATACATTCTAAACGAGAATCTTAGAAGTTTAAGAGCCCACTAGGAGGAAGTTGCAACGTAGCAGTGATATTTCCAGTGTTGAACCCCACCTGAAAACCAGAATTGGAGCCACGAAATAGGGCTGTGTGATCGGCAAAACTTTCCAGGTTTTGATCAATGCGTCCGGCATTCTGTGCCATAACGACGATAAGAGAGCTAAATGGACTCAAGAGTCAACTTTATAGAGTTAGAATCCGTGCTTATTGTGTTTGTCTATGAAGATCAAGAGGTGTAATATTGGGCGCGGGGTGTGAGGCTGTGATCAGAAATGCCCTTCAGGCGCCAACATGACTAATCAATTGTCTTCCTTTGGATAACTATCTCCAATCAATATTCATAAAATCTGATACACTAGGTGTTCTCGGGAGGTGAAAAGGGCGTTTGATTAGAAAAATGAGGAAGAATGCAAAATAAGAATAAATATAATGCGAGAAGTGGGCCGCCTGATCGGCAAGGTATGTCACCTCGGTTGTAACTTATCTGCTCTGCTATCCTATGCATCCATCATGGCCTCGTTTCGCAGCTTGAGGACTCAGTACGCGTCACTCTTGAAAAAGTTTACCGCATCATCCCGAGACTTTGAAGTCCTCACCACTATCCCCGCCGATGGCTGCCCCGCACCAAAGATCCTATATGTGCTAGACTCATCATTTAACCCGCCAACCCGCGCGCATCTCCGCATAGCCAGCTCTGCACTTCTTGAGCGACTCGACTCGAGCTCCCGATTACTATTACTGCTTGCCACTCAAAATGCAGATAAGCCGTCAAAGCCGGCCTTATTCGAAGACCGGCTTGCCATGATGGAGCTGTTCGCACACGATCTGCGTTCTCACCTGGCTACCAGTACCGCAACTCCGGGGCACACTCCATCTCTAGAGAACATCCCCGCCATTGACATCGGGGTTACCAAGAAGCCATACTTCGTTGACAAGGCTTCCGCGATTGAGACCTCGGGGGCCTACCCCACACCGCTTGAACAGGTCCATCTCACGGGCTATGATACATTGATCCGTATTTTTAACCCGAAATATTACCCGCCCGCACATACTTTGGCACCATTGGCGCCGCTTTTCTCGCAGCATCGCTTGCGGGTGACATTAAGGCCTAGTGATGAGTGGGGGAGTAAAGATGAGCAGGAGGCTTTTCTCCTCGCTCTCGCCCGCGGAGATCAGGAGAGTGAGGGCGGGAGGAGAGAATGGGCGGAAAGAATTCAGCTGGTTGAAGGAAGAAAACCAGATCAACAGCCGGTTAGCTCGACAAGAGCACGCGAGGCCATACAGTCTGCAAGTGATGATTTGGAGTGGCTGGTTCCGGAGAACGTGCACCAATACTTACTATCTGAAAAGCCATACTCTGCAGAAAGCTCCCTGTAGCATGATTCTACTTGGGTCTTAGTGTTCACAGCACTGCAAATGAAACCTTCGTATTGTTGTTGACCCAGTGTTGGGCCTTATCAATGCTTGTGTATTGCTTTTGTCCCAATATTATTGTAGATTATTGCCATATGAGGCCATGCTAATCTTCAAGAATATTGGAATAATATAGTACATTATTGTGGCATGATCACCATGCTAATCTTCAAGCCAGATTTTCCGTCCAGATTTCTCCGATGCAGACCACCGTTTTGGTTATAGAACATATATCGTACACTCCAGAGACAAGCTTTCTTCATAAATCCCGCTTCCTCATGAGTCCTCCTGCTCACGCTTTCCAAGTGTGTATGCAAGTCCACCACCGACCATATTCACCAAACAGAGAGCCATTGTTCCACCGCGCACGAGTCCGCGGGCTCCGAACTTCTGTTTCAGTGGTTGGCGCCGCCGGCTGGCAAGGAGCAGGTATAGGCCGGACCAGGCAGCGCTGATACCGGCGGTATCAGTCTTGAAGCCTTGCAGATTGGCATAGCTGGTGAAGAGGAGAACAGGAGTGAAGAGCATGGGGAAGACCTGGAAAGGGCGGGCATGTTGCGCGGTGATGAGCGAGGCGAGCAAAGTAGGTGGGAATGAGTTTTCTAACAGAACGATAAGTTAACCAGATTGAAGTGTACATATCAAGGTCAATTGCGGTAGGGAAAGAAAGGTTTAAGCTGCTTGGAACCGACAAGTACTTACCACCCCATGCTCTGAAGCGCTGCACGAGCGTCTGCTTGGTTTCTTCGATGCTCGAATCCTTCGCCATGGTGAATTTGGAGATGTAGATGAAATACACAGAGCTTTATTTGATATCAGCTGTTGTTTTCCGCAGGATCCCGTTTTGTCCTGAGTAATGCGCGAGAATTTGGAGAAGATATGGGTTTGGTTGCTGTGGGGAGATTTGTGTCTATCTACCGGATAAGCGCATGTCGTTCCCGCTTGGCAAAGACACCTAAGACTATACTTTTTCCGCTTCGCCCCCCTCCCAGTCTTCATCGCCCGCATTTCCCTCTACCCCTACGAGTGCTCCGGTACACGGCCCCGAGCGCTTTCATCCGGGCTTGAGTTCATTGCCTACCTCTTGGGGAAACAGGCCCCTTTCCCGCGTTTTACGCTACCCCATCGGGGCACTGTCCACCCCTCGCCGATTCCACCTCAACACGCGGATCGCCAAAGCCCACTTTCTCCATTATCAATAATGCCTTCAGCCACAGCATCCGGCTCTGATGCCAAAGGCAATGGCGCGCGGTCGCGTGAACATAATCAGGGCAACCAGGACCGCAAGTTCACGCCCGAGCAGAAGGAAGCTGTTTTGCGGATCCGAAAATGCAAACCCACTGCATTCTACGAGATCCTTTTATGCGAGCGCACCGCCACAGATAGCGAAATCAAGAAGGCATACAGGAAACAGAGTTTGTTGACACACCCGGATAAGAACGGATATGAGGGTGCGGATGAAGCATTTAAAGGTGCGTGAAAGGCCAGGTCTACATGCTCTTTAGTCGCGCCTCTAACTTTCCTCGGGCAGTTGTCTCGCGCGCGTTCCAAGTTCTCTCGGATGAAGACAAGAGGAAAGCGTATAACGTCAGTGGACAAGATCCGGATAGCAGATTTAACCCCGGTCCTAGCGCCTCTGCTGGTGGTGGTCGCTCACCATTTGGCGGCGGTGGATTCGGAGGTGGTGGATTCCCTCGAGGTGGAGGATTCGACGGCGAAATTTCTCCAGAGGACCTGTTTAATCAGTTCTTCGGCGGTGGCGGCGCATTTGGTGGCGGTGGGTTCGGTATGTTCTCGTATCCTTGCATAATCGTCACTATTCGACATCATAACTAACATCACGACTAGGAGGCCCCCAGTTTGTCTTCAACATGGGTGGTGGTCCAAATGTCCGCATGCACCAGTTTGGGGGAGCTACGCCGCGACGACGACCTCGCACAACGAACTCGGGACAGCCACAGCCTGCTCCTGACGCATGGTCTATTCTTCGCCAAATCATGCCTCTCCTCATTCTTTTCGTCCTCCCTCTCCTCTCGTCTCTTTTCTCTGGCTCTTCTCCCGCTGGTCCCTCCTACCGATATGATACAGCCAAGCCACCTCACACCATGGGCCGCACAACTCCCAAGCTTAATATCAACTACTTTGTCAACCCACTAGATGTGGAGGACTTAAGCCCTCGCAAACTCCGGCAATTGGACCAACGAGTGGAAGTGGATTACGTATCAGCGCTCCAGTATGAATGCAATGGCGAGGTGAATTTGCGAGACCGAAAGATTCAAGAGGCGCAGGGTTGGTTTTTCCCCGATGTGGACAAGATGAAGGAGGCCCGGGCAATGGAGTTAAAGAGCTGTCGCAAGCTGGAATCCCTTAGGGGGAAAATCTAAGATGATGCGTCGGATTTTTGAGTTCTGCATTAGCCTTCTTAAGGGACAATAGCACATATGCGACAAGCGGCGTTTTAATGTCGGGTTTCTTTGTTTTCTGGCTTCGTGTATATTTCCAAATGCATCCGGTTCCCTTGGGGACTTGAATGCCAAGCTAACCGAGGATTGTTCTCATAGAATCTGCATCTATTTAGGTAAATATTAATAGAATTTTTTTTTTCATTAATCAAGACCAGAAACTGCATGGGATCAAATTTTATATACCAACCATGTTAAGCGTGGTTTAAGTGGTTAAAAATGTGTATGTGCTTAGTCAAGGGCATCAACCCCCAGTGAAGAATAGCAATCTCGAACATGGCAGAACGTCCAGCCTCAACCCCATCTCCCCGCACTTAGGCTTATACCCCGACGCAAATTTTATCGCCTGCACTGGGCTCAGTCCTGGTCACCGGCGATCTCTCTCTGACCTGGCCCCAGACGATTTCCTCCGCACACTTTGTCCCAGTGCATTACGCGATTACGCTTGTTCGTACAGGGACAACAACGTCCTCGGCTGATTTTCTCCAACCTGTGATACGACGAGAATTTGATCAGGGTTAGAATGTCGGACACCCTTTCTGACGCGGACAAGGTTTGTTACCATTCCGCAGAGCCGTCACTTTATTACTCCGCAGTCGCTAATGAACACTTCTCATCACGATTTAGATCCGCAATAAGCGACTTGCTAAACTCTCAAACCCCGTTCCCTCCTCTTCTGGAGAGGGCTCATCTGACTCGCCCCCAAATTCCGCGATTTCCTCACCCTCACGGTCGCCAATCCGCCAAAATGCGTCCAGTGATTCCCGACCAGCCTCACCATCCACCGCACAGACACCCCAGCGTTTTGAAGGAAAGCGGATCAAGATAACCCCCGCTACCCCTGCCCCGGAGCGACCACGCTCGACTGCACCGTCCACTCCGGGGACCCCACCGCCCGGAAGAGTCGAGACCATTGAGACATTCGGAGACCGGATCTTGAGTGCTGCGTTCAAACTCACGTTGAAGGAGGAGGGACACCGAGACCTACAAGGCCAACGAGTATTCCTCCCCGAATTGCGCAACGAGCTGCTGAGCCAAGGAAAAGAGCTGCTCATCGGAACAGAGATCTTGGACCAAGCGCTTTTAGAAGCCGCATCTAAGGCCGAGAAAGGACGCCCGTTGGACTACCTGCTGCCGTGTTGGAAGCGTATCACAAAGTTGCATAAGGGATTCCGACGGACAAGAGATGACGATCCCAAATTCCAGGTCCTCTGTGAGGCACGTCGCCTTTGTATGAGTTATTGCATCTTTGGCATTACCATGCCAGAGATGTTTGGCATTGATTCCCCAGAGACCTCTACATTAGCACCATACCTATTGGTGGACCCAGAGGATGAAAGGGGTGTTGATTTTGAATTCATTAGCGAGGCGGTCAAGCGTTTTGAAGAAGATGAGAGTGTCAAGCCCGCTTTCATTGCTGCTGTGGAGGAACTCAGCACAAGTTTGTCCGGCATGGACATTAATGACGATTACAAGCCCTATTCTACGGTTTGTGCACACCTTTACTCGATATGAACATTTGTGCTGACACTCTTGACAGGCATTACGAAACCTCGTTCGCCATGCCTCTATTGCTGCTGCAATTACAGAATCTACCATCTTTAATGATTCAAAAGACCCAGCAAATTTTGAGAAGGTTACTCTTTTGGGTCCTTGGTTCCGTCTTTCACCGCTGCAAGCCAACGTTACCATGTCATATTTCTCGAGCCCCAAGACTCGCGACCAAGCATATATTTTGAATGCCCAGCGTTCTCTTCGCATGACACAGCAGTTGGTGAGCTCTGACCTTCTGGACGTCATAAATTACATGATTCGCGCCTCGAAAGAGGCTAGAGATCGGGTCCTTGACTGGTTTGCTGCTGCTTTGAACATCAACCATAAACGTCGGGCCATGCAGGTTGATCCTGAGAAGGTCTCGTCTGACGGGTTCATGTTCAATCTCACAACGTGTCTTGATCAACTCTGTGAACCGTTCATGGATGCCTCTTTTAGTAAAATCGATCGCATCGATGCGGAGTATCTTCACCGGGATTCCCGGGTTGATATGAGTGATGAAACAAAGATCAATGCGGATCAGCATGAATCGGATGCCTTTTATTCGAAGAAGGCTGAGGGAACGTCTAACTTTATCACTGAGATCTTTTTCTTGACCGTGGCCGCGCATCACTACGGCAGTGAATCTTTAACCTCCAAGCTTGAGCAACTTGAGAAGGACCTGCGGCATATGGAATCTACTATCACAAAGTTTGAGCTTGAGCGCCATCGGTGGTCTGGAAACCCCAGGCAGCTGCAAATGTTCGAGCAAGCGCTGAAAAAGTACAAGGACAAGCTCGATCTTGGAATAGCTTTGAAGTACAGTCTACAGGGTGTGATGTTTGATGATCAATGGCAAGCACGCTCAATGTTGTTCATGCGCTATGTGACAGTCTGGCTGCTGAGACTAGTGTCGGGCGTGAACTTCCCTAAAGAGAAAATCACCTTGCCTCTGCCCGAGCGACAGCCCGAGATATTCAAATGTTTGCCTGAATACTTCTTGGATGATATCGTGAGCAACTTTAAGTTTATCATGTGGTGTTTGCCACAGATCATTACTGCTACCCAGGGAGATGAACTAGTCATGCTATGCATTACATTCTTGGAGAGCTCTAGCTACATTAAGAACCCATACCTCAAGGCTGGCCTCGTTTCAATCTTGTTCCGTGGTACATGGAACCGCCCCGGTGGTGCTCGTGGTGTTCTGGTCGATCTTCTCAACTCGATGGAGTTCGCCAATGAGAACCTGCTTCACGCTGTTATGAAATTTTACATTGAGGCAGAGCATACTGGCACGCACACCCAGTTCTTTGACAAATTCAATATTCGATATGAAATTTTCCAGATCATCAAGTGCATCTGGCCTAATACCCTTTACCGGGAGAAGCTGTCCATTCAGGCCAGCCAGAACCTCGATTTCTTCGTCCAATTTGTGAACCTGCTACTTAATGATGTGACCTACGTGCTTGACGAGTCTTTTGGTGCCTTCAAGACCATCAACACAACCCAGCAGGAGTTGGCCCGAGAAGGCCACACGATGGAACAGACCACGCGACAGGAGCGAGAGGAAAATCTCGCGACTGCACAGCGCAGTGCGAAATCATACATGCAGTTGACCAATGAGACGGTCTCTATGCTCAAGCTCTTTACTGATGCCTTGGCCGATTCGTTTACCATGCCGGAGATTGTTCAACGTTTGGCTGACATGCTGGACTACAACCTTGATGCTATGGTGGGACCGAAGAGCTCTACCCTGCGTGTGGATAACCTTCAAGAATATGGATTCAACCCCCGTGCCCTCTTGAGTGAGATCATCGACGTTTATCTCAACTTGATGTCTAAGCAGAATTTCATTACTGCTGTTGCCCGTGATGGCCGGTCCTACAAGCCAGCGAACTTTGAAAAGGCGGCAGATATCCTACGCAAGTGGTCTTTGAAATCGCCGGAAGAGTTGCGAAGCTGGGGCCAACTCCAAAAGAAGGTGATGGAGGCCAAGGCAGCCGATGAACAAGCAGAGGAGGACCTGGGCGAGATCCCCGATGAGTACTTGGGTATGTTCATCGAGAATACGTATTATGATATGCATGCTGACCTTGCCAGATCCCCTCATGTACACTCTCATGGAAGACCCTGTCATTCTCCCCAGCTCCCGAATGTCGATCGATCGTGCTACTATTCGATCCCATCTGCTCAGTGACCCCAATGATCCATTCAATCGTGTCCCCTTGACCATGGAGGACGTGATACCCGGTAAGACCTGCATCTATCTCGTCTCCAAACGCATGACTAATTTCCATAGACACCGAGCTCAAAGCCAAGATTGAAGCGTTCAAGGCAGAGAATCGCGGGCGGAAGGCCTTGTCGGAGATGGATACATCTGCTTAAATCTAAATGAATACATAGCCTTATGATAGAGTTGAATGTTGAAGTCATCATGACCGCTTTCCTGTTTGGGACACTTACATCATTATCCCTGCAACTTTAAATCTGGACCTAGATTCTCCACTGAAGCTTAATCCCCCTTTGATTCCCCAAGGATTTCCTTGTTCCACCTCATACAATTACCACCATGGGGGCCTCCCTTTCTACAATCTGGAGCGCAATGCCACCCAACCGGGACTTTTCTCCCCCAACACCAGCAGCCTACACAGGAGTGCTAGCCGCGTTCCAGTACTTCCCAGTCGTAAGTAAACAAGCCGCCAGGCTTATATGCGCCTAGCTCACATCATCAACAGTTCTCAGTGATCCAATGGTTCTTATCATGGCATCCAGCCGGCAAAACCTCCATGAAAAGCTCCATATTCAACCTACCCGGCCGGCTAGCCTGGTGTATCATGGAAATCACCGGCCCAGTTGTCTTGATTTACAACCTCTCCCAAGCCTCACCGAGCTTCTTCGAGCTACCCGTCCCTAACCAGCTCGTCGCTGCGCTCTATTGCACTCATTACCTGAACCGTGCAATCATTTCACCATTCTTCTCAGCCCCAAGCATGTCCCCCATTCATGTATTCATCATGCTTAGCGCCATAGCCTTCAACTGGCTCAACTCTTCCTGCATCGCAGGCTGGCTAATGGGGTACGCGATCCCAATCCCAGGATTCCAGACAGAGGGCGCTCCAGCCTTGGACCCGGGATCATTCGGGTTCACTCTTGTGCAGATCCTCCCTTTCATCGGAACGATCTTGTTCTCGTTGGGGATGGCCGGGAACATTCACTCCGAGACGGAGCTTTTCCGGCTCCGAAGAGAGTCAGCTGAGCAACGCTCTTCTAAGAAATCGGATGCGAACACTGTGATTGCGGACTCGACCGGGAAGGATGGTAACAAGTTCCACAAAGTCTATGTTATTCCCCCAGTTGAGGGAGTCTTCCGTACGATCTTGTACCCGCATTATGTCTTTGAGTGGCTTGAATGGGTTGGTTTTGCACTTGTTGGTACAGCCGTCTTCCCGCTCCCTGGAAGGGGTGTTGCTCCACCTCTTCGTGCTGCACCGTGGGTTATCCCTGCGGTGTGGAGTGCGGACCTCCTGGGCATTCCGCTTCCGTTGCCAGCTGTTCTCTTTGCCATCAACGCTGTTGCGAATATGCTGCCTCATGCCCGATGGGGACGTAAGTGGTATGTTGAGAAGTTTGGGGAGAAAGGAGTTGCTGGACGTGGGGCAGTTGTCCCTGGGTGTGCATGGATGTAAAAGCTGCATTCTGAGTCTCAAGGATTGAAACTATATTCACAATCATGTTCTACTAATTTAATGGCCCCTCGGAGACATGCATAATGTATCAACACAAAACAAAATGACTAAAGATGGACGAAGTTCCAGATTGGGATGGTTAGCAAGAATTTCCGAGTTCGTAAGCTCTTAATAATGAGATGTTCTAATAATTCATCAACACCGCTAAGCAAGCCACAGTCACATCCATCGGCATCTCCGAGGCGGACTTAAGCACAGCACGCCTGAAAAATAAGCCCTACTTGCTCAGGGATCATTCTTGTCAATCGCAACAAGACACAACCCAAAAACTGCACTTTTATTGTTAAGAAGTTGCAAACATAAGGACAGTAAAGAAACATAGAGGCAGTGAATGAAAGGGCCTTACCTCCACACAATCGCCAGGGTCTGCACCCTGTAAATGGTGCCCAACCATCAGACCAGATTAAGCTACTCTGTGCCGGCGCGTCCCTTAACAGCCTGCCAAGGAAGCCCGCGTGTCTTGGCATAGGACTGGACCCAGAGAAATCTCGCCTATTGAGTAAAAGCACCAGTCATGTAGATGTTGTGGAGTGAAAGCGGCACATCGAGCGAAATTCGCTGCCAAAAATGGCAAATGGCTTTTGACATTTCTGTGCCCCACCTGACTTAGATCCACTGTCAGTCTGATGTCCCTGGATCCTGGTCCAGCCAGGGTCTGCATAAAAACAAATTGCCGGTATATCACTGTTTTTAGGCTGCTAGATGCATACATAACGTTTCTGAAATGAATGACAGTTATCAAGTCTATACATTAAAGTTCCACAAATAGTCTATTTGAGCTCTACTCCCTTCAAGCTTAATCAATCTCCGCGGAAAACCGGTGTAACCCCTCCATCCACGCCACCTTCAGTAAGCTGACTGAATAGATCATACAGGCCGAGAATCTAACTTTAACAGGCTAGTGAAAGTGGGTTTTGCCGACGCGAACTACTTCAATTCTGAAGAATGGAGATCTCACTGCCGCAGCATACGTAAGGTCCCTTGAACTCAGTTGAAGAAAGCGTGACTATCTCGGTTTTGGCTTAGGCTGTACTTTAAGCTAGTAGAAAGTGGTTAGAGCGTCGTAACGCCTGCCATATCCATCTTCTGCTGGAATTTGGTATCTGGGGGCCAAAATGTAGTATAAAAGGATGTAGATTTCCTTCTCAGATAGAAGTACACATCAATTCAGCAGACTTTCTTCTCAAACATCTCTACCCCTCCTCAAATCATTCTACCGACAAAATGATGTCCAAGGCATGTCAAAATACCCCCTTCCAATGGAATTAGACCCAACTAACATCTTACTAGACCATCGCCCTCATCGCCGCTATGGCCGTTGCTGTCACAGCCAACCCAACCATTGGCTACGCCGGCTACTTCTACACCAACTGCACCGTCCCCAGCATTGATGCTGCCAATGCCTACGCTGGATCCTGCGTCAATGTCGAAGACTTCCCCATCAAGTCATTCACTGCCTATGTTGAGTCTGGCTCTTGTGCCGATGGTACCTCTGCTGTTTTCAACACCTACACTGCTGCTGGATGTGGTGACTCGGATCTGTCGGAGACTGTTAGCGTGACTACTGAGAAGCAGTGCTTTGAGGCTGATGTTACTCTTTACAGCATCATGGCCGAGTGTGTTTAGGATTTGATTATGAAAGCGTTATGTGGTTAAAGCTCGATTCGATTAGACTTGAGGCCTAGAAAGGAGATAACCCGCAATGAAGCTCCATGATGATCAACGAGAAGTAATGTAGAGACGTGTAGCATGATACCTACTCTGTGGCTGCAGTGCCCAATAAAACAAAGTCTCGAGGCACATGATGTCCTGACTATACTATAGATAGATTCCCTTTGTCTCCTATGTCCATCATCAATCCACTCTCCACATTTCATCGTCTCGTCTATTTCTCATAAGTGTTTGATTTGTCTACTGGCGCTCTTAGAGTGACGGACAGAGCAATCAGTACGGTATTGTGGTTGGATGGAGAAGAGAAAAAGGAAGAGCGAGAAGCGCTGGTCTATCTACAGAGGCTAATCCCCTGACTCCGATGATATGTGAAGGCTTTGTATTCTGTAAGTCTCATGATCTCTTAAGCCTTTTGCAAAGGGAGTAAGGTGATGCACAATGATTGGCTCCATGGTCTAGCAGTATCTGAACGATCTCGTCATGTTCTTGAGAACAAGCAGCCTCTAGCGCGCTTTTATCAGTTCCAACCTGGGCATTGACATCAGCTCCATGCTCGAGCAGCATCTGCACGATTTTGTCATGTCCTTTATAGCAAGCATCGTAGAGCACGTTTGCAGAAGTTCCAACGTGGGCATTGGCATCAGCTCCATGCTCGAGTAGCTTCTGCACGATCTCGTCATGTCCTTTATAGCAAGCAGCCTGTAGCACATCTGACGCATTAAGATCAGCTCCATGCTCGAGCAGCATCTGCACAATCTTGTCATGTCCTTCGGAACAAGCAGCCTGAAGCGCGCTTCCATGATCTCCACCCTGGGCATTAACATCAGCTCCACGCTCGATTAGCGTCTGCACGATCTCGTGATGTCCTTTATAGCAAGCAGCCTGGAGCGCATTCCCAAAAAATCCACCCTGGGCATTGACATCAGCTCCATACTCTAGCAGAATCTGCACGATCTCATCATATCCTTCAAAATTAGCTGCTTGAAGAGCACTGCCGTATTCTCCTCCCTTGATATTCACTCCCGCTCCATATCTTAATAGCATCTGCACAGTCTTTGTGTGTCCTCGGGAGGAAGCATCGTAGAGGGCATTTCCCCATAGTCCCCTATCAGCGTTCACATTAGCTCCATGCTCCAACAACATAGATACAATTTTGATATGCCCTTTGGAGCAAGCAGCTTGTAGAGCGTTCCCGTAGTATCCACCCTGAGCATTCAAATCGGCTCCGCGCTCTAACAAAAGTTGTGCAACTTTGTAATGCCCTTCAGAACAGGCAGCGACTAAGGCATTGCCGTAGTCACCGCCACGAGCGTTGATATCGGCTCCGTGAGTAATCATTAGGCGTACAACATCATAATGTCCTTTCAGTGACGCCCAAGTCAACGGAAATGAACCCGTAGTGTCTGTCAAATCCACACTTCTTTTATCTTTCCCAAGCAAGTATAGAACTTCATTTTGGTGCCCATTCAGGGCTGCAAGATGTATTGCACTCGGATTGGGCATTGTCACCCATGGCATGGCTACCTTCCAAAAGGTAGGGAACCAGAGGGAGAATCGTGGCGCTGTTGTGTTGTAAATTTGATGTAGTAAACCTTGTAGCTCTTGACTTTCAATCGAAGACATGTTTCGTACATGATCTGGCCAATAAACCGCGGAATATTCCAAAAAGCTTGAAAAATCACAGCTTGAAAAATCACAGAATGGCGTGGTCTTTTTGTTTTCTAATCCATCCATAGACAAGTATCGCAAACAGATATGAGCCATTTGCTCGTCGGGGTCTCTGAGTCTCCAGGGAAAGGCAAGGTCAAGCGAGTGAGTAGTTTCAATAGTCTCCTTACCGACAAGGAAATCTCTCGCCGTCTGATGAATGAGATATATCTTCGAGTTATTGATAAAGACAAACAGACCACATAGCTGTCGAAGCTTCTTACCCAAGTGAAACGGGTCTATTCGAGCCAGCTCTGGAACTCGTGATCGCGGGCGACTGGCCATATCTAACGCCATAGCCATCTCGTTTGTCGTCAAAGGACGCCGTGCAGCGACAATAATCTGTAAGATCTTTTTCACTATATCCACCTGGTCTGGCGGGACTCGGCCAAGAATCTTGACATATGCTGCATTGACCGAATCCGGTATCAGGGTAATTGATTCCTCGGCAGGCCGGAGGCTATTCTGGAAAGTATTTTTGATATCGTCCATAGCCAAATGTAACCAAAGATATGTGCGGTGTTCCATTTGGAGAAGTTGTTGCTCAAGCCGCTGTTGTATATCGGATGGCAACTGTGCTATTTTAGCCAGCTCTTCCACTCTAATCTTCACGACTAGATCTATCTCCCTGTGTATTTGATCATTTTCTTCCTCTCCCTTAAGATGTAGATGTGGGAATGAATCTGTGATGTCGTGGAAGCTATGCTGGATGACCCGATAGGGACGGCTGGTCAGGAGGAATTTCAACCACGTAGGCCGGGTAGATATAACTGGCTGGTTGTGGAAGTCCTTGAGTTTTTGAATCAACCAGCGTTGATCTATTTCGCGGCATTCGTCAAGCGCATCGAAGATGCAAATGGTTTTGGGCCCCGTTGATGTTGCTGTCATGAATATCCGCCAAAGTTCGTCAACTTCTTGCTGTAGGCTCTCTCCGTTCTTTTCCCACGAAGGCATTGCATGGTGTAGAAGATCAGAGCGTTGGCTGAAAAGTTGATGGAGTATTGCACATAATGCTCTAGCAAGAGTATTTTGCTCATCATTGTCTTTAAAGAAGAAGTAACAAATTACCACTTTCGAACTCGAGGAGGTCAAGTAGTCATCCACGAGCGACTTAGCCAAAACAGACTTTCCACAACCTGGATCAGCTGACACCCAGAGAAGATCATTAGAGCGGCTCTGTAACCAGCGTATATATTCATCGCTCTGTAGAGCCCATTGACAGGTTCTTTCTGCTTTGCTTGGATTGATGTCCTTTTGTTGTGCGTAATTCGATATCTTGAAAATTTGGTGACAACGCTGCTGCTGAATTGTTAAAGCTCTTGAAGTCTTTTCACGGTGATGTTGTTCTCGTTGCTTATTTGCTGAGTCTAGGCGTTTATTTGTTTCTTGAACTTCGTCCTTTAACTCTTCTAAATATATGAATAAGCTACCGTGCTTAGGAATAAGGTGATGTTGCTTTCACTTACTACACATATCCGTCGCTAAGCTCTCTTGCGAAACTTGGCCTACTGGGATATACCCTAGTAGCTCCTTGGCATACGATGCCGCTACTAAGGCTGCATATCCTTGCCAGCATTTGGTTTTATGTGAATCGGCGTAATCGCAAATCCCGCGAATCACAATGCAAGGAAAGTCGAGCATCAACCCAGCTGCCTCCATCTCAAAGCACAATGCCCCAGTTTCCAGCCTTAGCTGTTCTCGGGTACATGCATCTTTAACAACAGAGTTCCCAGATGCAATGATACCGTAGTGTGTTTGAGGGTCACTACTTTCGCGTTCACTTCTCGTTTCTTCCCATACTGCAAGACAACTATCACAGTTTTCTGCAGTCGCCGGGTGGTCGTACTCTGGCTTGAATAGTCGATCCTGTTCTATATTAGGTCGGCTAAAGCTTTTGTGGGTTCGTGCGTTCCTTTTAGTCGCCCTAGTGAGATATTCTAGGAAACGAGGTTCATCTCGAAATTCAGCAGCCCTTAACGAGCTGAGTGCCGTTAGCAATGGTCTAGGAGGACTATTCAAAGACCCCGTTCGATTGAATCGACCACCTGAGACAGCCTTTCCCATATCATATTGGACCACACCCCCGATAGTGCCTTCCGGGCAGCTGATCACAACATCACCGAGTCGTACATCATGAGCTTTTGACGGAATCCCGCCTCCAACACCCACCATAAACCCGACGCGGAGTGACTTCGAGAATGTGCGGAGCATATTGTTTGCGACGGTAGTGGCCGAGGTGTTGCCATATTGCCCTGCGGGCAGGCAGGCGATAACAACATAGTGCTGCCCGATTCGGCCCAGGGTGTAGGTATTGGAGTCGGATATTTCTTGCGAATCGAGAAGGCCGAAGTTTTCATCTAGCATCTCCAGAGCTGCGGCAAATTCGATCGGCAGCGCACATATCCAACCAATTTGGAAGGTTTCTCGTGGAGGACAGGCCATCTCAGTGATTCGGTTCGCTCACGATAGAAATTTGGAGCGGCGTCAAAAGAGGGTAAGAGGAATCTATGATTTTGAGGGATATCGGGGATGCGAGAGATTCCATGGCAATCAAGACAGACCGAAAGCCTTTTCAGCCCTGCTCAGCCTCACACTAGATAAGCGCAGCAGCTGGGCGGCAAAAGAAATAGTTCTATTGGTGAAAGACGAGATTGCCTCGTAACGGGGCGGGGCGCGCCGTACCGAGCCCCTCGACCATTGGGTCCAGGTATTGATTCAAGATAAAGGCGATGATCAGACACCTTCATGTTGCGCGAACCTCAAGAATCCAACATGATCTTAGTTCAAATCATCATATCACAACGCCCAACATAACCTTACTTAAAGGCTTTACATTCACCTAAGATTCTACGTCTTATTCCTAATGAGAATAGAAAATGATGAGACAATACGTGTTAATGCCATGATAGAGTGAATCATTCAGTACAATAGTGCTTTTAAGGGTCTTAGTCAGAATGTTCTTATAGTTAGCAACTACCTGTCGGGGAGTCCCAATAGCCAACTCCATAAGAAGTGTTCCACGTCAATGGTTATCATCTTCCACAAAAGCCACCGACGGGGATAATCGGAATCATAGGATTTGGGAGTGACACGAAATATAAACCGATTGTAGTCCTCGAAGTCAACATGATTAGTTCAACTGGTTTACAAATGCTCCCAGCTTGGGAGCATATACAGGTTGCGCTTCACGCGACTCTTCCGAGTCACCCCACAGAGTCAATAGCCAATAGATGAGACAAAAACTTTTTAATGTAGGGGTTCCGAATGGCGACCGGGACGTGTGGGTCGATGATCTACCCGGATTGTTGAATATTGTGCCTACTGCCGAAGCTCCAGACCCCGGCTTCCGAGATAATCTAGAGTGGTATTGATTGCGATCTGTGGTGTTGACCCATAAGATTATTCAGCGATTCAATCTTCATAATTTTTCCTCTTACAGTTTTTTCAATGCGATTCTTTTACATAACTCGGTTAGAGCCGGCAGTACCCACTTTCCATATTTACGTAGCTAATACTACGTTGGTGGCACACATCAGTTTGAGATTTGAAGACTTTTAACAAATGACTGATTCATTGAATATACGTATTTAACGTTGTGCTCATCTGCCCAGAACGCGGACAAAGGGAAACTAAGCTCCAATGCGGGGTTAAGCCATGTGGGGCTTATAATCCCTGACCTTCACCTGACCATCACATGCACTCCTTGATTCTTCAACTTTCTTCCATTTTCACCGCAATTTCACCGCAAACTGAAAGAATTGAAAGCCTTGTACATCTGACTATTGACCTGATGGAGGCCAGCAGGTATCTCTCAGGGTGAGTGACCTTCTGAGCCTTAAACCTCTCCAGACTTCCCCAGTTCTCCCAGACTTCTCTTGTAACGGAATCTCACGGAAACACAGCGAGACCCCCGCTCCAGATAAAGTGTTTCTTGAAGCCTGCAACATTTATTTCAGACATTGCCACAACAAACCATTTGGATTTTTCAATGCCACTTTCTTTTATCAAAAAGTCCAACAAAACCGAGTCCCTCTCCACCTAAAACTAGCCTTGATTGCCTCTGCCACGCGCTACTCGTCGCGCTCACAATGGATGGAAAGAAAACGGAGTACGATTGACAGCTATGCCCGGTGCTCATGGGAATTGATCACGACATCCTCCAACCCGCTTGACAAAGATGATGACGTAGATGTCATACAATCTCTGGTGATATTGGCGGCTATTGATTTGACCGGTGAGTAACTGGCCATTGGAGTACCCTGAAGAGAATCAGACATGCTAAGGTGTGTCGAAGCGGGCCGGCGTCGACAGGCTTGGGTGAAAATTGGGATGTCGGTGCGAATCGCCCAAGACTTGGATATGATGATGGAACCGCCTTCCAATCTGCCTGAGCTCGAGCGAGACGAGCGACGCAATCTGTTTTGGTCGCTGTACATTCTAGACCGCTTCGTATGCTGCTCTTTTCAACGACCACCCGCTATTCACGATGTTGATTTGCACCTCAACCTGCCGACACATTATCGCTCTGAAAAACGATTACCCTCTTTATCGCTCAGTGAGCTGTTCAACGAGAAGGTCCGGAGTCTTTCGCCTCGCTCAGGAATGTTCGGCATCAGCATTGGGTTTGTTTCGTGCCTGGGGCGCACTACCAAGTACATGATGAGCAAGTTAAGGTGCCAGTCAATATCCCCTTGGACCTCTGGCTCTGAACATGCCTTGATACACCGGGAACTGGATTATCTGAAGCAGCTTGCTGTACAAAATGGTCCCATTCCCGGGGCGCCAAGTCAATCACCGCCCCAAAATAATTCCCCGAAACCCGACCGGGAGCAGATCTCACACATGGTCCTCTCACATACGCTTTATCATTTATGCCTCTGCATTCTCAATCATCCTTTCTTGATCGGGCTGAAAATTGAAACCCGTTCACATTCCGATATGCCACTAATGTGGCTAGAAGATACGCGCAAGCGAGCTCTATCTCATGCTGGGTCTTTGATCACAGTCCTCCTTGAAGCAAAGGCTGCAGGATATATGCCAATCACTTCGATGTACAGCTACAGCATGGTGCTCGCTAGCACGATTCACGGAATATTCATGCATTGTGATGATCCCTCAATTCGTCAAAGCTCAGCAGAAAATTTGAAACCTGCCTTTGAATATCTTTCCGAGATGTTTGATCTATGGGACAATGCGCATATTATGGTACGCAAACTTCCAAATTATGTATGATTTTGCTAATATCTTGGTTCTAGGCAAGCGCTTTGGAAAACTTCATCACCCATTGTCCAAGATACAGCGAGATACTTCTACGCAACGAGCCATGCACGAGTGAACTCACCACAACAGAAACGACTATCTTGAAATACGTTGTTGATTATTGGGCAATGATGGATTCTCGAAATCCGGTCTTCCAGGAGGCTTTGTCAACAGAATCTGCAGACCCCCAAGTGACAAGTCCGGACTGCTTGACTCCTCCAACTTCGATTCCCATGGACGACAGTCCGGATGGACATTACACAGCAATTGATGTGGACCCGGACATTTTGGTTGCATATCCACTTCCAGTCATTTCCCCAATTCCATCAGATCATGGCTCACCAAAATGGGATTGGGATCAAGAATTAGACTTGAGTCCTTCATGAATTGATAATGGAAAAACTGTACATATATTACTCCGAATGTTCGCGCTTGAGTGCCTGCTTTTTCTGGGGCGTAAATGAATCATGTTTCACTTCAAGAGGATTGCAAGTCAACTGCCTGTAGGTAGTAGGGATTTCAATGTCGTGTTGAAAAGGGTAGAAAAATAAAAATAAAAATCAAAAGAACAAAGTCAGCAATGTTGATTTCGTATCATAGTTGTGAGCTCAGGTGAAACCTGATTAGCCTCCACCCTGAATGCTTAAACCTCAGCTACTAAAAAAACAAACCAAAAAGGAATCATGGACAATCTATACACACATATTGTGAGTCCGATGAGGTAGCCCTGAAGCTTTCTCCTGCTTTCTATTTCTATGCTACTCTCTCCTCTCTATTACCTCTAGTCTTTCCTCGCTCCACCTTTCTCATCTCCTCTCCTTTCCTTTTATTCTTCTCCATTCCTCTCATACTCATCCGTGACATCTCTCCCCATCATCTCCTGCTCCTCCACCTCTCTTCCATCACTTGTTTCTTCACTCCTTATACTACAATAATCTGAATGGAACCTTTAACTCCGAAGCTCTTTCAAATAGGATCCATTCAGAAAATGACTGGCGACGGCAGTCAACATTCAGGGAAGACGGGGTTGCATTGCATTTCACGGCCCGTTCGAGTTCCGTGTGAACGAAACTGCTGCCCATGGGGCGCAGTGGAGATCGCACGCCCTAAGGCGGGTCCAACATGACTGTTCATCCCCAATTTTCTTTATCTATCTATTGGTCAAAATTGGGTAAGTACTACATACTCTACTCAAATGCCAACCCATCAGTCAAATCCGACCTTTCAGCCTACAGTTTCATCACGTCGGCTGGGCTGGCAGCAATGGAGGCAAACCATCAATTCTTGCATTACGTACACGCTGTTCTGCATGCGACTTACAGGTGCTACAGGGTGGTTGAGTACAAGAATCAAAACTTTGGAGTAACAAGCCGACGCGGCATCTGGCTTTGGTATACCGGTGTGTACAACAACATCGAGGTGACGAATACCACAACATCATCTACCGTGATGATTGGAGCCATCAAAGAGGGCGGATGTTCTATTGAGTCAATTAAGCATGCTCGAGCGCTGCCAATGATCCAACTAGCCAGAAAGTCCTCATGGGCCTGATTGGGCGGCAGGTACTTGTCTGCAGAAACATCAGTAGAAGCCCCCTTTTTTGGGAGCGCATAATGCAAAAAGAAAGGCCAATGAGAGAACTAGGCTTAGGGCTACCTCCTTTATGAAGGCGCGGAGCTCCCTCAGAAGCTTAGCCTCTCCTTACGGTAAATTAAGAATTAGCCCGAGGGGTCGAGAATGTAGCAACAATAAGGGGCCATAAGCGATCATACAACCTAATCAAACCTGAGCATACCCGGTCGGTTAAATCTTGTGCACCCCTGTCTGAACATATATTACCCTTAGCACCATTTGATTGGAGTGGCGGAACAGCCCAGCCGATCGGTTCTGACGTCTGAGTTCGGCGATGGGTCCCAGAGCAGTCTTCGAAACACACTTGTCAAGATAGTCATAAAGCGAACCAAAAGAGAACCATCGTTCATCAGAAATTTCACAGCAAAATTCTTCAAACCAGCGGGGTGGTGTGGTAGTTGACCCCTGGTCGCTTAGTAGTGAAGTCCCCGGTGTTTCAGGACGGAAAGCTTCTCCGTGCACATGGACCCTGGCAATGACGAAATAGCTCGAAGCAACTCGAGCGTAAGTCGTGTTTACATAGAAGATCTGACAGGTACGATATCCAAGAAGCAGGTAAAGCGAAGACGTTAGAAATAAGAATCTTGGAAGAAAGGTCCAGATCAATGCGGTGAGTCGATATGTGGCTGGACCATAACTCGGTTCGCACCCTTTAATCACCATAATCAAAGCTGTCCCACCTAGCACGGCCCGTGTGTAGCTCCAAGGGTAGTAAACAGTAGGTTCCAGAATCCAGCTCTGTGCAAAGTGCCGTCCACCCCACTCGGCACGGGTGACGAGTGTAATTTTCTGGAACCTTCATCTAGTTCAGCCGTTTGGACAGGTCCAGATTTCCCTGGGCGACTATCTTCATATAACCATATTATCATATTATGGGACCAGACGGGATGAGTATTAATCTCGGGGCTGGATAGAAAAGGGACCCTGGATTGAATTTCCAGTGTCAGTGGCGGGGGTTTATGTGAAACACTCGGTAGATTAAGGTGTATGGTATTATACGGGCCGATTACGGCCTGAAACACGGAGGGCTCGGGGATCTTGTTATCATTTTAGAGTGGATTTCTCAATCCTGATCCTATTCCCCACTTTCCATTCAAATTTTCAGTCTGTGTCGCACTAGTATCTCGCTACCCCCTGGGTCGAGTGTTTTTGTAATGTGGAGAATTTACGGGAAGAATTTACTTGTTTTTATCTTCCTCTTTTCCTATGCTATCACAGCTGAGCTGTGTTGACCGCTGATCATAGGAGATCAAATTATGGTGTCAACGTGCGCCACAGCGCCAGTGACGGGAGGCCGTAATCTCCGGTCATTTTATTAGACGAAGGAGAGATTAAAGGCCAAAGTCTAATGGTTTGATTGGTGCGGACCCAGTAGTGTGTATCCTGTGGTTCACCAATCAGAACCCTGTGCCTGAGACGTGTGTGGGGCGATATAGATATCGTTAAGTACTGGATACGCCCATCTGTCATACTATCTGCTCCAGATCCACTTGTACATGGTACCACGTACACGTTGGCCAACCTCTTGGCCCATCACTCTACACTTAAAGAATTGATATTTATTATGCCTAAAGTAGCCCCACTCGGCTTGACCCGGTAATACCAATACTGTCCAAGAGCACATTCATTAACTTCTAACTTCCTCTTCTCTTCCTTTTCTTTTCTTTCTCTTTAAGCTTGTAGCTCACCTTCTCTTCACACTCTCTGGTTCAGAGCTTCTTTCAGTCACTCTTTTTTCACTGTGAATTGACTTCACAGCCCACTTTCTTTTACTACAACTCACAAGCTTCTCACTTTTCACATTTTCAACCTTACGACATTGACTGTCTGGAATCATCACAATGTACACACTCAACACTCTTTCTCTTGCCGTGGTCGCTTCTCTGGCTGCTCTGGGCAGCGCAGAGATGCATGGCTTGCACGCCCGCCACCTGAACCACGCCCGTGGTATCAACGGCACTACTCCCTCTGGCTCGCTCCCCACCACCTACGAGACTGTTTACCCTACTCCCGCTCAGACTCCTCAGACTCCCTCTGGCAAGCCCGCCTACACCCCATCTGGCAGCTTCTCCTACTCCCTGACCAGCTCCGTGCCTGTTCCCCTTGGCACCGGCTCCGTTGGCTCCAGCATTGTGGCCTCCGCTTCTGCTTCCCAGTCTGGATCTGAGGCTCTTACTACTGATATCAGCACCACTGATATCACTCTCACCTACACTCTCGGGTCTGGAACCTCGACCAGCGTTGTTACCACCACTATTGAGAAGACCATTACTGATGTTCACACCGTCCACCCCGTCAGTTTAATCCCCAATATACGTGCTTGTTCAGATTACTAACTACCACATAGACTGCGGCCTACACTGCCCCCATTGAGAAGGGACACGGCCAGAAGCCCGAGGAGACCACCATTGTTCACGGAACCCGGACCGAGACTCTCACCGTCGTCGAGGCCCCCACCGACACCGTCACCGCCGGCAAGGGCGAATGCCACCACCAGGCCACTGTGACTGTCACCGCCACCGAGACCGTGACCGTGGTATGTATCCAACCTCCAATATCAAGACAAGACAAACACTGACCATTTCAGACTCCTACTCCCAGCTCCGCTCCTGAGGAGTCCCACCACAGCGAGGGTGCCCAGCCCACCACCGCTGTCGAGTCCGAGACCAGCGCTGCCGCCCCTAGCGCAACCCTGACCACCAGCCGTCCCCCTTACGGCAACGGAACTGCCCCATACCCTTTCACCAGCCTGACTCCCACTCCCTCCGGCTTCGCCACTAGCTCCATCCCCATTCCCTCTGGCTCCGCCAGCGTCAAGCCTTTCCCCAGCGGCCCGGCTCCCAGTGGCCCTGCCTCTCCCTCCGGTACCCCCGGCAGCTTCCCCCACGGATTCCGCCGTCGCTACATCTAAGCGAATGCTTAAATCCGTTAGAGGGACATGATGAGCTAGTCGATGATCGTGAGAGTTAGACTTTCGATTTGGTTGTTCTGTATTTTTTGACTTATTCGTGCATCTGCATGCTGGGATTGTACCTATTTCATTCTTTCTGGTTAGGGGGGTCTTGGCCGCAGATCTGCTTTTATTTTCCACGTGCGTGGATCTTTTTTTGATTAATTTCTTCCATGGGATTTCTTCCGATGATGTCACTTCGTCTCTATCTCCTTTCCTCTTTTTCAGGCTGTGTGCATCATGACAAGTTACGGAAATCTCGTGTCCTCTTATCTATATTTTTCTTCTTTTCTTGCCCTTTCTAGTGAGATATCCTTTTGGTATTCTCGTGGATTCGGATTATTATCATCTTTTTTGTATTGCAGTTGGGTCCGTGGCCTGATTACACGGTCAGATGTTTGATCGACGTGTTTACTTGCTCGTTATTAGATGTGCGTACCTATGCAGGGGATGTTGCGCGCGAAGTTTGTACAGTTTTATAAAATTGCGATTTGCTATTGTTAATTTGTCGGTATTGATTCTGTTTTGAAATTGGGTACTAAATTGTATGACTTCACCCATTAAAACTCCATATCGTACCTCGTACTCTATTATTCTTCACGTGAAATATAGTTAAGGCTGGTGAGTGGACCTGTCGATCCGTCGATCTTCGGTGGAGCCTGCATTGGAGGCTGGTGTGAGGCGGTGCTGCAGTGAGTCGAGGCTTGGTTGACCTTGGAATGACAACGAGTACTGGTTACACAACCTCAACGAAATTTGTCCTACGTTGCGACCAAAGCAGCTTTGAATCATACATTGAGTGCTGGATTGGTTTGCATGGGATGTTTCGTTTGTCTGCCAGTGATTCAACATAGGAAGGCGCGATTTTCGAGTATTAAGCATCGCCTCACTTTCGAATATTGAATTTTCTCTTCTGTTATTCTTCGTTCCCCTCATTCTCATCCTTCTAAGTTGCATTATCCTATGTCTATAAGTATAATAGGGTGACAAGGCAGAGAATGAAATATGCATATTGATCATTGGGGTATCAAATTTAAATATCAAAATGAGACATTTACATGAACAAGAAGCTAATCCAAAGCCATAATCCCCTCCCTAACAATTCTTTCCCTCATAACCTGCCACTCCAGCCAAGTAACACCTTGCAACAAACAATCAGCCAAATCATCCAACTTCCCAACATCTCCATTCCCATTCTTCTTCGCCCTCTCTCCTCTCCACTTCCGCACATAAGCACCCGCAATTTCTTTCACAGTATCATCGTCCCCAACAACAACCTTCCCAGTAAAACCTTCAGTAGGCTCCGCCAACGAACCCTCAACCCAACCACCCACAATCCCAATCTTAGCTTTCTTAACCTCCCTCGCCGTAAGCCTTTTCCCAGCATCTGACGCTTCACTTCCACTATCGGTGCTAATCTTAGTACCACCAGCTCCAATCTCATCCCAGAAGCCCACAACCCTCTTTGGCTCAACACCCTCAACAAGAATCCCATCTAACCCTCGTTCTTGACGCAAAGTGTGCAAGATGGCGTAAAGCATACCCTCGAAAACACCAACGCGTAAAGTCCATTCTTGAACTGCACTGCTTCCAGCAGAGCGGAAGCGTTGGCGTTCGATTAGAATGTGAGTTGGGTTGTAGGTTGATAGGAGGGTTGTTAAGAGGTTGTAGGCTGTTGAGGCGTAGGTATTTGGGGAGTATGATTCTTTTTCTTTTGTGATGGGATCTAAGGTAGATTCCGAATCTGATATTGTGGTTGCAGATGGGTTTGTGAGGTCTGATAATCCGTCTAAGACGGAAAGGCGTTTCCAAGCTTGTAACTCTGGTATAGCTGGTTCTGATCGTTTTATTTGTTCATTTCCAGAACTAGAGCTGGAGGTAGTGTCGGTCGAAAGAGGACATGGAACAACCATAAATGCAAAAGCAAGATTTCGGATTCCCATATCGATGCTTAAGATTCGCCATTCGCGCGAATGTGATTCATCGCGCGGTTTAGATTCATGCACAGCTTGTACATTATTCCGCAATTCACTTCGAATCCGCTCTACCAAGACCCCCTTCGTCCCGGAAGACTGAATTCCTGTCGCGCGTGCAATGCGCTGTAATTGTGCTGATTTCAGCGACGGCAACCAAGGCATGAACTCAGATACCGATGCCGATGTTGATCCCAGAGGCTTTTTCAAAGCTGCGGCTGCAGACCCGGAACGGGATGCCGCGAAAAGTGTGGCTGAGAGGCGCATTCTGTACACCGGTGCCCTTCTGGGGATCGAGATCTGTGATCGGAATGTTTCGGATGGCGCTATTTTTATCTTAATCCATTGGTTGGTTTTTCCAGATTCGATCAATTGAAGATGGGGATGCGCGCCGGAATTGATGAAGTTGATGTTGATCTGCCGATCGATGCACGGACCGTTACTGCACGCGTCGATTAGCTTATCTCACATTCTCAACTTTTTTATTTCCTACTTTCGAATGTAATTATAGATAATTTTGAATTTGATTAGGTTGATATTGATTTGTATACAGTTAAAATTTTCTGGTAAGATCAAGTCCAAACAATGCTGAAATTGAAAATCCGAAATCCAGAGCGCCTTCTATATCGCAGTAAAAATTTCCCAATAAAGCAGTAATAAGCCCCCCATATTTGTCCAGCGCCGGTGTAATGCCACGGTGCCATGAGGAGAACGCCAATGAATCCAATGCAGGCGCTGAAGAGCAATCAAGGATGATAATGAACAATGAAACAAAGGAAAGAAGAAATATAAGCCAACTCCGAATTAGACAAATGCCGAAGGACCGACATCCAGATCCGCAATCTCATCTCGGAGGTAAAGCAGAGGAGCCCAAACACGCCAATGCAAAACACCCACATGAGCAAGACGCATCCCAATACGCTCAATATCGTACTCCGACGGCGTAGGATTTTGTGTCAACCCACCCGTCGAACTCGTAGGATTGACCGCAGTTGAAGGCGCAGCAGAGACCAACGGTACAGAAGGCGCAACAGCACGCTGAGACTCACAAATGGCCAACGGAGAAAGCGGCAGGAATTTCTTCGCCGAAGCGATAGTCGCAGCCAGGACTTTGTCGCGAATCCCATTCTGGAAATGGCGGAAGAGATCTGACTCGTTGGTTAGGTGCCACTCCAGCGCTGCTTCGATAGGCGTGATGACTTCGTCTTCGACGTCGTCCATGCCACAGGCTAAGCAGGCGAAGCGGGCGATTTCAAGCGCTATGCTCCGCATGTTTTGGTACCAGTGTGCGCCGCCGCGGAGATCTGGGTCGTCGTCTATTGCGCTAGGGATGTGGCCATTCGGGTCGATGCCGTCTTCCATTAAGGATTGGATGCGGGTGCGGAATGTTAAGCATATTTCTTCGCGGCCGCGGAGGTAACGGTTTTTGGAGTGAACCCAGGACTCGAAGATGTACCAGGCTATTTCGAGGTTGATGAGATTTTGAATTGTGGCGCGGAGTTGCCAGAGTCTGTCGGAGTCGAAGAGGAAGGTTTCAGGAAATTCGGATGGAGGTGTGAATTGGAGGAGTTGGTCGGCGATGCCGCGTAAGAGGGCCTCGAGGGGCTTGAGACCGTCATCGGCTTGGGTTGGGCTCTTGAGGGCATCTTCTTGTTGGGCGCGGTTTCGTACATCTAGGTACCAGAGACGGGCGGGTTCGACCTGGAAGCTTCCGCGACTGATTTTACCCTCGAAGTATTCTTGTAGGAAAGGGACTGTGTCTTCGATGAGAAGCACGCGGAAGGTACGTATTTGGTGGTTCGCAACATCCTATCGGGCTTGATTAGCGGTGCTTAAATTGTGGAGCCAGTGGAGTCCGTACCAGTTTCATAGCCTCCAATATCGCAAAGAGGGTCGTCAAGCCATTCACGATCTCCTTCGGGTCTTGCGACTGGGACCCTTGCGTGATCTGCTCAGCCATTCGATCCGCCCACTCATCCCGCATCGGTGCACAATGCGTCTTGAGCAAAGCCGCCATCCACGTTGCTAGCGCAACCATATCGAGTACGCCCTTGCGGATCTGCTGCATAAGCAAGGGCACCTCTAAGTTCTGCATGACGCTGGGATGATCTCGCTCCGGAACAAGGGTCTTGATTACTTCCTGCAGGGTTTCGAACATGGCAGGCAGCCGCGGCTCAAATGTGCGTTCTGAGCTCCCCCGGCTCTGCTCCTCGTCGGGGTTAGCAGCGTAGTACGCATAGATCGCGATCTCCGTCGCCATCGAATCCCAGTACGCGGTCGCATCTTTCCGTTTCCGGTTCCCCTTCTCGCCATCTAGATCGGGCTTGAAATGTAAGTCGCGATCGAAGTTGGCGTCCATGCGAAGATTGATGTTGTTAATGATGCATGGCAGATCGAGTTCACTCAGTGTTTTCTTGGTCACTGGTGGCTGACGCCGAGCTTTGCATATTAACCGTTGATCCCGAGAACTTAATCCCAGGGCTTTAGGAATGACGATGGCCTCTGGAGACGGCGAAGGCTCCCGGCGTGGCGTTGCGGGCGCTAGCGCAGATTGCTGACGAGTTCCAGGGGAATATGTAAAGGGTGACTGACGACGAAGCGGGTTGGAAGAATTATCATGGCCGTGAGAATCGCGCCCCTCGTTCTTGTGATACTCTTTAGAGCGGCCGCCTCCACCATAGGCGTCTAACGGGCCGTCGGCACCCTCCTCTTGGGTCCGGGCCTCCTTAGTCCCCTGAAGATCCATAATGAAGAAAAAAAAAGACAAAAGGACAAAACGGGCCGATCTCTTCCTAAGTTTCTGTTAGATAAGGCAATAATTTTTTTTTGAGTTAGGGTGGCGACCAGCGCCCTGCGCCATCCCCCCCAGCTTGCAAGGAAGCAAAGTTGGTCTCAACTCGAACGCCCCTTATGCAACTCTTTTTTCGAACTTACCTCTTGTTTTGATCGCCTTGTTTGCCTCAGGCAGGCAGCCAATCCGCGTTGCCGACAAAGTGATGCAAGTGAGCTGTCAATCGTTGTGGAGCCACCAAGGAAGCTTGGATCTGCGGGCGATCGGCCCTCGTGGTCCAGACTCCTATAGTTGGATGAAGAGATTTCAAAGAGATTCCGCTGTCTGACCTCTCCAGAAGTAAAGTGTTGAATCACAATGTGGAACAGGTTCGGCCGGCTCAAGACATCCGGGAGCAATTTCCCGTATACAACAACGAATTAGTCCTTTGTCGAAATAGATCACGATTGAACATCAAGAGAGCAAAAAGATCAAAAGGAAAAGAGCAACGATTGGAAAAGCGACCGGGTTGGCACTGATATAGTCGAACACAGAACGTTTTCAAGAAAACCAATGACGGATTCGGGTGGACGCAACCATCACATTCCACTGCTGCTACCCGGACCCAGAACTTCAATCATGCCCCTATTCTGCACCACAGAACATCACATCCAAGGAAAGAAAAAGGAACCTCCATCGAAAAGGGGAATAGGGTTTCAAGGGGTCTTTCCGAATCCCGGATCATCTCAACGCCTCACTTTGACGACGCATGGGCCACGTGAGGACCCCGAATGGATTGGCCGGGGAGCCACTCTGGCTAGTTGACCAGCTTGGTCAGATTGGCAACTCATTCGGGTACAGATCAATCAATTCATCATGCTTGACTTGATCTGTCGTACGTTTAGACTGCAATCTGGAGATGAGGATTACTGTAGATGATTAGTCAGGTGGTTGCGTTCGGTGGTTTGGTGCCTTATACCCCAGGCATCAACACTATTTCAGAAACGATCGACATCATGAACACTCATTCTATACAACTACGTAGTAGACCCCCAAAAATAGACAAAGTCATGCAAATTGTGTGATCAAATCATATTGATTAGGCTAAACTGAGTTAATCAATCAGTTTCAACCTGAAATTCCCCAACCGGATAGCAGTGCTTCCCAATTGGGGGTTCTATAGAACTAATCGCCCTCATCTCTATTGACCTACAAATCGGGATCTTCAAAGAAATTCTACACTAGAAATCTTCTATAGACCCTTCACCATGTGGAAAATTCATGCAGTTTCAAGCTTCATATATAATCATCATGAGAACTCTATATTCCAACCCTTGACTCTTACAGAAATCAGATCATTGCAGATCGTGATCGTCACAAAACGCGGTCAAGCGGTACAGCACAGACAGGCTCCACCATGAACATCGTCCTTTTCTACTACCTTTTCCAGGTGCTGTGGTCAATTCCCACGCTCGTCCTATCCCATACTGCAACATACTCCAATTCGTCATTCCAAGTTTCCAACCTCCCAGATAGCCCCGCCCTACCGATCAGTTGGGCCGGCCGATTGCCGGTTCCGGGAAGACAGGGCAATGAGATCTTCTTCTGGCTATTCGATGCGGAAAAAACGGTATATGATGACAACTTAATCAGTAAGTCCGATCTGATCTACATTGGCCCCACAAATGCAACACTAACACTCCACAGTCTGGTTGAATGGTGGCCCCGGCTGCTCATCGCTCATAGGCCTCACAACAGGGAACGGACCCATTGCTTTTGCAGGGAACTCCACTCGCCTCGTTTCCAACCCATACTCTTGGACAAAGCTGGGTCATGTTCTATACGTCGATCAACCCGTCGGTACGGGCTTTTCGCTCGCCAGTTCTCTCGTGAGGACCAATGAACAGGTGACAGCGGACCTGGCACTATGGCTGCGTGCACTCTTCAAGCAGTTCCCGCATCTCCAATCGAAAAAGGTCCATCTGATGGGCGAATCATATGCGGGTATCTTTGTGCCCTACCTCGCCTCCGCCCTGATGGAAGGCGACCATTCATTTCCAATCAATCTCCGCTCTATGTCCCTGGGTGATGGATCATGGGGCAATGCCGCAGCAATGTCCTCGGTGGAAATTGGTACATACATGCACTCCCAGGAATCTCGCCTTGATGTACCAAAGAAGATCCTGGGTGCATTCGCACTGGCAGATGAATTCTGCGGGTTTGACTCCGTCCTTGAAGCCGCCCGAAAATACCCTCCTGTTGGCAAGATCCAGATTCCAGGTAATCCCGAGTACGTCAATTATCGTCGACGACTCCGCCGCCGTCGCGACACAAACCTCGGTATCCTAGATGGATCATGCGATGCCAACGTATCCACACCACACGAGGTCCTGAATTCGATCCTGAATTCCTCTTGCTACGGACCCTGCGCTACATTCTCAACTGCGGAGAACTACATGTATGCCCGATCAGCTGAAGCCTCAGATCCGCCTTGCTTCAGCATGTACGACCTCACACACAACTGCAAAACCATCAACCCAATGCCGCTACTCGAAAAATACTTCAGTCGCAAAGACGTCCAAGCAGCTCTGCATATCCCGGACAGTGGTACATACACCGCCTGCAACAATACCATCCTCTCAACCCTTACAGGAAGTGAATTCGTCGAGCCGCCCGAGTACGCTATTCTGCCTTCGCTCGTCACGACCCACAATGTCTCACTGCACATATACAATGGCGAGATGGATATGTTGATCAATCATATCGGTGCCGAGCTGTCAATTCAGAATATGACTTGGCGCGGTTTGCAGGGATTCCAGAAGAGGCCGACTCGACGATTCTACGCCAATGATGCGGCGCCTACGGCTCGGTCGAAACAAAAGGTGGCTGGGACTTGGGCTTCGGAAAGAGGCGTTTCATATCATCTTTTTGAGGGTGCTGGTCATAGTGTTTTTGCGACCAAACAAAAAGAGATGTTCGCTTTTGTGCGTGATGTTGTGGTGGGAGAAAAAGCGAATTAATCTTGTTTGGTCGTGGGTAGTGAGTCGGTCCTTGGTGATTTGTATATCGGATATGCCGTGGAAAAGGCTGGGAGTCAGGTTTCAGTGTCTAGGTTGAGTTGGACAAGCATTTATCAGCTAGTATTCCAAACCAATGTTGCGGACTTCTGCATCGAAAATCCAAGGGCTTCGGACGATGTCGACAGATGGTACATCAAGTATGTGATTCCAGAATCTTTTGGTTCAGAATAGGTATTTTCGTCATTAGATAGGGTGTTTGCATAGCACTTGCTAGTCTAAGTTCAAGCAATACACTTACCCCTCTGCAGGTACGACTGTCCATCCCATTTTCTCTTCGGTTACGTTATTAAGCCGATACGATTATTCAACAATACATTTGTTCTATGTTCAACTTTATACAGATAATTTTGTTCTAAATCAATGTCTGCCTATTTCCATTGTTACGATGACTTGAGATGAGGTGTAGAGACTCAGAATGAATAGAGCATGGTCAAAGGATTGTAATTATTACTCATTATTACGCCGCAATGCCAAGTGACGCTTAGGGCCTTAAATGGCTATTTTGACGTCATTTTAGGAGCTCACGAGTTTAACATCACAAAATTAGTTGAACACCACATCATCTCTATATTTGTGATTCAGAAAAAAATATTATGTTCGGCATCAAATGAAATCACATCATCTCGCTTTCTCTCCGTCAATATACGAGGTAACGCTTCGTTAGAGCCAAGGTATAGGTAGGAAAAGGTGGCTTAGTGGTATCACTCTTTAATCACCTTAACATTCCAGCGTATCCTATAGAGTAGCGTATATAGGTAGATACCTAGATATGTACTCATTAATATTACTTTTCTGAGTCTTGAATGCTGTTCTACTTTGGTTTGCCCCTTGAGGGTGTACAACTAATTTTGTGGTTTTTAATTTGAAAGCTCCTCATTTTAAGCTTTCTATTACTAGAATAAGCCTCTCAATGAATTTAATGTTAGTCAAACTACATAGAAAGGTTTATTACACACAGATTCCTAGAATTATATGTCTTTCAATCTTATTTTAATTCGTGATTGGTTTGAAAAATAAATACGGCTCATTAGAGACTCCACAATCTCGGGTCGTTGCGGCTCGGTTCGTCCGCAACCTTGGGACATGCTTTCCCCAAAGGGTTCCCAAACATTCCATCAATTGTGAAACATCATGCCCCCTTCTTCGGACTCCGAGGCAAATGACACCATCCTAGTCAGCTCGGAAGATGTGTGTGACTTTAACAAGGAAAATCTCCTTCCCATACCTGCCGAGGATCTGATCAAGATCAGAGAATGGCTACAACCAACGCCCTACGACCAGGAGAAAAGCGAGTTTTCCCGACATCTCGCATCTCATCTTGGGGGAACCGGCAAGTGGCTTACATCTACCTCTGTCTACCAGCAGTGGCATCAGAATGACGACAATGGAATCTTGTGGATCAAAGGCATCCCAGGCTCGGGCAAGTCCGTCATGGCTGCCTCAATAATCGATCAATTGCGCAAGGAAGACGTTCCAGTTCTTTATTTCTTCTTCCGACAAATCATTGATGCCAACCACCAACCTGTGGCAGTGTTGCGGGACTGGCTATATCAGATATTGCCATATAGCCCGGCCTTACAATCGAAGCTAATGGAGGAAAGCAAAAATCGGTCCCTCACTAGTCTATCCCTAAGTGATCTCTGGAAAGATCTCAAATTCGCATTAGCCTTGCTTCCTAAGGTTTATTGCGTCACGGACGCGTTGGACGAGATGGATCAGGGGAATGATGACTTCCTCCACGCACTAGTCAACTTCAGCCAGTGGCGCCCTGCAAATGTCAAAGTACTCATCACTTCGCGCCCGGTAGTTGCTGTGGAAAATCCCTTACGAACATTCTCCATCCCACACATTCGACTGGAAGAACGGTTTGTCGATATGGATATTTTTGCCTACGTAAAATACAGGCTTCGAAGCTCGTCTATTCTGCCTGAATTCCGAGACCTCATTGTGGAAGCCATTCCTGGTCGGGCAAACGGCCTGTTCCTATATGCAAAACTTTCAATGGACGCCTTTTTAGAACCGGGTTCTGATGCGCGCAAGGTCCTTGAGGCGCTGCCAGCCGACTTGAACATGATGTACGATGATCTGTTGCAAGTGCATGCAAAGCGCTCAAACATCCCTGATGAGCTCCAATTACTTGTCTTGCAACTTGTGATTTATGCTACACGTCCCCTTCGCCTGCTCCAGATTGCCGAAATGGTAAACACTGTCTTTATTCCAAATGGAGACCAGGATCTCAAGACTACCAAGGGTTTGGTAAGGGCTGCCTGTGGCCCGCTGTTGGAGATTCTCCCTGATGAGACAGTCTCCGTTGTGCACCACTCATTCACCGAGTTCCTCAAAGGTGCCACCCGCTCAATCGATAGTCGTTTTACTTATCCAATTCTCCAATCCGGTTCAACAAATCAACGCCTCGCGGTCGCATGCTTAGATTACCTCAATTCTGGCTGTCTAGGTAAATTTGATACAATCAGAGTGGTCAAACAAGGCACTTCTTCTCATGATTGTAAACAGGAGAAATGGAGGGAAATCGACCTGAAGTTTCCGTTTTTAAAATATGCAGCACGCAATTGGTATGTTCACACCTCTCGCGCTGTCCTGGCAGGTGTAGACATGTCACTGTATCACGATGCACTTGATACTTTCTTGGAAGATGATCAGAAGCTTAAAGCCTGGCTTCGTGCTACAAGTTGGAACGCTCAGAAGCACATCAACCCTCTTCATATTGCCGCTGAACATGGCCTGGCCCAGTACTCTGCACACCTGCTGCAAAAAGGAGATGTCGATATCGATTCAAAGACTTCGGAGGGCAGGACACCTCTGTTCATCGCTGCGCAATCAAACCATGCAGATATTGTCTGCATATTACTCGAAAATGGAGCTGATCCTGATATGCAGGATGTAAATGGGCTAAAGCCCCTTCATCAAGCTGCCGAACGCAAAAACGTTGCAGTGGTCAAAATATTGCTTGCTGCAGGGGTCGACCCACTGACTCCCAAGACAAAAGAAAATCGCGACATAAGACGCCGCGGGAATATGCCTACAGCTGTGGGGGTGACGCCATTCATGTATGCATGCAAAATGGGCCATGTCGAGACAGTAACCGAATTTCTGCCTTACCTGAAATCCATCGAAATATTCAGTCAAGCCCTTTCATGGGCAGCAGAATCAGGACATGCAGCCCTTGTGGATTTAATCATTCGGCATTCTGGAGTTGATGTGAATGAACAGATCGGAGACGGCACTGCCATTTTCAAAGCTTGTAAATCCGGGGATTATAAGACGATCGAGGTATTGTTGCAAGCTGGGGCTGATCCAAACAAATATTCTTCCAATTCCGGGAGGGTTCTGGCTGGTTATGTTAGGACTGGACCTAGCATAATTCAAGCAAAGAGGCGTTTTACAGCCTTGCATGCCCTTTGTGGAACTCATCGTTACGGACAAAAAATCCAGGATAATCTAAAGAGTTTGCACCTTTTGCTCAAAGCGGGAGCTGATGTCAATTTGAAGGCTTTGGATGGATCGACAGCCTTGCATTTTGCTTGTCAAGACAACATTGAGCTGGTCAAACCGCTGATGGATGCAGGTGCAGATCCAAATATGGAGACCAATTCTGGAACCACTATACTACACACGAACGGAGCAACAGACAAGGAACTGCTGCCCCTACTTATGGCAACAGGGCGTATGAATATCAATAAGGCGTCAAAGGATTCGGGGAAGAGGCCCTTTCATTTTCGGCTTTCGGGTGCTCACCTAGAGTCACTCCGTATGTTCTTGGCGTATAAACCCGATGTCAATGCCACGGACATCAAAGGCGATAGTGCGCTACATATGGCCAGTTCCACCAACAAGGGTATTTTGGATGCTTTATTAGATGCGGGTGCCGACGTGAATTTGCAGAACAAAGCAGGGGATACTCCATTGCATATCGATAGGCATGAGAATATATCGTGGTTATTGCATGCTGGGGCAAACATTGAGGCCCGAAATCACGAAGGTCAAACGCCGCTCTTCAGAAACTTTGCTGATGTCAATTGTCGTCAGCTCCTGATCAAGCACGGCGCACGTCTTGATACACGGGACTATAAGGGCCGAACTCTTTTGCATAGGCTCATTGAGAAATCCGCTGATGTCAAGCATATGGGACCTGTAATAGATCTTGGCCTAGACCCTACCTCTGTGGATTATGAAGGCAACACGCCTCTATTCAAGCTGGCTTCCAAAAGATCCACTGCAATAATCGGGACTTACGAATATTTGGTGAGTTTGGGCCTCGATATCGACCAAGCAAACAATGCCGGTAGGACTGTGCTGCATATCCTGTGTAATCACAAATATAATCCGGAGAGCTGGAACTCAAGACGGCAAGTCTTTGACTATGTCCTTCGGGTCTCTAAAAATTTGAATCCTCGTGATCGTGATGGCATCCAACCTCTGCATATTGCTGCTTCAAATTCTGAAGTGTCAGTCTTCAAGCTTCTCGATGCCGGGGCAAATTTTTTCGGCACCACAAATGAAGGCATGACGATACTCCATGTTGCGGCTCGAGCACGCCAACCTGGTGTCATTGGCATTGTTCTCTCCAGAATTGCAGGCCTCGAAGAAATGAAGCGCAAGGCGTTCATTAATCAGCAAACCCAAGAAGGAAATGCAGCTCTCCACTATGCTTGCCGATCAGGTCGACCTGAAAGCGCTAAAACATTGCTTGAGGCGGGTGCGGATCCTAATTCGCTAAACAAGAATGGACACTCCCCATTTAGGGCATGTGCCTCTTTTGAAGCAGAGAAAAAGAACAATCTGGAAGAGGAGCATGATACAACTCGTCTGGAGGAGATATTTGAAATGCTAATTCTCCATGGGGCCTATGTCAACGGAGATAATGGATCCCTCCAGAGTACATTCAACGCCGCCGTATCATATCAGCATGGGTATACTGTTGATTGCCTCTTGTTGCTGTCAGACCGCATTCCTGGGGTGGAGCCCATCAAGCACTCGACGACTGAGGACTATCTCCTGTGCTCTCATCGCCTGGAAGCGAAAAAGCGAAATTTGAGAGAAAGCGGGAGGATCCCCAAAGATGGCAATTTCTCGGAGAAGTCGCTCCCAGAAGTGAACTTTGACTTTGCAGAACAACTGGTCTTTTTGAGGCACTACGATCTGTTTGAGGAAAGAGTCTCGGAAGGATTTGATCTTGCCAGACTCCACGAGAAACAGGATTCTTTCTTGCATCATCTTGCTAGACTCGGTTATAAAACCCTTCTTGCACGTTTCTGCTCTCGTGATGCTGCTTTGAAATTCGATGACCATGAGCGGTGCCAAGTTCCAGAAAAAGACAGAGAACATGCATTGGGTCGCCACCCTCGCCCTCAACGTTTTATCCAACCCTTGCTGTTTGCTGCCTGCAAGTGCCCGCTGCCTAATATGGACGTTCTCCGGTTTCTCGTCGAGGATATGACTCTCAATATTGATGTGCAAAACAGGGATTACAAAGGACTGGGTGGCAGTGTTCTTCATATACTCGCTGCCGGATGTAATTGGTGGCATGTCGCCCAGGCTTTGCCCTATGTCATCAAGATGGGTGCAAATATAGAGCTGCGTGACCAAAATGGGAGAACGCCCTTGCACATTGCATTGGACTTCCTAGAGAATGGGCCATTTTATAAAGAAGCAACAAGGATCCTTGTTGAGAACGGGGCAGATGTCAATGCTGCAGATCCTAAAGGAAAAACATGTTTATCAAGAGCCGGACGTGACCTGGAGACGACGAAACTGCTACTAAATCACGGTGCCAGGATCAATGCAGTGGCCATTTTTGAAACAATCGAATACAGACAAATCGAGGCCTTGGAAGAACTACTCTCCCGAAGTGACAACGCCAATTCGAGAATATCTGAGCCTGAGCCAATGGAGGCACGCAAAATAGGACCAAGGTTTCTTTCAGGCAAGGTTATTGACTGCCAACTTTACCCCTTGTTGGAAGCCTCTTTGGATACTCTTGGGCGACACAGAAAGGTCAGCAAAAAGGTCGATGCAGAGGACCGGAGGCAGATCATGGTGGCACTGCTCAATCATGGCGCAGACCCATATGCTACCTTTTTCAAGGAAGTCATAGTGGCCGGTGGCAGATCTCTCAAAGCTGGCAAAAGCTCCAACTGGCAGAAATCAGGTTCGACATGGAAACAAGAAACACGCATTGTGATTCATGAAATTTTTGCACGCGGAGAAGTAGTTGAGCCATTGTTTCACCTGCCAACCTTGCAACTTGAACTTCGAGATCCTAAAGGCCGCACTTTGCTTCTTGCTGCCTTTGACGGCCAGACACTAGGCCACACAATTGATTATGGGGAAGGAGTCACCAAAACCGTCTTGCAAGAGCTCCTAGATCGTGGAGCAGATATAACAGTTCAAGACAATGATGGCAGAACAATCCTTCATCGCATCAAGGGCTTAGACTCTAGGACCGATGCTTCAAAGATACTCAAGGCTCTCCTCAAAAAGACTCCAGGCCTCATCCACCTAGCTGACCGGGCCGGTGATACAGCCGTGCACTATGCGCTCCGTCAACAACGCTCCACATTGATCAGCCCAAGCTTCACAATTGCCGATCGACCCTTCTTCTATGGTCAACACCCTTATGTACCCTTCACCGACTACCCTGAATTACTTCTGGACCACGGCGCCAATCCTGTTCAGCCTGATAAGAGGGGCGATACGGCCCTTCATCACCTCGCAAAGTCACTCCGCCACCAAGGCTTCAAAGACTTATTCCAGCGGTTCCTCAATGCCGGCGTTGATATCAACGCTCGAAATGAGAAGGGTAGATCGCCGCTCTTCTGCTATGTCGAGGGTGCTGTGCAAGCAGATTGGATTCCCCAAGGCGGTAATAATTCAAGTGATGAGAAGCATGACCCCTTCTTTGATTTTTTCAAAGATGCAGGAGCAGACTTCTTCGCAAGTGACAATGAGGGCACCACTTTGCTTCATCTCTTGGCTACCAGGAAGCCTGATACGTGGGAATCGGGCAGTCTGCACGAAGATACAGATGCTTCAGTGGGACGCTTCAAGTTTTTAATGGGACTAGGGCTTGATCCTATGGCGGAGGATGCGCAGCAGAGGACCAGTTTGGATGTTGCCGCGGCTTATAGAAGTGAGCATATCATTAAATTGTTTAAGCGGAAACCAATGGAATAGGAACAGGGGGACCATGGACAAATTGCTAGGCCGCCTTGCTTGGATATAAAGGTGACAACATTATAGCAACTAGCTTCCCCAGAGTTCCATGTCTTTGTCGTTTTCATTCTTTGCTTGCTCGATCAAGAAAAGTCTCAGTATATTTCGTGCTTGATAAATGATAGGAGTCATTACAAAAATGGGTTGGAATAATCAAAGTTTCACGCCGCCGATTGGAGATTCATCATCACTGTCAGCCTCTGTGCTGTCTTCACTGGGGGAGGAGCTATTGCTCAAGGGAGGAAACACCGGGTCTACGACCGAATTTCGGGAATCAGGGTCATCTCTATATTGAAGGTCGATCGTTTCTCTAAATTCTTCAAAGGAAAGATTGGCGGTTGAAGAAATGAGATCAGATTCGATGTCAATGATGGTTGAGGTGCCACCTGCTGTCGAGTCTGCGTGGTTCATTCGCCTGCCGGCATTGGTAGCAATGTCGTTCCTCAAATTCCTTCGGACGGTGTCAGTCATGCGAGACAGAATATCCTGTTGGTCCCGATAGCGTATCGCGGCATTCGACCCACTTGCTTGGATATCAGGAAGTCGCCAACTCATATAGAGCTTCTGATGGGAGGGAGGAGTCGCATAGTGTCCCGGATGACAAGAGATGAACAGGTGGCAGAGGTAGCATGCTGGCTTGCTGCATCCAATGTATCTGTCCTGTTCAAACAGAAATCTGCCTTGCGTCTGCTCAAAATGATCGAGGACCAGGAGTTCCGCATGCACGCGCGTTTTGCTTTTACAGAGATCTCTGGACAGCACCCTGTCCAGATCATCCTCCAAGTAAATCTGTTGTAATTGCCGCAAGAACCGTTCCCTTTGGGCAGTCACAGAGAACATACGATTGCTGATCATCTGTATGTTACAAGTACGGGCCAAGAGAGTGATACGCTTCTCCGGCGACCCGTTTATCGTCTCGATGCGAAGGCCTCGTGCTAGCTGTGAACGTAGCCCGATGGTCGCCAAGATCAGACGTTTACACTGAGCAACGTGCTTTCCTAGCTTGTAGAGCAACTTAAAGAGTCGCTCAAAAATACGGGTTTGCTCGGCGTTCCCGGCGTGGTTGTGCAAGGCTTTGAAAACTTCTCGGTCACTATAGCTGGAGAGGGCTAGGATTGCCATATCGGACTCCTGGAGCGGGATGCCATCTTTCGATAAGTTTGCAGCAAACCAGGCACAGAGCTTGATAATGCTGTCTAGATCTGCTCGTAATCGCAACACTTCATTAGTCTTGATACTCAATTAGACTGAATTTTCCCGGAACAAAAGATAAGGTCGTACCTTTTAAAGTAGACTCGGTGCGTAGCCGATCTATCACCAAGGAGACTGTTCTGTTCACTTGCTGATAGTATTGAAATATCTTCGGGGCATTGAGTGACAGCACACAGTCAACCAAGAATTTCAAGACCTTTTGGCCTTCTTTCTCGCCCAGTCGAACAGTGTGGTTGCTGATGACCCATGAAAGAATCCGATGAACAATCTCCAGAAGGCTGATGACTTTGCTATCAATGTCATTATTGGCAGCCAACAGAACCACTATCTCGTTGGGGGTTTCTTCTAATGCAACTGCAGTGACGTAACCAGGTTCCTTTCGATATGCACAAATATAGGCGATGGCATCCACAAAAGCTCGGTAGCCCTTGGGGCCAGTCAGCCCTGGCTCCTCCTGTAAGATTTCACTTGGCTTGATCCGATCCCCTCGAACTTGACTCAAGGTATAGAGCAGGCATAGAGGCTCGTAGAGCAACCGTAATTTCCTAGGTTGATGGGACATCAACGATGCCTCTGAGAGGTCTTCATTCATTGCGTCTGACTTGAGAAAGCGTTCAAAGATACGACCAGAGTCTTCAATGTTAAATGTGATAATCCTCTCTGAAGACCTGATTTGAATACCAGAGACTACCCATCCTTATAAGTCGTATCACCTCTTCTCTTGATTGCGATGTCTGACTCATTGCGCCTGAGGGACTCGTGGGAAACCTCGTTCACTATCGCTGCCCAACACTAGCCTCCATGCCGGTTACTTTCTTTGATTGTCTTTTCATTTCTTTCTCCTCTTTCTCTCATTTCTACCCCTCTTCCCCCTCGACCACCAATGAATACCCCTTGTTATTGTTGGTTTTATCTGATCGCTATATGACATGTCACATAAACACGTAATGGTGCGTCTCTGAAAATGGAATGTGCGCCATAGCGCTGCTCTGTATGGAAATTTCCTTGCTTCAGCCTGTTGAGCAAGGGTCATGTTGGTTGCGTAGTACGTCTCTTGGTACTTTTGCAGGGTGGTCTTTACCCCTGTCTGCCAACTGGTTCTGCGGCTGATAACCCCGCATGGACAACTCATACGGATTGACGAGAGCATGACACGTCGCAATCTAAATGGTTTCCGCATATGATTACTTTATAATCCGTAGTTCGTGATAACGAGTTCAGAGGCTGCTATTCGTCATGGCAGAGCCTCACAGTGAATTACGTCTGGGCATTCCCCTCCTTGCAGTCTTAGAACTTTCATGTAGGAACTATTTCAAAAGAGACAGGGTCCAGAAATCATCAACAGACCCTCTTTATTCTCCACTCTACTGCCACCTTGAAGCACCAGCATGGCCAGTTTGCAAGATTACAATCAACACAGCGGATCCGATGGTGAGTCCAACCAACCATCTCTCTATTCATCCAATCTGACACTCCGTCATACAAAGACCGTCTCATCGGTATGCTTGTTTGTCGTCTATCAATAACTTCCTCCCTTGTGGGCTCTGGAACATCTCGCAATGAGGCTGAGGTTAGCCCAGTGTTCTTGTTATCTCTCATTGGCTTGCGGGCTCACATTGACACAGGTCTATTTCGACAATGCTTTCCAAACAATTGACTGGAATGGAATGATGACTTCGCTCGAGATCGCCGAAGATTCTCCTCGGGCAGCTACTGAACAAGCCAACGATGCCCGAGACCAGGTGGTCACACTCATAGGACAGACCTATAGAGACTGTCCTGAGTCACAAAGACTTGCGCTTCTCCGGGGTCTCGCCGATATATTCTCATCCGCTGCTCCCGCACAAGCCTTAGGAGACAACGAAGAGATATTGTTTACGGAAACACCCCAGTCGAGTCCTTCCAGTCTAGCTCACTCAGAGCCTAGCCAAGATAACGATCATGCAGTTGCTATCCATCGGTATACTTCTCTCCTACATGAGAGGGCCCAGAAAGAGAACAGAAGATTGCAGAAAGTTGAGGAGGCAATTACAATGGACCCACCTCTATTCAGAGTAACAGTACAGTATGGAAACATTACCTGTTCTGGAGAAGCTCGGACAAAGAAGGAAGCGGCACACTTGGCCGCCAGAGCAATTTGTGGCCAATTAAATGAAACTGCCTGAGTGGTATAATTTGAGGTTATTGAAAGAGATTGCTTCTTAAATCTAGTAATCAGAGGAAGAGGGTAGATGATCCATAATTTGTGATTCTGTGAGGAGTAGTCATGAATAACATCCTCATGGGCGTTCAAAGATTTAATCAGTAAATGCTCGATTAGTTGGTAGTTTTACTTGTAATTCGGTAAGTAGATCTTGAATATGACCTTAGGCAGATAAGAAAATGTGCTCGAAGTTCATTGGAGAGCATATTGCCAATTTGAAAAAGGGCGTTTCATCCCCCGCAATGCTACGTTCTTCAAATCCCTCCCCCTTTCCCTCTCCGATTTCACCACAAAATTGACCTTTTCCCTAGATTTGATATTTGGTTACCACGGATACATCGCTCCCCAAAATGCCTCCAAGTCGCAAGGAGAACCAGCCATTGAAGGAGCGAGCGTACCAACTGGAGATGCTGCAAGCTAGCCTTCAGCAAAACATCATTGTCGCGGTGAGAAGCGGAAGTTTTGCAATGAAATTATAGACTCAATTCCTGACTGGAGCACTTTAGATGGGTACTGGGACAGGGAAAACGCTCATGTCTGTCTGTCATTTTTGGTTGCACTCTTTTTAAAACCACTGACAGATAATTCAGAGCGGTTCTTCGGATCCGGGAAGAACTGAATATGAGTCCAGATAAGGTAAGCATTCGTCTTTCCCCTCTTTGATATTACGCTGGGCAGTGGCAAGAGCGCTCACCCGAAATATCTAAATATAGCTTGTATGGTTTCTCTGTCCTACTATCGCGCTGTGTGAGCAACAAGTCGAGACTCTCCGGTCCCATCTTCCCTCAAGTCGGGCTCGATCATTCACAGGCAGGGATCAAGTAGACCGGTGGGGAGAAAAGGCCATCTGGGATGCCGCTCTGGCGAGTGTGCGAGTCGCTGTCTCGACCCACCAGGTACTCCTTGACGCCTTAACGCATGGGTTCATAAATATGAATCAGTTTTCATTACTCGTGTTTGATGAAGGTAAGCATGAGTAGGTAGATTTGGTTGTTGATATATTAACTTACATTCCAACCAGCTCACCATTGTACAAAGAACAGCCCGGCAAACAAGATTATGACGACTTTCTACCATCCTTACAAACAAACGATACCCAGCGCCTTACCTCGAATCCTGGGCCTTTCAGCCTCTCCAGGGAATGCGGATGTATCTAGCCTCCAGTAGGTCTACAATTGAGACAGTGCGAGAGAAGATGCTGATTGCTTACATAACAGGGCGCTGGAGATCAATCTCGACAGCAGGTGTATGGCTCCAAATAGACACTATAAGGAACTGCTAGATTTTACCAATCGTCCGGAGATCCGCATCTGCTGCTTCTTAGCTGACGATTGGTTATGCAAAACAACCGAGCCTCAGCTATTGAGTCGACTGCGTGACATGGTCGAACGTGCGAGTAAAAGTCACCATTCATCAAAGACCTCGCAGCTTCGTCGATTTTTACGGAGATCGGAAGCTTTATATCACGAGCTCGGCAGCTGGGCTGTGGCTGAGTATATGTCCACCTCTATCAGGCACTTCAAAGAGCACCAGCGCTCGCATGCTGAGACAAACTGGTCTCCTCGTGCTGTCAAAGACTCCACCATGCAGATAGTCTGCGATCTTGGCTGGCTGGAGCAGCCCCAATTACCTATCGTACCCGCTGATCTGTCCCCGAAATGCCGGGAACTCCTCGAGACTTTGTCCCGGCTGGCAGATTGTAACTTTCATGGGTTGATTTTTGTAGATCAACGAGCAACGGCGATAATACTAAAGTCGCTCATCGAGCGATATCCTGGTATCAAATATCCATTACGCTGCGGAACTTTCATTGGCATGTCAAATATTCACGGTCGGAGGAACCTTGATATCTCGCACGCTGAAATCCGTGGCCAGGAAGAGACACTAGCCAAGTTCCGTATGAGAGCCTTGGATCTTATCATCACCACAAATGTAATGGAAGAGGGGATCGACATTCCTGCATGCAATACTGTTATCAGTTTTGACCGGCCTCGCAGTATTAGGTCTTTCGTCCAACGACGCGGGCGGGCTCGCCAAGGAAAATCCACCTTCATCATATTCCCGGATGATGAACAGGATGAGGAAGAGCTGAGGAAGCTTATAGCGGCTGAAGACGGGCTGGAAAAGACGTATCGAGATGACACACGAGCTGTTTCAAATTTGCCATGCGAGGCAGAGTCTTATTCGTCACTAGTAGTGGAAAGCACAGGGTATGCGTATCTGCTACAAAAGACAAAAGGCGAAAATCAGTATATCTAACTGTTTTATAATAGCGCTCAGCTGGGCATGCTGGATGCTGCGAGCCATTTGAACATTTTCTGTGCGAAAGTACTTAAACAACCACATACTACCAACAGGCCCATATACCGTCACCAGGAACGCCCTAACGACCAAATCCGAGCCACGGTTCTCTTACCCAGTGCATTACATCCGTCTCTTCAAGAGATCGATGGCTTAAGCTGGTGGTCTAGTAGGAAGCTCGCGAATGCCGACGCTGCACTGCAAGCATACAAGGCCCTGCGGGCGGCAGGCTTGGTGAATGATCATCTACTACCCACAAAGCCCGCTGATCTCGTTGACCCGGCCCTACTTGCTTGCAAAGGTTTCCACCTTCTACCTGAGCCAATAAATCCTTGGGCTGAGCTGGCTGCTCGATGGGATTCGGGCGAAGTGAGCCTGTACGCCCACCGTTTGCAGATCCAACACCCACGGAAGGATACTCTCGAGCTGGTGATCATAATTCCATTGCAGATCAATATGCAAGCCCGTTTCCCCTTATTTTTGGATGATAAGACAACAACAATGGTTCACCTGTGGCCAGGCTCACTGGTCGCCGCTGACAATCAAGCCAGAATGCTCTACCGTCAAGTCACGCATTTGATCCTCCAGTCTGTACATGGAGGCCTGCTGCAACATAAGCATCAAATGGACTTTGTAGCGCTATTTGTTCCAGATGCTGCACCAGGCGCGATGCAGGCATTCTTGGATGCATTTTCTGGCAGCATTCGCCTCAATGAGGCTTTGAAGACGGCACACCACACATGCGAACCAGGACTTCTGCGTGATCCAACACGGCCCCTCTACCCATGGATCATGGATTCATGGCCCTCAGATCACTATTGTAGTGCTGAAGAGCTCCAGGGACACATATACCCTCTACCCCGCAGAAGAAACTTTCTATCTCGATGCCCACCAGGAGGGTCGACATCGGCATATGCGGCACCAACCCATGAAGCTAAAAAGACAAGCCAAGATGATCAAAAGCTGACGGTGGATTGCTTGCCCTTTAGATGGGCAGAAGCGGCTCTCTATATTCCCAGTATCACTCATGAAATTGGTACACATATGGTGGCCGAACAACTACGAGAAAAAGTTTTATCGGGCATGGAATTCCACAGAATAGGTCTTCTTTCCTTGGCTATTCAACCTACCTGCTCTGAGAGGCCTGCTCGTTTCCGGTCTCTGGCATTTTTTGGTGCTACTTTTCTCAAATATATCATTAGCGAGCAGTTGTTTCTCCATCACTACGCCTGGCATGAAGGCCTACTATCTAAAGTCAAGGAGGCTGTTATCTCGGACTGTGGGCTAGCCCAAGCGGCCAAAATGTGTGGCCTTGGAAGATTTCTAATTACAAGGCGGTTCAGCGGGAAGAAGTGGGAATCTATTTGGATCTCTAGCCTTCTTTCACCACGGAGCTTCGCGGAGCCGCGGAAGGTTAGCACGAGGACGCTAGCAGAGATGGTTAGAGCAATTGTGGGGGCTGCCTATGTGGATGGCGGTAGTAAGCAAGCAGCAGACTGTGCTGCAGCTATTGTACCGGCAATCAAGACCTGGCATGCTGCAGCCCTTAGAGATGGCAGCTTTGAGCAGACTCGGCCGGGCTTTATGGTCTCACGTTCTTCGGCACTTGGCGAGACGGAAAAGTTGATTGGGTACACATTTACAGACCGTAGCCTACTGGTGGAGGCCTTGACGCATCCTTCTCACTACGGGTCCGGATTGACTCGGACCAGTGCCTACGGGCGACTCTCCTTCTTAGGCGATGCTGTGCTTGAGCTAGTGGTGACCCAAACTCTGCTCCACGCTCCGAAAAGGACCTTGGAGGTAGATCGTTTGCAAAGTCTTCGAACCGCTGTCACTAACCATCTATTCTTGACCTTTGTGTGCTTGGGATTTCATTTGGATATTCATGCTGAAGGAGACGTCTCGCTGCCAACCCTTAGCCGGACGGTGGAGCCCCTAGATGAGGTCTATTTGTGGACTTTTCTACAATCGCATAACCACGAGCTGACAACTGCCCTGAGCACATTTCGATCAGCGTCCCGGCACGATTGCTGGAGGATTCAACGAGCCTTTTTGAGGAATATACGATACCCTTGGGCTGAGCTAGCCGCAATGAGTGGCCACAATGTCTTGAGTGATATCGTTAAGAGCGTGATAGGGGCGGTGTTTGTGGATTCTCAAGCTAGCCTGAGGGATTGTCAGCGTCTGGTGGGTAGGATGGGAATTCTCGGTCGTGTTAAGCAATTACTCCGCAATAAAGTGGTCACAGACCATCCGAAGGTCTTGTTACACAAGGTGTATCCAAAGGCAAAGATGTTCTTCCAAAGCTACACCACACCTACATCAGAAAACAAATTCTGCTGTGCGGTCTGGTTGAATGACGAGAAGACTGTTGATTGCAGGGGGTATCCCAACCGGGAAGCTGCTATGATATCTGCGTCTCAGGCTATAGCTAGGCTTCATCAAGAAAGCCTGAAGGCCAGTAACGGCCAGGAAATATAGAGGCTTGGTTTCTACCCACAGGTTTGGCACTAAAGCTCTTTGCGCAGAGCAATAACCATGTTCAAGAAGCCTCACAAGAGCCTTTCCCGTCTGTGATTTCAGCCAGAGCGGTTTTTCGTGACAGATTTCGGTCTTCTGTGTCTTTCTAGCAACCATCTTGTTCAAATCCAATCCGCTTCATCAGAATTTAGATAATCATGCGTAAATCTTTCCACAAAGTTATACCTTCATGAAGCTCGGAAAAACGTAGATAAGAGTTTCTCACTATTTCCTCTTCCAATACCCCTGACAAGATTAGAGCGTACAAATCGGAATCATCATGGATAGGCTGTCGACAGTCTCGTCGGGACAGAGGGTATCCCTCCACGGCAGATTATCAACGCGATCAGGAAGAGTGGTGTGCTCTCAACACGACTTTCTTCATCGAACTGCTTAGACGGTTTTTGCCTTGTATTTAGCAGCCATCTTCAGGTGTCTTCAGTTCACTACTTTTTCGCAAACTAAGGTATGTAAGAGCATGCGCAATACATTGAGTAGGAAGGGAATGAGAGGATTATACCGTACTGTATAGGTATGTCTACTGGACTACTACTTCAACCACCAGCTCTGATCGAATTCATAATAAATGATATTGAATTTGTAACCGGATATGACCGTACGCTATGTCGAAAAACAGAAGCCACGCCGTATGTTCCGTTATTTCCTGGGTAAAAGAAATACATATCATAGTTCCGCTAATATGAGACAAAACATGAGCACATGGAGCGATAGATGCAAGCTTTAGAAGTGGTCTATCGGGAGTTGATGCGTGAAGGGTGTAGATATCATCATCATGAGGGGCATACAAACATCACGCAAGGAGGCCGGGCTAACGACGAGAATAAAATGGACCTTGGTTTTGCATCGAAAGAAGCGAGTCAGCACGCTGGAAGACATCGCCTTCAAAGAACTTGTCGCTGTATGCACTAGCCGGGGTGGAGGGGACGGTAGCTTGCGCTGCGGGACCGAGGGCTGCACTGAGGGGGGTGGAAGGAACAGTGACGGAATGAGGGGACATGCCCACGCCCGGGTAATGGGAGTGGGAGGCGAGAGCAGATGTTGAGACGGAGGTTTGATGCTGGGTGTGTGGAGGTTGCAGCGGCGGGCCATAGAGGTTATTCGGTGCGTTGGTCGCTGGGTCTGCGAGGAAGGACCAGGGAGATGCTTCGATCAGACGACCGGCTTCTCGGCTAGCCTTTTGGACTGGTCGTAGAATGATGATGATATCCTGGGGGAGAAGATTCATGCTGCGCACCTCCCGCATGTCTGTTATAAGGTCCACGAATGACTGCATGAAACCCTTGCACAGCTGCCAGAACTCGCGCTGGTTCCGTAGTCCGCCATTCGGCTCTTTGACTTTCATGTTGGATAGGCGCATTCCCAATGCTTCGGATACCTCGAGACAGCTTCGACACCGGCGGATGAGATTACTCCAAAGCATTTGAATCCCTTCTGCCTCTCGGGATTGTTCGGCCACTTCAAGGCATCGAGATAACTGCCGTCGAGCCAACGGGAGTGCTTGGAGTGCAGCACTGTATGCAGAGGTAAGCTGATAGAAGATCTTCTCAAAGAGTCGTTCTTCCTCAATCTCGTCTAATCCCGTTAAAGGATTGATCCGAGGGCCATTGCCCATAGGCATGGGAGGGAATGACTCTCCAGAGCGAGGCGTGGCCAAGGATGTGGGCACGGAAGTATTGATCAGGTTTGTCCGGCTACTAGATCTACTGCGCGCGTAGTTAAAGGCCGGGGTAGCAAAGCCAGGTGAGCCAGTAGCTGCTGCCTGGTTCATGAGTGGCACAGGAACTTGAGGGTGTCGGATAGTAGTATCGCTGCGCAGTCGTCGTGTGGGTGCTGCCGTATCCCGCGGGGGAGTAACCAAGGGCCGCAGGGGCCTTTCTAAAGCCAAATGCCCTTTGCTTACTTCGGGGATAATTGGCTTGGGCGCTGAGATCCGCCGTTTTTGGATCGGTCGGAGCGAAACGTTGAGACTGGCGCATGCATTTCGCAACTCGACCAGGCCACCAAACATCATCAACATGAGCGAACGCACGTATCGTGAGTCACCATTAGAGACAATCTTAGCAGCGCTATTTCGCAGCTGAGTGCCCACATGTGTGTAGGCCGTGATGCATGTTTCACACTCTCTCTTCACGCTTTCGTTCAGTGTTCGAGCGGAATCTGGCTCATCGGAAGGATATTTTTCTGCGTTCTCAAGAGCTTCGTTAAGCCGTTCAACATGACTTGAAGCATTGTAGAACACAAGTTCAAGACTGTGGCGTCGCGTGTCATCACGCTGAATGACATTAATCAGTGTAGATATGTGGGAATGCACCTGGAAAAGAGAGAACAAGATGCCCTTGGCGCTCTCGATAACTGGCTCGGTCGACGCTCTTTCTCCCTTGTGCTCAGGTAGACTCGACATGCGGTTAACCCAGCCATCTCTTGGGCGTCGACGATCTCTAGGGCTGCTGGGGCTCGAGGAGCTACTATCACTTGCAGGAGTAGGTCCTGCCGGGCGTGTTCGAAGGACAGAGCCATGGCTGAGACCTCGCAAATGGCTGTTTCGGTAAGGCCGTGTCTCATCCAACGTCCCCAGGTCCGTATTTTTGCGAGTGATGACTCCCATACGCTTGCTGCGAGCTGCGAAGGATGCTTGGATGATGCCCTCGCTGTTACTTCGAATGCGCTCATTAACAGCGTGTGGCGTCACACTAGGCCGTCGGAGACCCTCCATATGATATGTGCCACTTTGGTGCCCCGAGGCCATGCGATAATGAGATTTACCTGGCACCCCTGGTCCCCGGGAGATGGATGGAGATCGGGAAGATGATGCTGAGCCATCACCAGTGCTTGGGATAACAGGAAATCGACTGCTAAGTTTACGCTTGACTGGAGCCGGCCTTGGTGTTTCGAATGACGATCTCTCGCTGGGTACAATTAGTTTCATACCTTCAGAATAATTAATATGACTTACCTTGCATCTGCACTAAACTCTGGCTCCGGGGTACTCGCTGACTGTCGGGTCTTGAGGAATCTCTTCAACTCTGCAGTGATTGCAACCTCCTTCTCATTATCGGACATTGCTGACGGGGCCATTTCCGCTTCCAATCCCTCCAGGACACGTCGAAGTGGGGAGCGAAGAGGGTTTCCTGCAACTTTGAGAACCTGCAGCTTGTTCATATCTGACAAACCCGCAGGCAGGTCATCAAGCCGATTTTGCATGATAGAAAGCACGCGTAATGATCTTAATTTGCCAACCTCATCGGGTAACAAGCCTATCTTGTTTCGACTAAGATCAAGAATCTCTAGCAGTGGTAATTTGTAAACCTGGAAAGAATCAGTATAGGCATTGTGAGGAAGAGGGTCAATTGCACGCACTCCTTTTGGAAATTCACGGAAGTTATTAGCTCTGATATTGAGGTACCGAAGATGAGAACACTCAGCAAAGCGATAGGGAATGTGAAACAAATGGTTGTTAGAAAGAGAAAGTCTATGCAAAGTCAGTCATATCGCCTCACATTGACGCATGGCTCCAAAAAGCCATCCTATGCAGACTGCACCAAACAACGTACCTTTCCACCTCGTCTTTGATGATATCCACTACTGGTTCTGGTATCCGCACAATATGTGAATGACCCAGATCAATGGTTAATTTGGGCTTCACGACATCGGTGACAGCTTCGCTTCCTGCCAGCGACCGTTTTGTATCCTGGATCCCACTCTCTACTGCTTTTTTTGCCAACTCAATAGTGTCCTCATGGGTCAACGGTTTCGGGCCAGACGACTTCCCAGAACTACCAGGCGCGTCACCCATAGCTGTGCCTGGCCTTGATCCGTCTCCTTCAAGTCGTGGGAATCCTTCATTGTATGACAGCGGTGGCGGTACCAAGGAATCGTGCAGTCCTTTCTCATTATCATCCTCCTCGGCCGTGTCTGGGTATGACCGGGGGCCACGGACCGTGTCTTCGGGTCGGGTTATCGTAGACATCATTGCTTGCTAGCGCTAGGGCGTGCAAGCTTATAATGGCAAATGCGCCAAATACCAAAGGATCCTCCTGTCTCTCGACCGTTACCAACAGGCAGCAAGCACACTCAACCCAAGCATCGTCAACCGGATAGGTGGGCCTCGAGGGGTGGATATGATTGCGTCGGCTCAGGTTTCGGGGCAAGGCGACGCGACAGCGTGGGGTTTAGAGCGAAGGGCACTTGAGTGCAGCGATGGAGATCGTTAAGACAGTGGATCGGCAACGTCAAATCCGTTAAGGCTGGAGAGAAGAACACCGAAGGAGCGGGAATGGCGCAATGAAGCTCGGAGAAACGTTGGCCTGTGGCGGAGATTCAGCCACAGTAGGGTCAAGAATAACCTTGGAATGTATCGCAAGAAATGCCGAGTTTATCAGGTTCAAGGTATGCGTACACGGTATCGTTTCTTGAAATCAAGAAGGCCTGGTGGTCCAGATTGAAAGGGAAGTTGGAGAGGCTTGAAGTGCTGTGATTGGACGAGAGGCGCCCGAGCTTTGCGATCAACGGTGTTTTCGTGTTTCAACGATTGCACGGCCCACTGGTTTGAACCAATTGAAAATGCACACCATTTCATTTCAGCTATAATCCTATAAATACTGTAGGATATTTTACCTAGGTGTATTCATCATGGAGCAGTCAACTGGAGTGATGCTGATTTTCCAATACAATACTGTACCTAGTGGCTCGAAAGATATATAGTTGGTGGCGAGATGCATTTGAATCAAGTGAAACCATATTGTTTTGAGCTATGGGAATACATTCAACAGGAAAATAGACTAAATAATGTACATGACCAACTGGAGTATCAAGGGACAAAAGATATGCCAGATATGCAAATGACGAGCATCTATTGCTCCTCAGGCCGCTCAATCTCAAGAGCCTGAGCCTCTCTAGCTGTGTCATTCTCCGATGCAAGTTCCGGGGCACCGGAGAGAGCAACCGTCCGCTGACTGAGAACTTGAGCCTCCAATCTGGCCCAATCCTTCCACTTCTCGTGCTGTTGGTTCTCTAGCTCCATACCAATCTCAAGCTGGGTCGGGCCAAACTTGGCACCGGTAGCCTCCGCCTCCTCCGCCGCAACTCGTCGCTCAATATCCTCCTGCAACCGAAGCTTGTAGAATTCTTGGCGGGCAATATCGTATGCGCGACTCACGGTCATGTTGGGGGTGTTCTCCAGGAGATAAAGCTGTCGTTGAACCACACTACGGAAAACGTCAGTATTGGGCGATAGAGTGCACAGACGAATTCCAAACTCACCTTTCACCATCTAGCCTCCTTCCGGGCTGCCGAATCTGGCTCCAATCGTAGCGTTCATGGTCTTTGCCGGTGGACTCGACAAGTACGCGAGGCCGGGCAAGCTCCCAGGGGTGATCTTTGAAGAACTGCTTTCGCAGCTCATCTTCCTCATATCTGAGCTCGACCGGTTGGAACAGACGGCTAGGCTTCTTGGACTTCCGGCGCTTCTGTTCAACCTCGAACACGATTTGAGTCTTGTTTTTGTCGTCGGTCTTCACTCGTTGTCGGACCAGCTGGTGTTGCTGAGGAACAGTACGGACTAAAACTTCCGAGGGAGGGATATCGCGAACCACATCAACCCATTGTGGTAGCTTGCTGATCTTTCCACTCGCGAATTGGTTGATCGCGGTCTGTCGCACCCGGAGGGCTGTGAGGTTGATTTTGCCCATGGTGGGGGGGACACACAGCCAGAGATAGCTGCGTGTAGACTATCCGTGGGAATTAAAGGACCCGAAATATAGCCCTAGGGCAGTTGAATAGGGAAACGCGGGCTGAGATCGTGACGATGCAGAAGGGTGAGAGATGCCGAAGTTCGAAAAAGATGGGATTGTCAATGCCGAGCTCCGATTGGCCAGTGCGGCTCCGCTGCAAAGCCAGAAAGTCCGTCCATCAGAAAAACACCTTCTTCCACCCCGTTGATCAACCTACGTGCTCTCCACTGCTGTTTTGCTTTCGAGGTCGCGCAGCAGTCAATTTGGTTCTCATGCCATTGGCTTAGGCCTTTCTTTGCGACGCGCATGGCTAACTCAGTGCCACGATGTCTGTCATCTCATGCCTCATCCCAATAGGTTCCCCAGCTCACCGGGCCTGCGAGATCCCCCCAAGCAGGCCTTGGATGAGCTTCTCCTCTCCCGACCACATTCAATGTCTCATCCGAAACCCTCCCTCTCCCGCTCCTCTGTCCGAAGCTTCTCTACTCGGCGCCCCCGACCTTCCGTCGCGTCAATAGCAGACCTTTTTGTTGGCTCCCTTGTCCTGGCAGGTTTCTGCCACGAGCACTCACCACGAGGTCGAGGCTTGTCTACGTTACATTTAAGGACATCAGGATCTAATCTGCGGAGGCTCGAGGGCAAAGAGGGGGTAGAGCGTGGTGAAAGCCCAGCACGGAGACGCTGGGAGTTATCCGGACCTTCGGCCCAGCAATCGCGACAAAGATCATGGCTCTGCCATAGCCTGGAGCCGGTGGAGACAGATAATCCAGAGAAACACAATCTGACATTTCAAGCAAGAGAGAGAGCGGAGGAGAATAACGATCACGCGCTGCCCCGATTACCACAGGTTCCGGACGGCAAATCGCAACAGCACTTCGAGGAACACTTTTTCGACTCAATACCGGACGTCCGTCGGTTAACAGTTTCCCCGAAAAAAGATATAATCAACGATAAACCTTCAGAGGTCGCAACAGAGGCTTATAAACCGGAAAATCTATCCCTCACGCGGGATGACAGAGTGCGGAATGCCGTCTCTGACATATTTCAGCGGTTGTTTGGAGATAAATATGATTGGGAAGACGCCGTGGAGGCTATATTACCTAAACAAACGTTTGTCCGAAAGGTGGACGACACACGCGATGCAATTGAAACTCCATCGGTTGCAAGACTCGTGGAAGCACTGCCCAGCCAAGAACAGGCAACAACTCAGTTCCTTTTTCGTTTGTACAGAGACCTTCCAGAGCCCGGAGTGGCACATTTGTCCAAGGCCTCACGCGGCCGTCTCTTGAGGCGACTTGCATCGCCTCCGAATCGACGTTGGGCGGATGCGCGTCGTTATCTTGCCTTGGTGGACGATATGAATACCGCCGGTCTTCCAATGTCACGTTCGCTGTGGTCCACCGCAATCCATATGGCTGGCCGAAGCAACAATGGCAGGGTCTCGAAACGACGTCTAGTTCACGCAATCGGTCTTTGGCAGCAAATGGAGCATGTAGCTGGGATTCAGGCCGACGACGTGGTCTTTAATATTCTATTCGACGTTGCTATCAAAGCCAATCAATTCATCGTGGCCGATCGTCTGGAGGATGAGATGAGAAAGAGAGGAATTCGCTTTTCACGTTCTGGGCTAGTCTCAAAAATATTTTCCTGCGGCATGCGCAAAGATTTGGAGGGGATTCGTGGTACATTCGATTACTTTGTCCAGTCAGGAGAGCTAGTTGATACCGTTGTGTTGAACTGTGTCATGGCCTCCTTTCTTCGAGCTGGCGATGTTGAGACTGCTGAGCAGCTGTATGGACGGATGCTAAACGCACAAGTCCAACACAAGAAGGGTTCCTCAAGTTCTCCAGAAACCTCACCAAGCCTTTCTCCAGAATTCACATTTTACCGAGCAAAAACCAGGGAGCTTGGTCGCCTACTGAAGAAGTCTAAGGCTCTCAAAAAGAGCCTACCTGCTTATCACCGTGCCCTTCAAGACTCTCTACCCATGACACCAGACACGCGGACCTTCTACATCTGGCTTCAGTTTTGCACGCGTGTCACTGGTGATCTGGACTTGTTCATGAACGTTCTGCGGGACATGGAGAACACATTTTCAGTTCCACCTCGTCACCTGATCTACCTTTATCTTTTTGAAGGCTTTGGACTTCATGGACGTCGAAGAAAGAACTGGTGGACGGCAGAGAAGCTCCGATTAACATGGCTTTCTTTTATACAAGCAGTACGGGACTCAAAAGCAAGGCATTCAGGGTTTCACCGCGACGCTCCAGCTATGGTTTGGGAAAATCCATTAACAAGCGTGGACGTTGAAGCTGAGATACCGGAAGTCGATACCTCTGCCAAGCCCGATGGGCTCTACATGAGTTTCTCATCCACAGGCAAGGATGCCTCATCAACCACCCCAGAAGAAAAGCCACAAGCCTCCGAGGATCCTGTCGAAGACCACATTGACGAATTCGCTCGTGATGAGAATGATGTCTACGAAGAAGACGAATTCGAGAACGAGGACATCTCCGAGGACCAACCTGATAACGACCTTGCAAATCTGAACCTCGACGCAGAGGGCATTTTCACGTCTCGCCCATTATCTCTCGATCAAGAAGGCGATCCCAATCATGAGAATCTTGAATATTTGACACACCGTCTCGAGAATGGCGTCTTTGTTGGACGACGCATGATTATTCTCATCCTCCGGGCCTTTGGTACTTGCTGTGGGCCCCAGGAGGTTATGGAAGCTTGGCTACAACTCGAACAACTCTGGTCACCCAACAAGCGCAAGGCAATTGATGTACTTGCGGTGAAGGAGGTGATTGATGAGCAAATGTCGCGGAATCCACGATAAATGTAAAATAATATGGGGAGAGTTGATGGCTGTGATTTGATACTTGTACATTATTATACACTATATACCGATTCAATTTAGCGCAATTTGTGTAATTCATGTCTTTACCGAGTCAATCTCGTTTTCGCTCACCAATCGTCGGCTAGCAGTCACCCTGCTCCTCCATCCTGCTTAGCTGGGCAGTAAGATCCATTAAGTGATATCCCGAGATTCTCTTTTCAACGTGTGAACATGGATCGGTCAGCTTCTAGCTCTTCTGTGAATACTAAGTCTAGAACACGCACAGAGCATCATCGCCGGATCTGAGCCTATGCAGATGTTCGATTAATTATGCTGAGCCTGTGCGCCCTTGTAAGCGGCGGCAGACAATATCATAGTTGCATATATCCTAATCAGGAAGCCGTTTGATGTCACGTGGGCTCGCGTCTGCGGGAAGGCGTAGACGCGACAACACGTGCGGCTCTGAAGTAAAACCAACGTCTTAAATTTGTATGCTCCATCTATCTTCAATACCCTTGCTCTGCCGCCCAATGGCTGATCGAGGGTCATTTACACGGCGAAGGCCTGATCTCGAGTTCTACCTGAACCGTGTCTTTCGCAAAAAGTCATTTCGGTTAGTGAACGAACTCCGGTTAAATTGACTTGATATTGATGATTTACCAGCCCCCTGCAGCGAGAAGTCATTGCAGCAGTTGTTGATGGCCATGATGTATTCCTCCAGGCATCCACATCTTTTGGAAAAAGTCTGTGCTTTCAGTTGCCGGCGGTCATCAACAATGGATGTAAGTAGCATCTGCAGGGATCTCCAACTCGATTCTAATCTGTACTGTGCAGTAACTATCGTCATTTGTCCTCTCCTCGCTTTGATGGTAAGTTAATTTAACTAATACCTTCTTAAGCCCGATTCACTAAAAATTGCAGATGGATCAAGTCAATGCTCTCCAAGCCATAGGAGTAGCAGTTTCGACTATCAATTCCAACACACCATTAGCAGAACGACGTTTGATTCTAGACGATATGCTCTCAGGGCACCCGCGCACGCGCCTTCTTTACGTGACTCCTGAGCTATGTCAAACAGACAGCTTTAGACGAAACCTGCAAGTCGTACATCGACAAGGGCAACTAGCCCGTATTGCCATCGACGAGGCCCACTGTATCAGCGAATGGGGCCATGACTTTCGCCCAGCCTACCAGGAGCTGGGATGGTTCAAAAAGAACCTAGTTGACCCAGAAGTTCCCATCACAGCACTCACAGCTACAGCCACACCGAGGGTTCGCACAGATATCATCAACATGCTTAATCTAAATCCAACCCAACTCAAACTCTTCAACACACCATCCGCCCGCCCAAACATTCATTACGAGGTCCGGTACCTCGAGGACTGTGGCGAAGATGGTGACTATCAGGTAGAAAATTTACTCAAATACCTTCGCGCCATCAAAAAGAGAAGAGAAGCCCGTCTGGGGGCAGAAGAAGCCGCTCGACTACCACCAATTTCGGGCATCGTGTACGTCGGACTGCGCGCCATATCCGAGCACCTCGCAAGCCTTCTATCCCAGGATAAAAGCATCTCTGCCGTGGCATATCACGCCGGACTAGCGCCGCAAGAACGAACACGGATCCAATCACTCTGGACTGCACCTCCGCCATCTAAGCAAACCAGCAATGGCAAACCACCACCTACTTTCTCCATTATAGTCGCGACAAATGCGTTCGGTATGGGCATTGATAACTCCTATGTCCGGTTCGTGGTCCATTGGACACCACCTCGCAGCTTTGAAGGCTTCGTTCAAGAATCAGGTCGAGCAGGTCGTGATGGCCGTGCAGCTGCGTCTCTTGTATACTATAACCTTCAAGAACGGGATCGTATATTCGATCGCATGAACAGGGATACGGAGAACATGCGCAATCGCGGTGGGCCTAAACATCTCGTTGCCAGTACGATGAAAAATCAGGAAGCTCGTCTGGATAGCTTCAAGAAAGTTGTCCGGTACTGTGAAAGCGTGACGCGGTGTCGACATGATTTGATCAAGGACTTGTTCGGTGACTTTGAGTTGGAGGAGATGGGATCTCAGCAGCCGCCGTCTTCACAAGCTGCTAGAGGAAGTGGACTTGGGATGCCGGGCTCAACGCCATGTGACTACGCTTGTGATTTTTGCAAGGAGGGTCGTGTGGCTCTGGGGAAACGCAAGAGGAAGATGTTATCATCGACTGCTTATATGATTGATGAAGGGTATGTTTAACCATTACTTTGTGAATTTTTTTGTATATCATCATGTCGATTTTTTCATGCCTGTTATGTTACTGGGGGGTTGATTGTTTTGCACATTGCATCTGGAGCATATGGCCATGTTATTTGAAATGACTGGGAGGGGCGTTCTCTTTCTATATTATGGTGCCATGCATCAATACCACGTTGAGTCATCTGGTCTCCGAGTTTGAATGAAAATATTATTTATCAAAGGGAATCCGCTTGCCTAGATTTCTAGAAAGATAAGCACTTGGGTACATCCAGCCCTAGAGGAAGATAAGAATGCGTCAGGAGGCGTTCCACTATATTCTCCGGTGACAGCGGAATTGTCCTAGGAAGAGTTATATGTCGTCTCCAGGCGGGTGGGCCTTGGAAAAACCTGTGAACTGTAAAGGGACACCGAGAGGATTACAAGAAAAAGAGAGACTGCTATTTAGCAAAATATCACGACCCATGGAACTTGCACTAAACATTGAAATCGCTGTACCCTTCTGCACTTTTCAAAAAATCAAAACGAAACTTGCCAATATTTTCAAATTGCCGGTGGCAAAGACAGGTCATTGTCCAGCAGCACTACAGACCAGGTGGGGGAGGGACCTGAACAAATCGCATCAGCCATACATTCCAGGCTTTCACAAATATAGGTTTTCATACCGCACTGTAGCTACCTCCACCGGGAGGAGGGGGAGGAGATCCGGATCCAGGGGGAGGGGGAGGAGGAGCCTCGCCAGCTGGTGGAGGAGGTGGAGGAGCGGTCTCCGACTGCTGTTGCTGCTGAGCAGCAGCGGCTTGCTGGTAATACTGGTAGTATGCCACATAGTTCTGGTACCCACCATAAGCAGCGTAGGGGTCAGCACCTTGTCCGTAGTACTGAGCGTATTGGGCGGCGTAGTCAGCCATGCTGGTGGCACTGGCACCGGCACCAGCCGCACCGGTCGGACTGGCAGATGCACCTGGGGCTGGGGACTGCGATTGCTGTTGCTGGTAATCGTTACGACGGTTGTTGTAACCGCCGCCACCGTATCCTCCCCTACCACCTCCATCGCCGCCGCCGCCGCCCTGGTAGCGGTCACCACGGTAGCCACCATAGTTGTGCTGTGGCGGGTTATCCTTAAAGTTTTGGTATTGCTCCTTGACGTTATTCAGGAGATCTATGCAAAGTTCTTTAGCAGCCTGGACATCATTTGCATCAGGTCCACTAGTATATTTGATTAGTCATGGTCGTTATTGCACAACGTTATTATTACTCACGCAACATGTAGGAACATCTGCTCGTCGCTCTCTCGACCAGTGCTGGATTCAAGGAATCCAGATCCGCGGCCCTTGATCTGGACACGGCAACGGGTCTTTTGCTGAATGTGCTTCACGTATGCACCGCCTTGACCGACGACCTGGGCACGCAAGTTAAATCCAGGAATGGGTTCGAGGTCAATCGGAATACGCTCGTCGGGCCATTTGCGCTGTAATTGATTAACGGGGTGTCTTGAGTTTAATTTTTGGGAATAGAACGCCTTACACGGCCATACTCATCCCGTTCCACGGGCTCGGGCTCCCGTCGGCGGAATCGTCGCTCATCGATCAGGTTAGGCAGCTCCTTCTGCATGAGATCATCAATGATTTGAATAGCCTTCTCGAGACCTTCCTTGGTGGTGCTTGTGACATGGAGGTACAAAGGGGGGTGCTATATTGACGTGATTAGCAATCGATCTTCGTTGACTCAGAGCCACCACTTACCGCGGCAGTCGCCATGTTCTTATCCGGGTAATAGTTTCCTCGGGTTGTGACATCTTGTATAAAAGTAAGCAATGAGCGTCTTTACCAACATAACACGCAAGAAGGCGTACCGGCGCCAGTTTCATCTTTAATCTAGAAGTCACGCAGCGGAGGTCAGCAGATGCAACAGAGGGGATGTAAGAAGCTATGCGTTTAGTTGGTCTTGAGTAAGCTTCGTCCAACCACACAATAGACAATATGAGACAAAAAGGGGCAATTCAAAGGGGATTGGGTCCAAGAGCAATGTATATTGCTTGGCCTCGGAGTAAAGGCATGTCTGGAAGATCAGCGAGCTGACAACAGGAGAAATTTACCATCTGCTGAGTAGATCCCTTAGTCAGGGTATAGCGATTGCGCAAATCGTTGATCTCAATGTCTTTAATGTAGTCGCCGTCGGTGACATAAACGTCTTTTCCTGTACCTTCGCCGGCCTCGTCGGACTTAGCGCCCGGGCTATCAGTCTAGACAGAGGTTAGCTCAAATGATCACCAGGGCTGTCCAACAATATATTTACCGAACGGATCGGAGGCACATCGACATGCTGAATACCCTTCTTCGCTTGTAATTGGGCATTGATCCTTGCGGCGGCGGCGGCTAAGAGAACCACACAAGTTAGCATGCAATTGACATTCAAGCGCAAGACATTGTAGGCGCATCGCAAGACGTACCTGCTGCTGCTGCTGGATCAGCCACAGCCGGCTTTGGTGCTCCATCACCAGCGGGACTGCGCGCTTCGCGACTCAAAGGACTGCGAGTACGTGTGGACTCTGATTGTCTTGCGGACGGAGATCGCGAACGGCGATCAAACCGGGAACGACGGGGTTCAGGCTCAGTCTGATCAAAGCGGGATCGCTTGGCGCGGCGCTCGTCGTCGGCCATTTTGGAGTATGGTATGTAGGTGAGGTAGCGGTGAGGGGACGAATTGGAGGAGTAAAAAAAAAAGTACCCGATAAATTGCGGGAAGGAGGTTGGGCCAGGAAACGGAAGTCTAGCGCGATAAAGGCAGGTACAGGGGCTCCTGAGAACAACCAGAATTCTGCGGAGCGTGCCAATCAAGTGATCAAATGCGCAAAAGTGTCACCTCCCTGAAAGATGAACTAGAAGTTTTTGAAAATCACCAAGACGGTGTTTGATACCAAAGCACATCGAGAAAACGTTCAAGGTCATGTGACTGCGTTAAGTACGTGAGGCTAGGCCCAAATGGGGCTAGCCTGTATGAGTCAGCGCTGGCCGAGGTCGGAGCTAGCAAAAAGAATCCGGAGAGTCTAGAAGTGATTCATCGCACAACCCTTGGTGTTCTTGAACTCCAAAGATGGCTTTCAGGCACTCACTGGCGCTGACTTCAGCGTCAGCGTCGACTTTGTCGTCGGCTGCAGCTGCTGCTCGGTCTCGCACCGCTGCCGCTCTGCCCCGTTTCACCACCATCCGTGCCTCGTCCAGCTCGACTTCCGCCCTGGCCTACAAGGCATTGCACCGCCGGTCCCCTCTTCCCTTGCCGGTCAATGAGACTTCTTCCCAATGGGACGCCCCGACTGCTGTCTCGTCGATTCTGTACGAGACTCCCGTCCCGCCTTCCAACCCTCCCAAGCGCCACGTCCTGAACTGCTTGGTCCAGAACGAGCCCGGTGTCCTGTCCCGTGTGTCCGGTATCCTGGCTGCTCGTGGCTTCAACATTGACAGTCTTGTCGTCTGCAACACTGAGGTTGAGGATCTGTCCCGCATGACCATTGTCCTGCAGGGCCAGAACGGTGTCGTCGAGCAGGCTCGCCGCCAGCTGGATGATCTTGTCCCTGTCTGGGCTGTGCTGGACTACACCGACTCGGCTCTGGTTCAGCGCGAGCTGCTCCTCGCCAAGGTCTCGGTCCTTGGTCCCGAGTTCTTCGAGGAGCTGCTGCAGCACCACCGTGAGATCACCACCCCTGGTGATCAGGAGAAGGGTCACGGCAACCAGACTGCTGTGGAGTACCACCCCCGCAACCTGCCACTCAGCCAGGGTCTGCGCCACAAGCACGAGCACTTGGATGCTATCACCCGCCTAACCCACCAGTTCGGTGGTAAGGTTCTGGATATCAGCACCAACAACTGCATTGTTGAACTGTACGTGTCTTCAATACCCCTTCCCTGAGACGTTGCTAATCTAATTCTGAAATAGGTCTGCTAAGCCCAGCCGTATCGACTCTTTCCTCAAGCTCATTGGTCCCTTCGGTATCCTTGAGTCCACTCGCACTGGTCTCATGGCTCTGCCTCGCTCTCCCCTGTCGGAGCAGAGCGAGGAGATCGAGAAGGACGCCGGTGATATTGTCGATGCCAGCACCCTTCCCCCTGGTTAAATTGATTGTTTCCATCTGTCAATTCAAAAACTTACATACCCAATATGATGGTCCTCCGTTGCGCTTTTTTAGCTTGCTGCGGTCCTAGTTATCCGTTCTTATCTCGATGTCTTCTTTTTATCGATCTGTAAAATGTTATATGTTTGATTATGCTTTCGGTTTTTAGTAGATGCGAATACAGTTGCATTTTCTGAAGAACAATTCTTGAATACATGAGTGGGTCAGGCTAAACGCACCTTCCGGGTTTGATAGCGCCTCGATTACAAGGCTGAAATAGGCACCCAATCCTAAGTAACGGATTAGCAGATCCGACGTCTATCTTGAAATGCTGTTGGAAGCCAGTGAAAGCCAGTGAAAAAACCAACGCCACTTAACAACCCCCAAAGTTACGATGTTACGATATACTTACTGTGAACCAGCATTCTCATTTCTAAGTAGCCCCTTCATGTAAGATCACGTAATGTCTTTCTCTTGACCGCGTGATTTTGAAAAATGAATGTATTTGCTACCACCGCCCTTCGGGTTCACAATATGGATGCGAAGTAAAATATGTAGCATAGTATATATATCCGTGGCCTTTAAAATATCCAAGTGACTAGCCGCCGTCATCCTTTTCCTAAACAACCACTATAAGAAGCCCGCCAGCAGCCCATTGAGTCTTGTTGTTCTTCGTCCCGACCTCACGCTGTATGCCCTTTATACTCAAAAGTACATACACTTTCTTTTGCTTGCAATGGGGTTTAAATCGATTGCCTGCTCAGGACTCAGGGGGTTCAAGTCCCAGTCCATGCCGGCTGATTTTGAGAGCAGTCTCGCTTTAAGCGCGGCTTGTCACCCAACCCATTGACTACTGTGAAGCTGCTTTCAAGCAGGTGATGCGGGTTGTTGAGAGTGTTGGTTCAAAAGCAGAACGTTCTCGTTGCAGTTTCGGTTCGACCGAGGTGGTTTCGCCGAGTGAAGGCGTGATGGACGCTTGCAAGTGCACCCTTTCTTATATTGAGATTGTGGGAAGACCTCGTCCAGTTGCTTACAACAAAAAATCCTACCTTGTGGGGGATTCTGCTTCTTCTTTTCCAAAGTTTAGTCTCATACTGCTTCTCTTATCTTCTTGCCTAGCCTACGTACTCTTGATATGTATTCTACTTAAGACGGTGTAATCTTGGGATTCCACACCCTATAGTCGTAAGTACCAGATACATCATTAAAGGAGAGTATGAAATAATGAAGTTCAAAGCGATGTCGCTATCCCTTCACCTTACGTTCGGAATCAGGTTGCTTAGATCCCCGCGCCCACGCATATATATTTTGAACACCAAGCGATGGTTCAGTAATTTAATGAACTTCCTCGAGTACTTAAAAATATCTATGAAAAGTTTTGGCCACGTGGAAGAAAAAGTCCCTTTATATCTTTGTTGCTGAGAATTCCAGTTGTATTTCGTCATATCTACTATGGTATTCAAATGTTCCGACTGCGCAGCTAGCAAAGCTCGCTTACCGGGTACGTTATCGGCAGGAAGCCCTGGAGGGCTCACCTATGGAGAAGTGATGTTATCGGACTGGAGAATGGTGTTCAAACATGGAAGGGGTTGGTACTGTAAATTCACCAGGGTCCTTACTACTGGGCTATGCCTGTATGAATGCTCCAATGGAAAAGCACTATATAGATTTTGTTACAAGTATTTCTAGTACATACGACTATAGAGTGTGAAGAAAAGGGCTTTCCGTCCGCTCAGCCATACATAAGCCATAATAAATCCGTAGGGCTAGTTGTCTTTATAGCCCTGTTCGGGAGGATTTACACTAGGTTAGTATAGGTGATATGGGTGAGATATTTGTGAACTAGGTGATAGAGGTGAGAACGGGATGGGAATTCTTACCTAGGAGGTGATCGGCCCCGCCCAGTATACTAATCTCCCCTAAGCACTTTAGAGGAATATCAAAAAGATAGTCTAGGGCCTTTAAATAGGTCTACTATAACAATCTTACTACCTAAAATATACTACTAAAGAAGAATCTCTAGGAAGAGCTCGAGGAGTGCATCATACATACGAAGTCACGTAGGTTAATACGCGAGTATTTGGAATAGAAAGAGTCTAAAGCTGTTAGGATAAAGGGATTGACTAGGCGAGGTTAAGAATTCCATATAAAAATAAGACGTAGAATGATCAACCCTTGAGGAATTGATCAATTCCTCTACATAAAAAAAAAAATAACGTCCTGACTTAACGAGTCATGCAGGTGCTTTCCAATATGAATTGGGCGAGCTTAGGCGCCATATCACCCTGCCGATACGATGCCCTAACTTCCAGGTTAGGCCGTAATATGGAGCTAGGTGATGCCTTAAGTATACTGCAAGTCCCTCCATTCTCTATCATACAATAGCATGTCTCTCTCCTCTTCTCTGCAGGCTTCGGCTGACAGACGAAAGCAAATTTTCCATCGATCTGATGCACTAAACCACAGATAGTTGTTCATACTCTCAACTTTAATCACAACATTTTCCATAAGTGCCAAAGTTGCTTGCGCCGTGATTGATCATCAGATGCATGGTCGCATGCCATTGCCTCATACTAATTCTAAGTTCTTATCTCGAAAGTAGATGGCTAGCGTGGTCGATCAGGGTCCAAGGATTCGTAGTTATGTAATAGAGTAGCTATCGGTGGGGTAGGGCACAAATGCTAAGCAGGGGCCAAATAAAACCGCATGATATTCTACCCATGAACTTTTACCTGGTCACAACCACAATTTTCATCATGAAAAGAAAATCTACCCACTCTAAAAAAAAAAAAAAGTCAACGCAGTCAGGACTACTAGTCACTTGGAGTAAGCCATTATTTAAAAAGCCTCCGGTTTGAAGTATCATAACTAATTTGTTATAGGAGTCGGCGCATTATCCAATATTCTTGCCATCTGTTTGATCACCTCCATTATCTGGACCGAGACTCCTCGTCATAAGCTTTGTGCGTATCTATGAAAGCCATTTTATCAACGACTAATATCAAATAGATGAAGTGACGGGTGCGTCGTTGGTCACGCTCATTACCCACTCTTCCCTTCTATACTATGCTCCACCCGGCCATGATCCGTTACCTTCCTTAATATTGTGTTTCATTTCAGGACCACTGCTATTTTGGTCATATCTCACATTCCTCTTGTGAACAAACACGATGGGATTTTAACCTAGTATTGCTAGTAGTGCGTTTCAATAATATTCTTTTATTCCGACTGCTGCCTGATTCTTTGTGGGTTTGCCCAGAAAACGCCAAGTGTAATTAGGATTCAGGGAGCCAAGAAACGGAATCTTGGCTGGATCTAGGGACCCTTATCTGATGAATTTCGTCTACGAACAACGTTGAGAATCAACCAGCGATAGGGTACTTTTCTTTTTACATTTTTTATTTCATTATTTTCGCTTCTACACTTTCTATTTTTTTCTTTTTTCTATTTATATACCAAAAATACCCTAGGAAATTTGCCTAGCTATAAATACCTAAGCGGCTGGGATTCCTCGATTTCATAATTTCCCCAGCTTTTTCCATATTCTCTGTCATCATTATTGGCCAGAACCATGCCCTTCAGCTTTCTGAAACGGTGCAGAGAGAGAAGTGAGTAGCTCACCTCACTAAGCCAACGATCAAATACTAAACACTAAATAAGGAGTCAAATCCAACAAACACCCGGCCTCCAGTGTCCACCAAAAGAAGCTCTATCCCCCTCAATCTTCCATCAATTCTCAGTCCCAAAGTGTGTTCTTTACCCTTCCCCAGAAATTCGAATCATCATCTACGAGCTGCTTTTCGGAAACCGTTCCCTGCACTACCAGCGGGAATGGGAGGAGAAACGGAAAATCGGGTTGTCTATTCGTATGAATGTTATTAACCATATGAAAGAGTGGACCAAGACGAATGCCAGTTAAGTCCAAAAAATGGACCCTCCGTGGCAGCATTTTGGGGGATGTGGATTGATGTTAGGTTTTTGTTCTCGTGTTGGAAGGTGTGAGTTACAATCTTTCCTATCTTGGATTCTACCGTGCGATGCATACATCAGGGACTTTACAGAGAACGACGATACTAACGATAGAAACAGGTACACCGAAAGCCTACCAATTTTCTACGGCAGCAATGAATTCCGATTTGCATATCAGGAAGATATATGCAACGCCTTTCCCGCCCGAATCCCCTCCCTGGGTCTGCCTGCTATCCGACGTCTGACCCTCTGGTGGGGACTGGAAAATAACATCCAACCACACATGTCACGCACCAACAAAGCAAGGTATGACTCCCTGTGGAACGCTCTGAGGACCACTTTTTCACTATTGCATATCCGGATTTACATTGATTGTCCAAACTTGGGAGCTTGGGACAAAATGCCAAAAGGAGTCTCCGAGGATAATAAAAACAATTACATCCAACATGCGTGGTTAGATGGGATTGAAGCGATGGTGGAGGCGAATGAGGACCTAGAGGTGTTTGAAGTTCACTTCTACCACGCGGTGTATCGCGTTTTGAAAGAGAAAGTGAAACCATGGTTGGGAGACACGGCAAATAAAAGAAGGGGGCGGAACAGCGCTGTCAAGTATAAAGCGTACAAGTGTGGGACTACGACTATCAAGAGGCAGGTCTGTTTTGGTACTGGTAGTGGATATAACACTGATATCTCGGACGGGAGCTCGAAGTTAGATTTAAAACATCCGATGTCAATACCTAACGCCTTCTGGATGAGGAAGTTCAAGGAGGAGAAGGAATGAGACTGATGAAGCAAGTGAAATAAAGGAAACTAATCGAGGACCAGGCTTGATGCTGTCTGCTTAAGTACTTCCAAGGCTTTGACATGGAACATAATACAGTATGTACGTGGATACCTCGAGCTTCTGAGCCCGGTAGACGGGTCTTCACATACGAATATATGATGCGTTATATATTATGTTTACTACGGTGTTCCAGACTACGCAGCCGACTTACCCTGATGTGTGGCGCGGTCACTGGCTATGGTAGCTCCACCGACAAGCATAACTATTACCTCCGGCACAAGGTCGCGATGAGCTCGCCGTCAACGCGTTTTCTCGGAGACGTTGGAGTCAACCTTGGGAAGGAGTCACAATCGCTGTCCCCTCTCTTCGCCTTTTTACACCAAAAAACGCACTTATTATGATCAGATATAACTTTTCGCTATAGTATTTCACAAATGATTAAATTATACAAGCCCATTTCAGGACAAAAAGAAAAAAGAGGTATAAAGCAAGAAAGTGGAAAAAAAAGACATGGCGCTGCCCGGAATCGAACCGGGATCGACGCAGGTTGGGAGTTATGGGTACAAGACACCAAAGAAACCACAATGCGGCATTCTGCCATTAAACCACAGCACCAGATGATGTCAGAGTGAGACAACTTTTGTTATAGATACCTCAAAACCCCTCGTGCCAATACCATCCGCAAAAAAGTCTGTGGAATTTCGGTTGTGTTCAGAGCCCTGAGATGAATTTAGTACTATATGATGGCGACACACATTATACTTTTGAATTTTCAAAAGCAATGAACAGTTTAATACCCGAAAAAAATACCATTCTTGAATTTATCCTATCTAAGTTCATGAAAACACACTGTTGACGGGGACATTTCCATCTGCAGGAATTCCCCGAACAGCAAATTGTCCCAAGCCGGTTGAGACCTTTGCATCTACCTTGGCATCCACATGCAGGATAACTTCCTCGCTACCCCAAAGCATGTCCTGGACAAGGCGTGACAAGACCCCATCATTCGTGACCTGCAACGGTGCGTCCTTGACGGCAAATTCTACGAGCATCGCAGGGGAGCCATCCTCATCTATCACCTGTGTTGAGTTGGAATCTTGCCATTTATCAATGTTCAACTTTCCGAGTTCTTTGCCATTGTAGAAGACGTCTGTGAAGGCACGAACACGAGGAACGTCCACGTGGAGGTTCATTTGCTCTGGAAGGGCTACCAGACACTTGACCAATGCAGACACGGTGGGTTTCCCTTCGGGACTGTCTGGATCTGCGAATGGGCTAGGAAGAGAGAAGTGTGTGTCCTTCATGGTGAAGTTCTTCACTAGATTGTCCAAGGCATGGTTGGTGAAGGGCAGAGGAATTGTCACGCTGCGCAAAAGATCTACCAGCCAATCCGGGGTCTGAGGAGATGGTGCGTCTGCCCCACGTACGTATATTGTGGTTTCGATGCCTTTAATATAGCTGGTCACCAACCAGTCCAGGGGAGAGCCTTTCTGCCCAGGACAGACGGAGACCAACTCCTGGGGGAGATTATTGACCAGACCTTGAACGCTCACATTGGTGAGTTGATTCGGCTCGACGTGAATCTCCCCACTTCGTGCGCTAGCGGCGAGGATATTCGGATCACCCGGAGAGCAATTGGGTACAAGGATATCGAACCCAAGAGGAGGGATTGTGATGGCAACAGGGGAGTGGAGCATGGCACCCAATACAGCCTCGACTTCCATTGTTCCATTGTTTCCATCATGCACGTTCAACTTGACAAGATTGATGTCTGGCAAGGCTGGGAAATCGTTTTCTGTCCATCGAAGTCAGTGTGCGGATTCACGTCATGGGGTTATTACAGACTATTCACCTTCAAATGTCATGGTGTCTGTCAAGACTTGGGTTCCCAGGCGCAGTAAGCCTGATTTCAGTTGTAGCGACGTCTTGCCCTTTACTCTAAGACGCGCCAATCTACCCTCGATCCAATCCATTGCAATTGCATGAATACCCTTTATGTCTCCGGCCTTGAGGTCGGTCAAAAAGTCAAGCTTGTTGTGATGACCGTTGCGAATGTTCACTCTAATGTTCGGTACTGCTGCGCTTCCAATCAAGACGTTCCCGTACTCTGGTAGGTATACATCGACTTCCGATGGGCCGGTTTCGACCTCCCTTGCAATCCAAGTCATAAAACGGCCGAAATTGCGGACCGTCTTGCTCTTCACACGGCTTGAGTCCATGACAAAGTCGCCCTGGATCCTGGCCCGGACCCCATCTGGAGTTGTCGAATCAATTGAGAGCGTACTAGGTTGAAAGACAGCAGCTCCCTGGCCATATTCCTTGACAACGGCTGGTGCCGCAAAGGCAAATACCAGGATCGCCAGAACTCCAGTAGTCAACAGTGTGAGGGATATAATTGTTGGCCATCGTACTCGACTCCTCTTGGTAGACCCGTCATCCGGAGATTCTTCTCCACGAGACACAAAGGAGGATGACCTAGATTGTCTATCTTCTGTTCCGTACGTAGTATTTATATCATCACGGCGAAGCAAAAGAGGCGTGGACTCGGAAGACAATTCAAATGGTCGATGTTGCTGATCCGGACGAACTGTTTTGTCTGCAACCAGGTTGGATGAAGAGGACCTGGCCTGCCTGTCCAGGACAGACTCACTTGCCGCATCAGCCGTAGAGGCCCGGTGAGATGAAGATGTAGTTGTGGTGTTGGACGATAATCCAAACGATCGGTGTTGCTCATCCAGATGAGCGGGCCTGTTTGTGACCAAGTTGGATGAAGAGGATACGGCCTGCCCGTCCAACAATGACTCACTTGACTCATCAGCCATAGTGGCCTGGTGAGATGAGGATGTGGTTATAGTGTTGGACGAATATCCAAACGATCGATGTTGCTCATCCAAACGAGAGGACCTGTTTGTGACCAGATCGGAGGAGGACCTGGCCTGCCCGTCCAACAAAGGCCGACTTGCCTCGTCAGCCATAGCGGCCAGGTAAGATGAAGATACGGTTGTGATATTAAAGGGAAAGCTGTCTCCCTGCTTGGCTGGAGAGAGATAGCAAGTTGAGAAGAGGGACGATGGGGTTGGGAGGATGACGAGATGACGATAAGCCAGTGCGATAACGGGATGTGGAGTTCGATGCTAGACTAGATCGGGAAGCAATTAATACCCTTAAAATTCAGGCACCAAGGCATGCCTTTATCTTTGGTGACCGCACTTCCATCTCTTGAGTTCTGGTTGTTGAGTCATAGTCATTGGCCATTCCCTCCACAGTCCCTGGTTCCCTCTCCCGCTTCCCTCTCCCCAATTGCACCTATATACCCCAAACACCCCATTTCCCTAACATTGCCCTCAGCCCATCATGGCTAGCGGTCTCAAAGCTGCCACCCGTTATGGCGCCCAAAGTGTAACTCAGTTGGCCGGCTCCACCTCTTCCCTGCGTTCAACAGTCCAGGCTAATGGTCTCCGACGATTTGCGAACCAGACACAAACCTCTCCTACCTCCCTCGCACCCCGTCACCTTCTGTCCATTGCAGACCTGACTCCGGCCGAGTTCGCGACTCTGGTGCGCAATGCCAAATCGCACAAGCAGGCCATCAAGTCTGGGGCCATCCCGCAGAGCCTCCTCGGCTCTTTATCGGGCAAGACCGTCGCCATGATGTTCAACAAGCGGAGTACCCGCACCCGTGTCTCAACAGAGGCTGCCGCCGTCCAAATGGGCGGCCACCCCATGTTCCTGGGCAAGGAAGATATCCAGCTTGGCGTGAATGAGTCACTATATGATACCTCCGTCGTTATCTCCTCAATGGTTTCTTGTATTGTCGCGCGAGTCGCCAAGCACTCCGACGTCGCCGACCTAGCCAAGCACTCCTCCGTGCCCGTGATCAATGCGCTTTGCGACTCGTACCACCCCCTCCAGATTATCGCCGACTTTGTGACCATCTACGAGTCTTTCACCCCTAAGGCTCACGATGTTTCCAGTTTGGGCCTTGAAGGCCTCAAGATCGCCTGGGTTGGTGATGCCAACAACGTTCTCTTCGACCTGGCTATCGGTGCTACTAAGATGGGTGTCGATGTCTCTGTCGCTACACCCAAGGGCTACGAGATCCCCGCCGATATGCTCAAGGTCATCCAGAGTGCCGGCGAGGGTGTTGCCACCCCCGGCAAGCTGACTCAGACCAATGTCCCCGAAGAGGCTGTGAAGGATGCCGACATCCTGGTGACTGATACCTGGGTTTCCATGGGCCAGGAGGAGGAGGCCAAGAAGCGCATGAAGGCGTTCGAGGGCTTCCAGATCACCTCTGATCTGGCCAAGCGTGGAGGTGCCAAGGAGAACTGGAAGTTTATGCACTGTTTGCCCCGCCACCCTGAGGAAGTCGACGATGAGGTTTTCTACAGCTCGCGCTCTCTGGTGTTCCCCGAGGCCGAGAACCGTTTGTGGGCGGCTATCTCGGCTCTTGAGGGCTTTGTGGTTAACAAGGGCAAAATTGTGGAGTAAATTGTGCGCGGAGGCATGACGGTTTCGGAACATATCTGTCTTCGGATTGTAATTATTTCATACATAGCAAAAGTTAGGAAAACCGTGACCCGATGACCTCAACAACCTAAGCCGTTTCATCCGGAATGTGGGATTAAGGGTATACCGGATAAGCCAATAGGGAGCAAGATGATTGGTTTAAAGTTCGGGAGACTCGGCATCCCATGTCTTGGGTGTTGCCATCCGGTCTATGCTGATAAGATTGTACCCATCCGATACATGGTGGGGCTTTCGGATGCTGCACATAATAGTGCAGCGCGGGGCTTCCGACCACATTCAAGTCAATGTGTGAAGTACACTTTTGTGATTGTACATAAAGCTTATATGCATAATATTCAAGGGGCGATTAACTTTTATAATAGATTATTCGAAAAAGACCAATCTCTAATATAGTAATGTAGTATTAATTTTACGTGAGGTTGATTGAATAAGCTCATAGGGTAGAAAATTCTCCGACACTCGGACCTTTCTCCTTGCATCGATCAATGCATATTGAATTTGGTTACACAAAGAATGAAGGAGTATATGCTATAGTTCATCAAACTAGTCTTCTTGAGATCTACCGGTAAACCCGCAGACCCAAACTATTTACTCGGAAGAGCCTGCCAAGGCACCACCCCCACAATCTCTCCACGCTCCGAAGTGGTACGTTTGGGTGTCTGATCGGATCCGTAAGCCTGCTAGCGGGAAGAAGCCGACATCCCACCACATACATAAAACCGAAGAGGTATCGTGTCTCTTCATACTCTCGCTCTTGTATTTAAAAGACCCCCCCGGAATAAATCTCACACATCACGTTTGTTTCTCTAAAAATAACCTCACTAGCCTATATCAACAGCCCCGCCTCAGCATGGGTTTCGAAAACAAACGCGTCGTCATTGTTGGCGGCGGCCTCGGTGGCATGGCGTTCCTGAACGCTGCCCTGTACGCCGGACTGAAGAACGTGCAACTTTATGAGCAAGCACCACAATTCGCCGAGGTCGGTGCCGGCGTCAATATCACATCTAACGCAAACCGTGTCCTTGATGCCTTTGGTCTGCAAGAGAGCATGACTCGCAAGTCCTCGCGTAAGCTGCCCTGCTATATGGAGTACCACAGCTACAAGAGCGGCGATTACCTGGGCCACATCGAAGAGTTCTCCAACCCCCCTGCCCGTCTATTGCACCGTGCCCACTTGCTCGACTGTCTCAAAGAGCGCGTTCCCCAGTCTAGCTTGAACCTGGGCAAGCACCTTGCCTCGATCGACCGAAATACCAGCGAGGGTTCCGCTCCTTACACTCTACACTTTGAAGATGGTACCACTGCCGAGGCCGATATCATGATTGGATGTGACGGTATCAAGTCTAATGTGCGTCGGGATATGGGTCTGGGCGACTCGCCCAACTACTCCGGTCAGGTCGTTTATCGTGGCTTCGTCGACTATAAGGATTTGCCCGACGAGACCGCACAGCTGCTTCGCAAGACAGTTAACTTCCGTGGTCCCAAGCGCCACGTCCTGATCTTGCCAATTGGCAACCAGGAGACGAAAACTGATCGTGCTGCCATTATCGGGTTCATGTCGGAGTCCCTCGATTCCTGGGACTCGGAGAGCTGGATGTCTCGCTCTGATATTGATAGTCTGCAAGAGCACGTCCGCGACTGGTGCCCGCAGGTTCAGGACATCATTGCTGGACTCCGCAAGAGCTCGCCTGACCAGAAGATGCTGAAGCAGGCGCTCTACGTGCGCGACCCAATTGATAAGTGGTATGAAATGAAAGAGGGCCAAAAGGATGCCGGTATCATCCTTCTTGGTGACTCTGCTCACTCCACTCTTCCCCACCAAGGTACGTTTCCCTTTATGTGCTCCACGCTTTGACCTTAACTAACAACGTAAAATAGGCCAGGGTACTTGCATGGCCATCGAGTCTGGCATTGCACTGGCAACTGTGCTGCGTCACTGGAAGAATGATGATCTGCAGGGAGCTTTCCAATTCTACCAGGATCTGCGCAAGCCCCGGACAGACCGTGTTACACAGACCAGCTACGAGGCTGGTAAGCTCGGTAGCTCAGAGTCGCCGGACGAAATGAACGATAAGTTCAACCCTACCGCTCTTGGGGAGCGTATGAAGTGGATTATGGAGTACAATGTGCTGGAGGACTTGAAGATCAAAGGAGCCGAGCTTCTGGATTTCCACGACTCTCGACTTTAATTAGCTAATTAGCGATGTATCCGATTTTGCGATGTAAATACGGTAGCCTTGTACAAATTGATTTCTTGCGATCCATACTGAACGATTACTCGATTGACTTAAACATCGCCGGATACCGAACAAACACCATTTACACCTTCATGTGGTGCCATCTTAAGCCGAACAGCCATTTTCACATGTCAATCGCACGTGCAGCACCTCCGCATTTCAACGTCAACTTTGTTCTTTTCTTTTTCTCCAGATCCTTTATTCCCCCAGTCCACCATGGAGGTAAGTCTACCCCAAATATTTGACCATATGAAGATACTCAGCTAAACTGTATCCACTAGTTCCACAATTCGGGCGGCTTTCCAAAGAGGCGTTCTTACCCCAACCTCCACCACATCTCCCTAGCTCCACTTACTCCCCGATTTCCCATCGACGACGACATAGAACCAACAGACTATTTCCACCAACATGTAGAAGATTCAGTATCCGGAACGGGAGCCATAACTACAACAAGATCATCATCGTACCTATCCAGCGTCTCAGTACCAAGCACACCACCAATTCTCTCCCATTCCCGCAGCTCATCACGAACCCGCCACCACACCCGAAGCAAGAGCTCAACCCGCGCCACTCCATTAAGCGATACAAACCTACACAGCAAAAGCGTCTCTTTCCCACTCCACCACAACCTAGGACCCGCTAAGAAACGTCCGAGTGCTACAGACTACAATAATAAACCGACAACCAAATCAGACGCAGAATGGATGCTCCGCGCTGGTATAGCTATCGCCTCCACAACCCGCGAAGAGAAAGGTCAAAGCTGGCTCTCAAAGCGCGAAAGCTCAACAAGCCTCGTCTCTGAGACGCCATTTGATGACGCCTTACCACCCCATCACCGACACCACAACCGCACTAAATCCGGTGCATCGTCTCGGAAATCACGCTCTGGCGCTTCAACCCCAGCCGCGTATTCGCGTCGTAGCTCACGGTCGCGTGGCACCAGTCGCCATGGAAGTCGTGCCGGTCTTACTATGACCACCATCCCACCTTTATCATCTGCCTCTGTCCCAGGGAAGATTCATAGCCCTGTCACGACTGGAGCAGTGACGCCCGAGACTCGGGGTCGGAGTGGTGAAGCGGGACTGGTTCCTGATTTTGTAGATGAGAAGATCCGGGCGGAGATGGCGTCGTTGCAACAGGGGGGTCTTGATCATGATCAGGACCAGGATCGTCATCTGAATTCTTTCGATGATGATCTAGGAGACGTTTGGGATGAAGAGGAGGATTTTAGTTCGGAAGATGAATTCTCTGATGAGACGCATGAGGAGTTTGATGAAGCAGACTTGCAGCGTCTTACGCGAGAGCGTGGGTTCGGGCTTGGAGGCTGGATTGATCGGTTGGTTGAGTGGACTCTATTCGGGGTAGATGAGTTGCCTATTGTGCCTGTGTCTTCTGCTAGAATTGGTGGTGCTGCGACTACTACTACTGTTACATTTGAGGATCCGACTGCATCTTCTCAAGAGGACCTTGCTGAAAACCATGATACTTTGTCAGTTGGTTCAGAAGGAGACCGCAATTCTACATCTGACGATGCCGATGCTTTCTCGCATACAGATGGCGAGTCTATCATTGATGTCGAGAAGCCTGGTCCTCACGGTGGCTGGGAGGATGCAGGCTGGTTGTTTCGAGTCATGAAGCGAGCATTGGTATGATCTATTAAGAAAAGCGTTGTTTGGTTGCATATATGTTCGTCAATGTTCCATGTTTGATCTGGATATGGCAAGAATTAATCATCAGAGTTAAAGGAGATATACACAATATCTCCGGCTCTGTTTTACGAGTGTTTTGAGATAGCGAATGCACCGAGATGTCTTCAAATGGATTTCTTAATTCTGATAAGCTAATGTAGACAACCAATTCTTACGACCCGAGGCAGTATACAAGACACTGCAAAGCACGATAGCTTTGGCGAGAGCCAAAGTCCACAAGTGAACAACATTGGCAGCACTAGAGATAGAAAGAAATGGCCGCCACATATATCAGGCTATGCCTGGAACAGGAAACAATGCAAGATTCATGCGAACTCGACAAGATCAGAAAGGCAAGGCAAGAATGAAATAAAGAGAAAGGGAAAGGATGTACAGGACTCCGGATATCGCCGAAAGAATAAGGGAAGTGCACCACCCGAGATTGCAATGAGATAAAGACAAGGGAAAGGGAAGAGAATGACGAAGGTAAATACCAATTCATAGAAGAACTTGATAGAACGATAAGATGATTGAAAGAAAGGAGAGAACATGCATAAGGAAAGGGAACGATCGAATAGAGGTAGTGCTGGGCTCGAGTGAGATCATTAAAGAGTTGAAAAACAGCCAAGGTTAACGTTCATCTTCCAGAACACCAAGTAAAAAAGGAAGTGAAAAGAAGAGGGTTAATTGTCAGGTAGTTCGCCTTTGCATAGTATAAACGCCAATCTGAGACCATGTGGGATTCTCTAAAGGTCATGCAGTAGGTATCGTGATCGTGGCATACGTTGAATTGTGCGGTTCGAGAGGTTGTGGGACCGCCAGGAGGCTCACGGTGGAGTCAATGCGAAGTTTTGATTGTAGCGCAAGGAGCGCGGTGTTATCGTTGTAGGGGGAAGTCGATCCCAATTGTCGAAATGGGAACGTATTCGTTATGAGTCATATGTTCACCAAGGTCCAACCTTGACGGGTGTGCCCATGCCATAAGTGCCTGAAAGAAGCTGATCTCGTATAGAACCCATGTCATTGCCACCGGGGCCGTGGGAAGGAGAGTCTGGTCCGTTCATCCATCCCAAGCTCGAGCCGAGCTCGTTGACCACACCCTGCAGCTTGCCTCCTGAGGTTTGGTTGTGCTTGGCCAGCTTCTGGTCCCAGCCTCCATACTGGAGTTGGATACCTCCGCCACGCTTGGCCGCCTCACGGATCACCAGGACCCAAGCCTTGCCAATCTCGTCATAGGCCGAGTCCCGCTCGATGTTGTTCTGTGGCGTGCTCCAGCGAGGCAAGGCGTGGATGATTTCGGTTGCCCCATCAAGGTAGCTGAGTGAGACTGATGGCTGGGTCTCATTCGGAGGAAGAAAGTTCGGTGTAAAGTCACTCAGGGCCTCGAGGAGGTTGGTGAGTGGCTGCCGAACTCGATTGTAGGCGTAGTCGGACTCGGTGTTGCCACCAAGCGGGAATGAAGACTGCAGAGCAGCCTGGTAGTTTCGAAGCACTTGGAGGGTAGAGGAAACGCTTGGTCGAGGAGAGGTCTGGGCCACCTCATCAGCAAGCTGTGGGTGGCGCTCGCACATGGTACGCACGACCGTCCGCAAGGCATCGGTGTCGAGGGTCTCTAGCAAGCGAGGAAGAGAAAGAGGTCTGCCAGAGATGTTCGGTCGGGTCCGCTTAAAGTTTCTAAAGGAAGGGAGCTGGCGAGGAGTAAAGGCTGGCGAGTTGGTGGGCGAGGCGGACATCCGTCCGTCATGGTCGTTGCCATCATCATCGGCTTTCCGCTTTCGGCTGGTGTAGGAAGATGAGGGGGTGGACACTGCAAATCAAAATCGGTCAGCTGTTAGGCTCTTTAAAGGATTTCAAAGAAGAACGGGGGAAGAGAGTCAGGGTGAGTCGTACTTATTAGGGAGGGAGAAAGCCGAGGGTTTTCGTAGAAATGAGGAGGAACGGGAGGCGTGGCCACCAGACTGTTCATGATGACAGCCGGATGGCAGCAGATATATTCGAACAAGTTCAAGGGTAACGATGAACGAAAGAAAGGCGAAAAAAGTACGAGAAAAGGTGCCCAAAAGGGTGAAGTGGGGAGGTAGAAGTGCAAAGAAGAGAGAAGCGGTGGAGAAAAAGGCTCAAGGGTGTTGCGGGCGGCAACGCAGTCCCTCTGTGCAGCTTTCAAGGTCACTTTACAACGTTGCAGATGGGCAGTCCTTACGTCTAGAAATAAAAATTTGGGCAAAAATTGGAAACTATCTGAGATCATATTTCTTGATCAAAAAACGTATGTTTCAGCTCAGGTCAGCAAAAATGAGCATAGAAAATTACCATTGGAAAGATGACGAGTTCCTATCGGGTGACCAAAGTCAAAGCCACCGAGGTGATACTGATACTCTCCATACAGGTACATAGCTCTTTCTACATGCAATGAAGTGCATAATTGGTGAAGTTTTGTGTTTTTGTCCGTTACATACACTTAACTTCCATAAACTTCCAGGGATATCATATCTACAGGTACAGGGACTGAGCAGCCACAATGTCACGACGCACTTTACCGAGCGCAGCCTCAAACTTGCTCTCCAGGTCCTCACTACCCATGGCCTTGGCAGCCTGTGCCATTTGTCGTAAACACTCCTCCAGACGTCGGAAAACACGGATCAAGCTACCTTCGTAGACATCGGTCATTGAGCTGTGGATGTTAGCCTAAATTCAAAGATTCATAATACCAGACGTAGTACTTACCAGATTTCGCCAAAGGACTTGCCATGAGCCCACTCGTAGACCACTTCCATCAACTCCCAGTGGAAGCTTGTCACGTATTCCTCCTCATTGACGGCCATTTTGGACTCCTGCGAAACCTTGGCGATGGTTCGAGCCATAGTTTGGATTTCCTTGAGAGGCTTGGCCAGCTCGTCCTTGGACAGAGGAGGTGCCTCTTTAACCTTCTCCTCGAATACAAATACACTGATCATAGCCGCAATTTGTTCTGGGGTAAGGTCGTTGAAGAAACCGTTGAACAGCAACTCACTGAGCATCAGTTCATCACCGGTGCTGATCTCACAAGCGACGCGAGCCTTCAACTGAACAACGCCAGCCTCGTTGATGAATCCGAGGCGACGAAGCACTCGCTGACGATTCTTCAACTCATCAAGCTGGAGAATCGCCTGTGCATCTGAGATCTTCTTTTTAGCGGTCTTGATCTGTGCGCCAAGATCGACCTTCGCAGCGTATTGATCGTACAGTTCTGCCAATCGCGGCGAGTTGTGTAAGGGGTTGCTCAAAAGTCGAGATTCCAAAACCTCGATTTTGCGGAGCAGCTTCTTGAAACTATCATCCTTGATACCCATGTTCTCGATGGGGTCAAGGACGGGAACACCATCGGGGAATCGCCGCTTAATCTCATCCAATATTTTCTTCATCCCGGAACGTGTTGAAGCTTGCGAAATATCCTTGGGTAGTGTGATCCGGATGTGAGAGACTGAATTGACACAGGTGAGCATCATCGGCACAACCTCCATGCGGGACTTATCGCCTTCCTTCACAGGCTGGACACCAGTTGGAAGATCCTGGAAAGTCTTGGTTGCAATAGCAGGTCCTTCGGCAATGTTGAGCAAGACGTCAACAATGTAGGCTTCATGGGGAGGAAACTCTTCAGAAGAATTCTTCATGGGTCTTCGTTGCTTGCAACTGACCACGATGCCCCAGCCAAAGTCCAGGTCCTTGTGTTTGATTTGAACCAATCGACCATCGTTGAGGAAAGGGCGGATATGGTTCGGATGAGTAACTACGGCGCGAACATCCCCGGAGAATTGGTCCAGCTGTTTGCGCAGTTCATAGTATTCACGGATGGTTCCTTCATCGTCAATGTTCATGTTGGCCTTCTTGTCCTCCAATTCCTTCAGCTCAAGCTCCAAGCCTGCAACACTGCCTGTGCTTTGGAATTGCTTGAAACATTGCTGAAGCATGAACTCTGGAGAAATGCCTTCCACACGCATCAAATTGAGGACCATGTTGTAACCTAAGTGGAATGCCGAGTTGAGGCGGTCTTGCTCACCACGCACAATCTCCTTGGCAACCGCAGGGTCCATCTCCTCACCGACCATCATGATGACAATACCACGCTCATCAAGACCTCTTCGACCAGCACGACCCGACATTTGAATGAACTCGGAGGGAGTGACCCAACGTTGACTTGTGCCATCGAACTTTCGAACGCTAGTGAATACCACAGTCTTGGCAGGCATGTTGAGACCGATGGAGAATGTTTCAGTAGCAAAGAGGACCTTAATCAGACCCTCCTGGAAAAGAATTTCAATAGTCTCCTTCAGGATAGGCAGCAGACCAGAGTGGTGAACACCAACACCCCTTCGAAGAAGAGGCAGAATGTTGGAAATCTGTGGTAGTTGGCGATCTTCCGGGGAGAGCATCTCCATGGCACTCTCAAAGACCTTGGAAACCATTTCCTTCTCAGAATCATCGTTGAAAGAAAGTTGTTTCAACTGAAGGGCGCCGCTTTCACATTCGCGCTTGCTGAAGCTGAAGACAATGACTGGATTCATGTTCTTCAACATGACCATTCGTACAATCTTGAAGAGATCGGATGGTCCCTTCTCGCCTCCCTTGTTTATCTTCTTGTCCTTGCCCTTGCCTTTAAGGGTTGCATTCGGATTGGCGGGATCATCTCCCTTCTTGTCGGCAATTGCACTCATTGCCTTCTGGAAATTCTCTTCCTTGAAATCGCCATTCTCACCCACGACAAGATGCATACCTTCAGCGCCAGCGGGAAAGAAATAGTGTTGGAGAGGGGTTGGGCGATAGTTGGTGTAGACAACGTGGCAGGGCTGGTTGTGCATCTTCACGATCCACTCGGCGAACTGCATGGCGTTGGGGATGGTGGCAGACAAGAAGACGTATCGCACCTTATCAGGCAGCAAAATAATGGTCTCCTCCCATACCACACCGCGGTTGATGTCGCGCATGTAATGAATTTCATCGAAAATGACCCACTGGACTTCACGCATGATCTCCGAACCACGATAGAGCATGGAACGAAGAATCTCGGTGGTCATAACGAGACAGGTTGCGGTGGGGTTAATGGTCACGTCACCAGTCATTAATCCAACATCACCGAATTCCGCCGCAAACTCACGGTACTTCTGGTTGGATAGGGCTTTGATTGGACTTGTGTAGATGACTCTCTGGTTGCGCTTGAGACTTTGCGCAATGGCGTATTCTGCAACCACGGTCTTTCCGGCACTAGTGTGTGCCGACACCAAGACACTTTCTTCCCTTTGAATCGAATTGACTGCAATCTGTTGGAAAGGATCGAGGGTGAAGGAATAGATCTTTGCGGGGTCCTCTGGTTGCTTGTGTTGCGAGATAGGCACGTAGGGGTAGTCTGGGGGAATTGAAACTTGGTGGCGCACTTGGTGTGAGACAATCAGTGATGAGGTATCTTGATTTGCTTGAAGGCCAGCGGAACCAGCAATTTCGACCTCTTGTTCGGCTTCGAAGGTATCGGCAACAACAGGTGTAGGTGCTTCTTCGATGCGGGGTCGTTTCATAGCAGGCTGTGCTTTTTCGGAGGTGGTGAGTTCGTCTGACTCTGCAGCTTTCGAATCCTCCATTATTTGGTCCTCCGGGCTATCATCTCTTTTGACTGTTGTCATGTCTCCATTTCCCTTAACATCTCCGTTTGCTTGGCGCTTCTTGAACTTGTCTTTCTTTTCCTTCTTGGACCGCTTGGGGGCGCCAGCCGGTGGTGCTGGCACCTGAGACGGAGCCTCAAAGACGTCGAAAAGCTCATCCATCTCCAGTGGTCGAATGGAGGAAGGGACAAGCGCTGGAGAGAGCGTCTGGAACTTTTTTTCTCGGAGAAAATTGAAGGCGGTGAGGCGCAATCAAGAATCATCATAAATTGACGCTAATCCTATCTTGTATATCACGTGACTACAGGAGACTCATCGTGATTGGCTCCATCTATGCATCTATAACATTATCGAGTGCACACCCAGGTATCTACTTTGTCACACTGAACTATCCTGCAACGTGAAGATGACTTAAGAGAAATAAAACTGAGCTGTGTCCTATAATTCGGGTCCAATGACGTGTCATATTGCATGTCGGATCGAATCACGCGAGATCATATGCTCTTTAATACCTAGAAGATCAGATACAGTGGCATCTTGTCTGAATGAAAGTCATCGCGCAGCGCTTGGATGCGATGAGGGGGGTATTTCACTGACTTAATTGATGCTAAGTTATCACAATCTATGTAAAGAGCTGATCTGTAGCACTAAGCCTCTGTTGAAATAGGATATGATGTTGCCGTCGAATATGGTAGTCCTTTGAAGCTCGAAACAGACTTTTGGTAGCCAAGACTTTCAAAACTTGCAATCAAGCCATACGTACAGGATTATAAGGGGTGCTAAACTATACGGAGACCCTGAGAAGGGATTCAATCCTTTATAAAGCGCACAGAATCTTGGATTTGGCTCGTATCTCAGACCTTCTGGCTCTTCTTGGTCTTCGAATATGAAAACTGGCTCGATGATTATCTGGTCCACCGTCTAGCAAAAACCATCACCCACTGAAGGCGCAGTTTGCATACCGGAAGGATCGGCATGAAAATTTTGAGGCGCAGTCTTCTCCCGAGCTCACCAAAGAAGCAGTCTCACAGCCTTCAATGGCCACCCACCTTAATCAGCCAATCTTAATTTGAGTGATAAGCCCTCTACAATGACCACAAACACTTCTATGACATCCGTTGGCGACGAGGAAGAATACCATGTGGCTATTACTAAAGTACCCACAATAGATCCAACAGCAAGGGAATTCGAGTGCCTTACTGCTTCATCCCTGCTTCCATTCAATACATGCCAGGGAAAGAAACGGGACTAGGTATGACTAGTCAATGGTAACGCGTAGGCTAACATCATTTCTAAAATAAAAACCAATCGTTATTGCGTCCATATATCTGCACATCTGAAGACTGCAAAATAAAACATGAATAGAGAGGCTCAAGCTCAATGAAATATGCGCTACTTGGGTTTCATTGGGCCGATGCCGTGACAATCGGAACAATAGGCGGGATGAGATTTTCACGGCCATAAGATACTACGGGAAAATGAGCATTATGTACTACAGGTAAGAAAAACGATTAGGCCAAAGATGTAAAAAAAAGAAACATTCTTCAAAGAAATAGAGTACAATCAAAACTCTGACCTCTGATTGGTCCATATCGATAAGATGGAAGTAATAGCACGTGACCGATATCATGTGACCATGATCGTCCCATTCCGCAACCTTGCGATGTCCATCCTGGCTTCGTCCGTCCAATTCCGATCGTTCATTCCCTCCCCTTTGTACCACAAGGTGGGTGATACTAATTCCTACGACCTCATCCGTCACAGCAGCAAGCTTACACCGTCCCAGATGTACGCCTCCTCCGCCATCCGTGCCCGTCTGGCCACCACCGCTGCCCGTCGTGGCTTCTCTACCACCCGCACTCAGTTCGGTAGCCCCTACCACTACGCTGAGGGACCTCGCACCAACATCCCCTTCAACCCCCTGACCAAGCACTTCTTCTGGCGCTACTGGGCCTTCATGAGTTAGTGACCCGCGAAACCTCGACCACCGACCGCAAACTAACGTAGATTTTCCTTAGCTGTTGGTTTCGGCTCTCCCTTCGCCATTGCCGGTAAGCTTCCAATGGCCCTGAAGATGTTTTTTGTGGTATTAATGAATTGTCTCTTCTAGTCTGGCAAACCTACAAGACCAAATAAGCTCGCTTTCGTCTTTCTTACACGGCAGTACGGACGGCTTGTTAGTGCAAGACTTGAAATTGGTCCTTGAAGAAGATGGATATTATGTACAAAGTTAGAGAATAAGTTGGGATTTTGATTACACGCTAGAACTCTTCAATTGTAGCTGTATAGAAGCTGTAAGGTGTAGCTGGGGCGACGTTGAAATATAAATGAAGTCATTGGCTGAGCGGGTTTGGAAAATCAAAAATCTTTGGTTCGGCGGTTGACTTTGTATCAGTCTCAGAGCCACAACCTAGTCGCACATACCACCACCCCCAGGAAAATCTGCTCCGTGAGACCGGTCCGTAATAACGACAGTCCCGAGGACTTTTTAATCGCGTCTTCATATACTTACGATCTCACCGTCCCATGGCGGGGTAGAGATTCGGGACCCGATACAAAAAAAAAAGTCAAGACCCACCATCGAAGATGCGCAACCTCAAAAACGTGCGTCTTCAGGAGACGCGAGTCGAGGGTGATCTTCCCTTGACTGCTACTGCCTGGGACACTTCTTCAGATTCCATCGTGTGTACCTTTGGCCCTTCCCAGTACAGCCCGGTCATCGAGCTCAGAAGGAAGCGCCCTGAGGTCGTTTCCGCGGAGCCGTTAAGCCCCAATGAGTTTGAGTGCATTGCATCCTGGGATGCACCATGCCCATTGCCGGACTTGCCATGTGATCGAGTCCTCTCTCTGCACTATTTTGCGGATAATTTGACCGCCTGTCTGGTGCTGGAGGGCGGTGATATTATCATGGTGCGCGAGGAGCCCCTCGAAGGAGAGGACAAGATCGAGATTCTTGGTTCAGTCGATGTGGGAATCTCAGCTGCGGCGTGGTCTCCTGATGAGGAGCTGTTGGCTATCACGACCAGAGCCAACACTTTCCTGTACATGACCAGGGAATTCGAAAATGTAGCTGAAATCACCTTCTCCCAGGCTGATATGCAGGCTTCGCAGCATGTGTCTGTTGGATGGGGTAAAAGGGAGACGCAGTTCCAAGGTAAAAGGGCCAAGGCCATGCGAGACCCTACCGTGCCAGAGAAGGTGGATGAAGGCATTCTGAGCGCTTATGATGATGCCAGCACGACAATTAGCTGGCGCGGTGATGGAGCTTATGTTGCTGTGAATACCGTCGAAGAGGGTGCCCGTCGCGTTATCAGAGTCTACTCCAGAGAAGGCACTTTGGATAGCGTGAGCGAACCGGTCGATGGTCTCGAGGGTGCTCTCAGCTGGCGTCCATCAGGAAACCTCATTGCAGGAATCCAACGATTAGAAGACAGGGTTGATGTTGTGTTCTTCGAAAGAAACGGTCTTCGCCATGGCCAGTTTACTCTTCGCTTGACCGAGGAGGAACGCCAAACCTGGGCATCGCGCATTCTCTTGTCATGGAACATCGACTCCACAGTGCTTGCAGTCCGGTTCACAGACCGAGTTCAGCTCTGGACAACAGGCAATTACCACTACTATTTGAAGCAGGAGATCCCTATTGCGGTTGACCCCATGTCAATGAACCAATACTCCTTTGAGTGGCACCAAGAAAAGGCTCTGCGGGTTGTTGCTGGGTCATCTGGTATGCTGCTCCGAGACTATTGACCGAGAAGTGGAGCTAACAATATCCAGGTTCTATTTTGGACATAGATTATGTGTTTGATATTCACCATGGCTCTACTGTGATTCCAGATGACGTTGGTGCTGTAGCTGTTATTGATGGAAGTGAGTTTCACATATCTAATACTGGCACAAAACCTTCAGAATGGGGTCTAACTTGAAGTTTACAGAAAACTTGAAACTTACTCCACTAAGACTGGCTGGTGTGCCACCTCCCATGGCCCACAATGAACTCAAACTAGAGTCCAACGTTGTTGATGTGGCGTTCAGCAAGTCTGGTAGCCGAATTGCAGTGCTAATGCAATCGAGGTTCTCGATTTTCCTCTGGTCTCTGAAGAGTCGCCCGGTTCCTATGCCGATTCTTGAGTCTAGCTATCCTTTGTCCGATGCTGCTGATAGCAGACCTCGACAAATCGCCTTCGTGGATGACAACGAGGTGTATGTGCTGAAGGACAGCTCGCCAAACACAAGTCATATTGAGCAGACCAGCTTGGAGACTCGGGAAACTCGTGTTGTCTATCAGGCATCTGACTCCGAGCAGCTATCATCCATGTTTGCTGGAATTGGACACCGGGCTTTGTGGTTCTCACACGCGCGTCAGCCCAGCCATCCTGTTACCTACTCAACTATCGAGCTGATTGAAGGTGGTGAGATTGTTACTCCTTGGGCCGAGGGCCCCAATGTTGACACTCACTGGGCCAAAGCTGTTTCGATTTCAGATACCGAGGTAATGCTACCCATGAGTTGGGAATGGCAACAGATTGCTGACAATGTTAGCGAATCTTAATCACGATGACACGAACCGGTGGTCTGTACGCCAATAAGCGAGTTCTTGCGAAGAACTGCACCTCCTTCTTGGTGACCCCATCGCATCTCTTGTTCACCACATCTCAACATTTACTGAAATTTGTTCATCTAAACCACGTGGACGGTATGTCGAATCTACTATTGTGATGACCTGGGTGACCCAGCAGCTGATGGAATGGCTTTAGATATGGAAGTGCCCGAAGATACCCCGGAAACAGATGAGAGATGCCGAAGCCTTGAGCGTGGATCAAAGCTCGTGTCTGTGATGCCGTCGGTATTTGGAGTCGTTCTTCAGGCGCCCCGAGGCAACATTGAAACTATCTACCCCCGTGCTCTAGTCTTGGCAGGTATCCGAACCTTCATCGACCAGAAGAAATACCGCTCTGCATTCTTGGCTTGTCGTAGCCAGATGGTGGACTTGAACATTCTCCATGACTACGCCCCGCAGCAGTTCTTGGAGAATATCCAGCTTTTTGTTGAGCAGGTCAAGAAAGTTGAATTCATTGATGACTTCCTCTCTCGTCTCAGGTAAGGAAATTACTAAAATACAAGGAGTTTGAGCTAATTTCTTCTAGTGAGGACGATGTCTCCCAAACACTGTACAAAGATACACTGAAGATTTCCACGAATGAGTCTGCAGTTGTTGCTCAGCCAAATGCTCCTGCTGTGCCCGCTCTCAAACCCACCAACAAAGAGGGCAAGATCAACACCATCTGCAATGCTTTCTTGGAGGTTCTGCAAAATCGCCTGGATACAAATCTACAAAACCTGATCACTGCCCACGTCTGCAAGTCACCACCCGATCTGGAAGCTGGCTTGGGACTTGTTGCACGTCTACGGACCGAAAACCCAGAACAAGCCGATGGTGCTATTGAGCACATGTGCTTCTTGACGGATGCGAACCGTCTCTACTCTCACGCACTTGGGATTTACGACCTCGAGCTCACTCTTCTGGTTGCCCAACAGGCCCAGATGGACCCCAGAGAATATCTTCCTTTCCTGCGCAAGCTGCAGCAATTGCCTGAGACTCGCCGTCAATATGAGATTGACAACCACCTTTCCCGCTTCACCAAGGCCCTGAAGCATCTTTTCACTCTGGGAGCCCACGAAGAGATCCTCGGGTATGTTACCAAGCACGTCTTATACAGTGAGGCCCTTGAGCTCTACAAATACCACCCAGAGCAGCAGAAAGAAATCACGCATCTCTATGCCGACTATCTCTCTGGCGAATCTAAACACAAGGATGCCGCGATTGCCTACGAATCACTGGAGGTGCATAGTGAGGCTTATAAATCTTACCACCTGGCTCATATGTGGCGGGAGTCTCTGTACTGTGCCATGATGGCTTCACTGTCCGAGGAAGAGTTGACTGCGCATATTAATGACCTCATCCTGACCCTTGAAGAGGCTCGCGACTTTGTGTCCGCAGCAACTGTTCACGCGGATCACCTGCATGACATTGAAACAGCTGCGCAGCTTCTGTGCCGGGGCTCGAAGTTTGCCGATGCCGCCCGTCTGCTGACGCTACACGGCAAGAAGGACCTGGTCGCAGGAATCGTCGACACCGGACTGGCAGAGGCAATGGGCTCAATGACCGATCTGCTCGCCGACTGCAAATCTCAGCTCAATGCCCAGGTGCCTCGTGTCCGCGAATTGCGCCTGCTTCGCGCTGCAGACCCTCTGGCCTTCTACGGAGGTGACCCTACAGGTGGCGAAGGTGGCGTCGATATCCCGGACAACGTTTCCCTAGCCCCCACGGAAGCGACGACACTGGCCGGACGCACCATGTTTACGCGCTATACCGGGAAGACTTCATCCTCCCGCCACACCTCCAAGACTCGTCGTCGTGAAGAGCGCAAGCGAGCCAAGGGTAAGAAGGGTACAGTCTACGAGGAGGAATACCTGGTTAATAGTATCCGACGACTCATGGAACGAGTCAACTCCGCTGTCAACGAGGCAGAGGCACTTGTGGATGCCCTGCTGCGTCGTGGCATGCGCGAACGTGCAGCTGCCGTCGAGAAAGCACTGGAAGATGTGTTGAAGATGTGCGCAGATTGCCGCGAGGACGTGTTTGAAATTGCGGCTGCGCCACCAAAGAAGGACGAGGACGAAGATGACGAGGGACCGGAAATCCAGATTACTTCCGGGTCTCGCGTACTTGAGGAAAGTATGGCAGCGATCGCCACAGGTGGGGTTGCCCGGAAAGAGGCGCCTGTTGTGAAGGTGATTAAAAAGTCTTCCTTGCTCGCTTAGCGCGTGGGTTTGCTATCTGCATGGATTTATGTCGTACATGGTATATATGTTTCTCTTCTTGTCAACCAGGGCCATCGAGCTACAAATCTCGCGTAGTATACTGCACCCCTCGTGGGATCCGATTCTAGAACCCCGGAAAATAAGCAAATCCCACTCCAACCAGGTGAACATGTACATCGCTATCGTGGCTTATCGCCACGACTTACCTCTGCAAGGGGCAACGAACAAGCCCCGCTGGTAAACCGGGTATCCGAGCATATTACCCGTCGGAACTCCGCCCTTGCATAACTTAGATTACACTAAGCAATTAGCGTCATTTCCCCTGCGATAACGATGCCAAAACAGCCCAACACTGCGGAGAAATCCTGATCCTGCCAGAGCGGGGTTGATAAGACCATGCCTACCTTGGTAATTTCAACTCTGCACCTCGCTAACAAAGCCAATCTAGCCAGATTAGAGGCCCAGTTGCCGAAGCTTTTATCCTGGATCTTTATACTAGCTCGGAGCTACGCGTGGGCATGTCGGTATGTTGATGTGTCTCATACCCCATGCAGAGACCGTGCCACTATGGATCCAATCAGACCACGAGGATGTCATGATACCTTGAAATTAGTTTATCCCGCCTTTTCAGGAGTGGGGACGCTTGTTTGTCGCTAGCTATGCCGCGGTGATATGGCGGTACTGTTGCATTATGTATTTGAAGAACCCCGTTTCCCTTCTGGGTTGTGATTCCAGTGTGGGCATTTTGGACTTGTCATTATGCTTGTGCGTCAAGTTTGTATCGCTTTGGCCATTGCGGCTTTGGCTGAGGCTGCTCCCGCTACTGTTAAACATGTCTTGCATGAGAAGCGGGACCGACAGTCTTACGACTGGGTGAAGAGTGGCCGGGTTGAGAGTGATGCGATCTTGCCTGTCCGCATTGGTATGAGCCAAAATAACCTGGAAAATGGCTATGACCATCTTATGGAAGTGTGAGTGGCTGATCTAGTTCATGTCTTTGTTTTTTTTGTTGCTGATTTCCACAAAGCTCCCACCCAGACTCGCCCCGTTATGGAAAGTTCTGGTCAGCAGAGGAGGTGCATGATATGTTCGCTCCCTCCGAGGAAGCTGTGGAGTCAATTCGGCAGTGGCTTGAAGCTAGCGGCATTCACCCGTCTCGAGTCGTTCATTCCGATAACAAGGGTTGGATTGCATTCGATGCCTATGCACATGAAGCAGAACGGTTGTTTAAGACCGAGTTCTATGAGCACGAGCACGTGGCTACTTCGAGCATGAAAGTTGGATGCGACGAGTAAGACAATTCCTTTTATTATGGGCGAATGATCAATTTACTAAATCAATGAACCATAGGTATCATGTTCCGGAGCATGTTCAGAGACACATTGACTACATCACACCCGGAGTCAAGCTGACCCCAGTGCTCAAGAAGCTTACCAAGGCCAAGCGAGCTTCCCAATTGATTGGTGTCAAGACCAATTCGAAGGCTGTGGCTGATGAAGAAAACTACTCGATCCCTGCCAAGGCTCTGTCCCTTGCGGAAGATCTTCAGGGCTGTGGGTACAACATGACCCCGACCTGCATCAAGGCCATGTATGATATCCCGGATGCCAAGACGGCAGTTAAGGGAAACTCTCTTGGTCTTTATGAGCAGGGTGATTACTTTGCCAAGTCGGATATCGACCTCTTTTACAAGGCGTATGCCCCGTGGGTGCCACAGGGTACCTATCCCATCCCTGCTTTGATTGATGGAGCCAATTACTCTGTGCCAGCCTACAGCTCACTGAACAGTGGTGAATCCGATATTGACATTGACATGGCGTGAGTGACAAAGTTTCGGCCTCTTCAATACGTACTAATCACGTTCATAGCTTCTCATTGATCTACCCCCAGACGGTGACTCTGTACCAGGTCGATGACCAGATTTACGAGCCCGAGGAGGTCGCAACCACCAACCTGTTCAACACTTTCCTTGATGCTCTCGATGGTGTATGTCTTACTTCTGCATTTTGAAATAGCTACCGCTAACTAATCAATTTAGTCTTACTGCACATACACTGCCTACGGAGAGACAGGTGATGACCCATCCATTGACGCTGTCTACCCCGACCCAGCAGCCGGAGGTTATAAGGGCAAGCTCCAGTGCGGTGTCTACAAGCCAACCAACGTCATCAGCGCCTCCTACGGTCAGGCTGAAGCTGATCTCCCTGTCAGCTACACCAAGCGTCAGTGCAACGAGTTCATGAAGCTGGGACTCCAAGGCCACTCTATCCTTTTCGCTTCCGGTGATTATGGTGTGGCTTCATTCGCCGGTGATGGCGATTCCAACGGCTGCCTGGGTCCAGACAGCAAGATCTTCAACCCGCAGTACCCCTCCAACTGCCCCTACGTCACATCCGTTGGAGGCACCATGCTTTACACTGATCAGACCGTTGATGATGCCGAGAGCGTCATGCACGCCAACCTCGGTGGCACCGCTGCCAACTTCAGTACCTCTGGAGGTTTCTCCAATTACTTCCCTCAGCCCGCGTACCAGAAGGCCACTGTGGAGAAGTACTTCAAGAAGGCCGACCTGACCTACCCCTACTACTCGGAGTTTGAGGTCGATGTCAACACCACCTCGGGACTTTACAACCGTATCGGACGTGCTTATCCCGACGTCTCGGCCAACGGTGCCAGATTCCGTGCCTACACTGACGCTTACGATTACTTCTACTATGGATCCAGTCTGGCATCGCCACTTTTTGCTTCGGTCCTGACTCTGGTAAGTTAGATCTGCAAACATACTTATTGATATGACTGACAGTATCTAGCTCAACGAGGAGCGTATCGCAAAGGGCAAGGGACCCGTTGGTTTCGTCAACCCGGTCCTGTACGCACACCCTGAGGTTCTTAATGATATCACCAACGGTACCAGTGCTGGATGTGATACCGATGGATTCGCTGCCATTGAAGGGTGAGTCTGACACCAGTCGTTACAAGCTGCCAATTATGCCAATCACTAACTGCTTCTAGATGGGACCCCGCCACTGGTCTGGGAACTCCCAACTACCCCAAGATGAAGGAGTTGTTCCTCTCACTTCCTTAGAGGACGATCGCATAATGATAGATGATTGATTGAGATCGCTAGAGGTCTCGATGAGACTTGGGCTTATTAATTTTACGGACTTTCATGTGGAGGCTCTAAGTAAATAGCTGTTTCTCTCAATATATGCCTGAAGTGATCGACCGATTTATAATGACCTCATAGCATAAGGGGACTCAACCTCAAAGTGACAGGTCAATCAATCGACCGAACTTGACCTGGCAGCTACCGGGCCAAACTTAATCTGTATACCCACCTCCGCACTTTGCTTGCACATATATATCATCTTTTCCGATTCAAATTTCTCATATATAATCTGATGGGCACTCTTTGAATTGCGTATCTGTTTAGGCAGCAGCGCTACTATAAAAGCCCTCTTTCTTCGATCTTTTCTTCTTCTTCCTTACCACAACACCCACCACCCTCTCGGTCTCTCAAATGAGAGAACACAAAACGCCAAAAAAGCTTGTCTTTTCATCTATCGGCGATAAATTATGGTGACGAACAAGGCCCCAATGCACCATGGCAATACAAAGAAAACCCTCACTTTTCGCTCAGGAAGCGGGGAAAAGCCACTCAAGTATAACCCGACGCGCCTTTGCAAACTCTTACCCAGAGCCAGATTGCTGGGCTCAGCGTGGGAAAGGTTCGTGGACACAACACTCAAGGCGAAAGTACTTGCTTTTAGCCATGATCGAAGAATGATCGGCTACGAAAATTTGCTGGAATGAGCTCGGAAGACCGCAGAATGTACACTCCCAGCATTGAGATCTTAAACACACTGCGTTTTTTGACCGAGACGTTCGCACAAGATTTGAAATGCTTTGACTTGTGAGACGAGAAATGCTCAGGTTCGAGGAATGGCATGGAGAGAGTAAAAGACGCTCAAGTTATACCAAGCGACATGTGACTTCACACAGACGAGACGAGGACAACAATCATGCGGTGTTCCTCGCACAAAGATCGACCAAGCTGACTGATGGCTGCCACCAGCATACTCACCACAAGTCATGGATAATCTCCATGTCTTTTGCTGGGGGTAGTCCAAAAAAGCGAAAACCCAGACGATTCGTTTCCCTTCCTTTTTCATGAAATCCCGAAAGACCTACGAAATTCTGTCACCTTGAACATCTCAAAAGGGGAAATGAGCCCTGAAGCCCATAGAAATGGAGGTCAAGATGACCTATGAGCATCGAAGCAAAGTCGATCAGGAAACGTTGAAAGGGACAGGATCCCTTGGCGTCTTCATTGGTGTACTGCCGACGACGCTGCCTCAAGTCTGAAAAGCACAGAAAATTTGCATGTTGCAGCCTCGCGATGAAACTTATCTTTGAGACTCATGTGAGTGCCGCATGGCAGACGGTGGATGATGCGATGAAGTTGGATCTACAACAGGAGTTTTAACGTGTCCATAAGGGCCAATTTTTATTGTCAGAGCGAAAAGCTCAGGTCTGAGAAGAGCGACAATCACCGCCATGCCTTTCCCGCGACCCTTTAGAAGATGGAATACCCGACAGAAGTTGCAATGAAATGATCGTCATGGCCTCGATCTGTGTCAATTATGCCACAAGCGGCGAAAGCCTCGCTTGACACCAAAGTACGATTCAAGGGAAGATATATCAATTGTGCAGTGATTTACCGAAACATGACCATCTTGATACGCTCAAAAAAATGAAAGGCACGAAGGGCTCGTTGAGATTCGCCCCTGCACAAGAAGAGGATATCAAAGATTGGTCACCTCACTGAATCCGAGAAAGGCAGCATTCAGTTCACCAACCATGATATGGACCACATCGGGCTATATCACAAAGCCATCCGGCGTGATTTCTGGATGTACAACAGTGAGGACTTTTTGCCACCAAAATATCAAAACTGCGACAGCCTGCTAAGGAGAATATTGAGGTGGATATATTTTGCAACAAGTGCATGCAGAGCAACGCCAGAAACTATGGACATGTTGGTGGGAAGCCAAAAATGCGGATTACCATTTGCACCATTTTGACAATTCACGCGGATAATGCCTTGAGGGTCTTCCGCGCCTGGCCATCAAGTTGGGGAATGTTCTCGAGACAATCACGGAGCCGAGTCCATCGATGCAGTCGCCAATCCCGATACTTGGCCCTCCAACATGAATGATGACCTGATTTTTTAGTCCACGTCCAGTTTCACTATTATTCCTCAGAATGATGGTTACCCCTTCTTTTGTCGCTTTCCCTCAAATTGATGGTGCCCCTTTTTTTTTCTTGCGCTTGTCGTTTTGTTTCTTTCACATTGAGGGCAATGTGTTTTTCTGCAGGACCCCAACTGTTACGATCCCGTCCTGGCTCACTGGCCCTTTCCTAATTCTGACTTCGAGAGGTTTGTGGTCCTTAGGAATAAGTGCATATTTCGCGATGGTAGATTCATCGACGAACCTAATGAATCCTCTACTGCCATTATATAGAGTTTAATATAATGGCCATGATTACATCGGAATGATGCCATTGTTCCATTTTATCTTTCTTGGAGACAGCTATTCACTTCAGAGATATTTCCTGCACTTGGGTAGATGTTTTTTCTCCCTCATCTTGTGTCACCCCGCTCTCCAAGCCCACCTTAATCTCGCGATGAATGAACAAGTAAGACAGAGGGAACAAGCAAGACAGAGGGACCAGAGGGCAAGAAACAGAGACCTGAGAAGAATCAGGGCGATGTGCAAGCGTATAGCAGCTTGTGAATCGTTTTTCCTATCACCCTCTGACTTGCAGCGTCTCGGTGTGGAAGCACGGCAAGTAGAAAACACAGACGACGGTGATCCGCAATTTGAACCACGTTTCTTCGAGCCTCACCCGGCAGCGGGTGTACTCCAGCAATATCCAATCGACCCTGCTGCAACGTCGAGCAAGCAGAGGATGGAAAAGCCCTTATGGTGTATTCCTACGCTCCAAGAAGCCCTTGCCACAGTACAAGAGACTTTCCTAAAACCAGAAGACCCTCTCAAAGCGGCTCGCGAGTTAGTGGAAGAAAAGACCGAACACTGGCACTCTTTTGACCACCACCAGCATGCTTTTCACCTTCATTTATTCATCACATCTGAGCTTAATGCAAGACGAAAAGGTGGCCCCCCAGGTTTGACTCTCCGAAATTTCGAAACTGTAAAGCAGTTTATGTACGTGAAAGACAATCTTGCCCACGCTGATTTTATGATAACATTAACCTTGTCGAAGAATTTTTGATGAAAGCCTGATGCAACAGGGTGGACTTTGCCCAGTGGTCTGGAAACACCACATCTTCAGCGAAGAATGGGATTATATCTGTCCCCTCCCACATGCCTTTTGCACTATACAAGCGAGAGTCGACGGGACTCTTTCCGATCAGAACATTACCATCCATGAGATGAGAGCTATCATGAGAATGATTAGAATCAGGTTTCGGGGGTCCTGTCAACACTCTAGTTACCTGGTTAGTGTGTATAGTCCATTTGATACGAAATAACAACAACTGAATTTGGACCTCCAGTTCCTACTCATGACATATATGGGCAAACAACACGGCCGGATCACACAAATCGTCGTTCAAGATGGGCGAATAATGATACAATACTCCAAGCTCTGGAGCTTCGAGGTCAGGGATACCGCGCCGGTGGAACTTTTCATCCGCTACAGACTGAGTCGATTTGCCGGGATTGAGAGGCCAGCGGGGAATACAGTACGACTCTGGAAGCCCCAAGAGGTCGATGATATCGTTGAAGATTTCCATTCATGGCTGATATAATCTTGTAACCACGTCACATAGCTCTTGGATCTTTCCAGTAAGAGAAGCATCCCATGTTGTTCCAATCCGTAGCTTGAAACACGCTTGACTAAATCAGTGTTAGCGGATTATGATCACAAAGATAACACCAATTAATTCCACAATATTCCCGAGGTAACACGCGTCCTTATCAAAGACTTAATATCAATCAAAGTGGATAATTCTCAAGTCTCCATATTGTTCTCTCGGATACCTCCAACCTCCGCACTCCATTCTGCTCATAAATCGCCAATTCGCATTCCAACGAAACAAGAAACCATAATGCATACCGATACCTTTCATTTATACTCGTACTACTGCTCATCATGCTGTCAACGGATCATCATAGCCGCCCATCTCAAGGGCATTCCCCTCGAATTCACCTACATCGACCTCGGTGCTAAAGAGCACAAAACCGACGAATACAAACAGTACAATCCCAGCGGTAGCGTGCCCACATTAGTAGTCACCAGCCGGGACGGCGAAAAGACCATCATCCGCCAATCGATGACGATTTTGGAATATTTCGAGGAGAGATTCCCAGACACGACTCCACTTTTCCCTCCCGCATTGCGGGATCGGGTGTGGGTACGCGATCTAGTGAACATCATCGCTATCGATACGCAACCACCCACAAATTCCCGTATAACGCAGCGGGTAAAGTCCATTCGAGGACAGCTTGATGACCAGGTCGATTTCGCCAGACAGGTTTTTACCGATGGATTCCAGGCCTATGAGAGGCTATTGATTGAACATGCTGGAGAAGGGGATTCCTCTTTCTCGTTTGGTAGCTCTGTCTCCATGGCAGATGTCATTCTGGTCCCTGCTGTTGATCAGGCTTTGATGTACCGAATGGACTTAGATTTTGTGCCTAATGTTAAGCGGATCTATCATGCTCTTAAGGCGCTGGAGCCTTTCAAGGCTGCTGATTGGCGGGATCAGGGGGATACACCGGAGAAATTCCGCAACCAGGAGTCTTAGTTTTTTTGAAACCAATCTATCTGGCTTATATGCTGCTGTGATGTCTTCTGTCAGTAGTTACCGTGTTCCTCGAGCTGCGGGGCTTCTGATTGGAGGTTCTGTATCCTTACGAATGCTAGAGTTCATTACCGGTTTAGGCCTAGCGTCAAATCCCGGTCCAAAAGCCGACAAAATCCGCCGAAGACCGACCACGCTTGTCATGGGCTGATGCTGCTCTCTCACGGCTTTCGGACTTTGATATAGAGCTAGTTCACATTGTTATAAGAGTTACGCCATATCTTCTGATATCAAGACTTTTTTCTATTCAGTCCACATAATAAGTCAATCCATTGACCTTAGACAGTTTTCACCGAAACAATGACGTCTCAACTACTTGGTTTCCGCATGGCACAAGCCATTGGTATATCTGGTGCAGCTTGGTTATCTGGTATGTATATCTTAAATACATTGAAGCTCATGCCTATGCCCGGCTTTGATAGCAGTGTCTGTTTTGAGTTAATTCTGACCCAATATATAGGAACCATTGCTTCGATAAGCACAATTACCGTACCTGCACTGGTTCAATCCCAAAACGAAGACCACAAATCCCCGAGCCTCCTAGCAAAGCAATGGAAAGTCCTCTACGAGACCGGAAAAAAGAAGGCTCCGCCAATTGCAGTCGCAGTTGCCTCCTCCTTGACCTACCTGGCGTGGTCTGTTCGCCAAGGGGGTCCTTTATACAAGACGACTGTATACAGTCGAAGTGGTCTTTATCTTGCTGCTGCTGCCCTTACTGTTGGCATTGTTCCCTACACACTCATCTTTATGATGGGGACAAACAATGCCCTTATGAAGAAAGCGGAGTCAACATCTGATGCCGACAAAGAGGTTCCGGATTTGATTGAGCGGTGGAATACCTTGAACCTAGGCCGATCTATCTTTCCTTTAGCCGGGGCCATTTGTGCGTTTGTCGCAACAATTCTATGATATATGGGCCTGTGTATGGGAAGAGAATGGAACTCCTACTCCGATGAGAGGAGCCGACGGTGTGCGGGATAAACTGCTCTTTTTATTTGATATGATTGTAAGATCAAATTGTACTTATACGCGATATCTCTAAATTTATGCTATTTTGATTAGAGCTTGGATTCCAATTGAGCAAGGTTGACCCAACAACGCTTCTCCCAACTCTCCATGGCCTTCTCTGCCAGCTGAAGACCTTTAGCCCCCTCCAATAAATTATACTGCCATGGTTCATCCTTGACAACATGCCGAAGAAACATGGTCCACTGAGTCTTGAAGGCATTTTCAAGCATCTCACGATCAGGAACCTTACTCCACCCATCCTTATAGTCAACCGTGCCAGCAACATCAGGATTCCAAGTCGGCCGCGGCGTCACGCTTTCATGCTGAACAACACAATCCCGCAGACCCGCCACGGCACTCCCCTTCGTACCATCCACCTGAATAGTAAGGAGATCGTCCCGACGCACACGAACAACCCAAGAAGAATTGAACTGCACGATAACGCCATTCTTCAACTCAAACGTCGCATAAGCACTGTCGTCAGCAGTGCAGTCATATGTCTCGCCTTGCTCATCCCGTCGCTTCTTGATATGAGTTGCACCAAGACAAGAAACAGACTTGATCTCGCCAAACAAGGAATTGATAACATAGTGCCAATGACAGAACATATCCGAGATGATACCGCCGCCCTCCTCCTTCCGGTAGTTCCAGCTAGGACGCTGGCAGACAACATTCTCTCCGTCAAAGACCCAGTAGCCGAATTCACCGCGTACTGATAGAATCTCCCCAAAGAAGCCGCTGTCCACGAGGCCTTTCAGCTTCACAAGGCCAGGCAACCAAAGCTTATCTTGCACAACACCATTCTTCACGCCCGCCTTCTCTGCAATTTGAGATAGCTCTAGTGCTTCGGCTGTCGTAACAGCAGTCGGCTTTTCACAGTAAATATGCTTGCCCGCCGCAACGGCCTTTTTGACTGCATCTTGTCGTAAGGATGTAACCTGCGCATCGAAGTAGACTGTGTTTTGTGGATCGGCCAATGCAGCATCCAGGTCTGTTGTGACTCGCTCGATTCCGTGTGTTTTTGCAAGAGCTTGAAGTTTTGCAAGGTTTCTACCGACCAAGATAGGGTCAGGCATGATGATCTCACCATCGGTGGTGGGAATGCCGCCTTCGGCACGTATAGCGCAGATAGATCGGATAAGGTGCTGGTTTGTCCCCATACGACCCGTAACGCCGTTCATGATAATTCCAACATTGTGGACCTTGACTGAGGACATGGTTGGTTGTGGCTTCTGATAATAGGATGCTCGAAGCTCAAGGCTGAAGTTGTTGCAGATACGCCAGTGAGAGCTTTGAGAAGTTGAGGTGAGTACCGGATATTGATTCACCTTTATAATGATCCGGTTAAAGGAAAGAAACACCAATATTCATCGAATTGGCAGACTGCGGTAGTCAAACCTCGCATCTATGCAAGTCCGAGTATATAATTCCGAAGCCGACAAGTCCGAGCAGTCAAGTGGAACCTTCATCGGCAGAACGCATTACCGCACCACCAACAACGCGGTTAAGACTAAAGCTGGAGATCATGGGGAAAACGAACTCCACTTGGCCCCGCTTTGTATTCATCGGCATTCTGGCCGTTTCACTATAAATATCCGGCCCTTTTTACTCTAAATTTTCTTTTCCTATACCAATTTCTATATCAACTTCTACGAATCATTATGCGCGACGGAAAAAAGACTGTGTTGGTCATCAATGGCCCAAATCTCAACCTCTTGGGAACTCGTGAGCCCGAAATCTACGGACATGAGACCCTAGCAGATGTCGAGGCAGCCGGAAAAAAGCAAGGAAATGAGCACAACGCTACTGTGGACTTTTTCCAGAGGTACGACCTACCCTTACTTCACTTACACCATGCCTTAATATCATTGAGTCTAACACTGATTACCTAGTAACTGGGAGGGTGCCATCGTTGACCGAATCCAAGAAGCCCGCACGGATGGGACGGACGGAATTGTTCTGAATCCTGGTGGATTTACACACACCTCTGTTGCGATCCGGGATGCTCTTCTTGGGGTCTCTATCCCCTTTATTGAATTGCATGTGTCGAACATTCATGCTAGAGAGGAGTGGAGACATCACTCTTACTTCCAGGATAAGGCTAAGGCGATCATTGTATGTGCCCTTCTGCGCTGTGTTGATCCTTTTGGGTCCTGTGGCTGACATTTATACTTTTAGGCTGGCTGTGGTGTACAGGGATATGAATATGCGATTGATCTTGTTATAAAGAAGTTCCCGGTGAAAGAATAAATATTGAGTGATTTATAAAGTTTACATATTGTGTTGTTTCTCAAATTTAGACTACCACCTTAGTTAGGTGCATCTGGGTTCCAGGTAACTGTATTTATTGTCGTGCAGTAATTTTACCTTATTTAGATTGAATGTTGCCTGATTTCCCGGGCACGCCTTCAAGAACTTACTGTAGAACATACCGTATGAGCTCATAATTTCCCGTGGTCTCCAGATCTCCAGACGGGGGACATCTAAACCAAATATGCTCGCACCTCACCGTTTCCCTATGTGGTAATTGATGAGATATCCCGATGTCCAACATGCAGTATCTCAAGAGCAATGCATAAAATGTTCCACTAGAGAACTTGAAATCACAAAGCGCATGTCGAGTACTACGCCTCCAGCACTGGTCCAATAGAATGCTTGTAGCCTATGCAAGTACCCATCGCTACCAATTGCTAGTTACACGAAAAGTCTCAAAACACTCGCAAGGTTCTTCTGTTATCAGCACTGTGACCTCGAATTGTGGGGAAACCTCATCGGTCCGAAATTCATGGTCTACTGGGTAAATCCAGGTTTCCAGGCAAGGTGACACTACAACTTGGAAGCCAAGGTCAGATACTACCCGGCACATGCATTACGGGGGAACAGAAGATTGCTCGATTATATACATATAAAGCTCCGAGGTCCTATACTCCTCCCAGCGACTTAGAAGAACCAAGAACCAACCTTGGAACGGGAAAAGTCCATATATGCCGAGCTAATCCCTGCTTTCAAATCCGTAAGTCGATATTTCTTGAAAAGGGGGCAATTGAACTAAATCTGCCTCTAGATTATGCATCTGCCGATCTGTAGTGTCTTGGCTCTTTTCTTACTGGGCAGTGCACTGTCTACAGAGACTATCAAATGCAGTTGTAACGGAGGCTTCAGTACCTCTAAGCATGCATGTGAAAGAATTGGGGCAGTCTTCGGGCCAACCGAGTGTGGGTTCGACGGGTGCTGTGTTAGGGCTGGCCAAGAGCAGAAGAGATTCATCAATACATGTCATTCATTGGGGTATGGATTTAGGCGATGCGATGATTGTGCAAAGTGTTGAGACTTCCACTTCCTCACTGAAGGTTTAATTAGTGAAGGAATATTAGGTCATTGAAATCCAAGTGATTTCTTGCTTCAATGTTTAGATTAGAGCTGAAATGCATTTTTATGAAAGCCCGAAAAAAATAGATACAATGAAAGACATTTGTATCATCATTGCGATGACTGGAGTATTGATTCCTTCACAGAAGGAAAGGGGGTATTATCCAAGTCGCTTGTAGCAATATTATTGTATCGTAATATGATCGCTGGTCTTCTTACTGGTTGACCATCTCGCCAGTCTCGGTCACAAGGTGGTCCTCGACGGAGATGGGGCCCTCACCAACACCGGTCAGGATAACGCGGCTGATGCCGTTCTTCAGGACATCCAAGACACGGGGGTCGGTCTTCTCCAGGGAAACACCGGAGGTGACATTGGCCAGGGGCTCGTAGAAAGGACCGTCCCAGCCGCCAGCGGTGGCGCCCAAGATGGACTTGATGGTACCGGCGACCAGCTCGGTATCCTTCTCCTCGTAGTAGATCACAGAGTTGGGGCCAGCATCGTAGGTGTAAGCAGCAACAGTGCGGCCAACGGCGTTGTTGATGTCATGCACCAGGCGGACAGCAGCACGCGAAACATCGTTCATGTAGAAGATTGGGGGCCACGAGTCGAGGCAAGTAGCGTGGAAGGTGTTAGAGTCACGCATGGTGATTTCAGCGAACTTGGGGAAGTCCTTGTCACGAATTGCCTCCTCAATGGCGGTCATGCGCTCGGGAACAACGGACGACACACGCTGAGTGAAAAGCTCGGAGGTAGCGACAGTGGTCTGCATACCCTCGGTGCTGGAAACATCCTTCTTCTCGGCACTGACAACGAGGACGATAGCCCGCATCTCGGGCCAGTGGGATGCCGGGGCAACCTCCTCAGCCAGACTGTCAGTTCCATCGGCGAGTTCTCCTGTGCGCCATGCGACATAACCGCCCATCAAGGAGCGACAGGCAGAGCCCGAGCCTTGGCGAGCAATGCGGCTCAGCTCACGGGGAGACTGAGGCAGCTGGTAGAGATCGGCAACGGCACGAACCAGAGCAGCAAAACCAGCAGCGGAACTGGCCAGGCCAGCAGCGGTGGGGAAGTTGTTCTCAGAGACAATTCGGAGAGGGTAAGAGGAGAGCTTGGGCAGCGAGGAATCCGCATCCTCCAGGGACTTGCGGAGAGTACGGAGACTGGAGATACAAGCAAGAGTGCGCTTGGACGACTGGATCTCTTGTGGCTTGCCGTTCAGGTTGAGAGTATCCTCGGTAGGGTAGGAGGGAGAGCACGAGGCGGTAGTCAGGGTGCGAAGGGACTTTTGCGAGAGAGTCACAGAGAGAGAAGAGTTAGTGGGGAGGTTGAGAGTGGTATCGCGCTTGCCCCAGTACCTAGAGTTTCAATTGTTAGCATTGGTACGCCAATGTTTGGAAGTCAGCTGAGGGGCATGAGGGGCACTGTGTAACTAACTTGATCACAGCAATGTTGACAGGAGCAGTGGTAGTGGCCCGGAAAACGGGCTGGCTGGAGGGAGTGGCCATTTTGAAAGTATAATATTTCAGAGAAAACGAAATCGATCAAAATTCCCTGAGGCAATGATATCTAGAAAGTTAAAGGGGGTTTGTTGGGGACTCAATACTAGAATACTAGTGTCAGTTGGGCGGTGAGAACAAATTTATTGATCACTAGTTCCTACAGTGCCGATCATCAATCTGCAATTTCCAATCACCCCCAGTCCTGACATTCCGATTTCCAATAGCCACCCAATCATCACCATGGGGGCTGGCGCAAGTACCCCATCTGCAACTGCAGAGCCACCGGCAGCGACATGCCCCGTGGACCATAAGACTCGAGAGGTTTGGTTGCAACAACATGCCAATTCACCTCATCCTCCCACCCCCGGATCTGCTCCAGAGGCAGGCCAGACACCAGCCAAGCTGCAAAGACCGCTATCAACGGACCGAGAAGTTAGCGGTATACCACGCGCTGGCGAAGCCGCGAAGGCCTGCCCCGAAGGCAATAAACAAGTCCCGTCCGCATACGCCTCTTCCGCAAACGCCGCGTCGCATGGATGCCCGTCCAACGCCGAGTCCGAAACTGGCCGCGATGAAGCAACAGGCAATTGGATCTATCCATCTGAAAAACAATTCTTCGAAGCCTTGATGCGCAAGGGCAATACTCCTGATTCTACCTCCACGGCTTCCGAATTAGCAACTTCTGTCGCTTCGATTATCCCCATTCACAATGCTGTCAACGAGCGCGCATGGAAACAGATCCAGGATTGGGAAAAGAAGGGACCATCATCGGATCCAGGAAGCACGAAATGTGGCGGACCTAAATTATACTCATTCCGTGGACTTGGAGTTGATCCCGAGTACCTAAGCCCTCGTGCGCGGATTAACGGATGGCTTGGTTACCAACGTCCATTTGATCGACATGACTGGGTCGTCGAGCGTTGCAATGGAGAACGCATTGAATATGTGATTGATTTCTACCAAGGGAAACCTACAAGCAATGGAGGCCAGGGCCTATCAGGAAACGCTGGGCCAGAGAAGCTCAGCTTCTTTTTGGATGTGCGGCCGAAATTGAACTCTTATGAAGGATGGAGGTTGAGGTTCAATAGCTTTGTTGGCCTGTGAAACCCGACTCTTCAGTTTTGATTATCCGGGGCAGAGTTGATGCCCTCAGTTATAGCAAGGCGAAAACGGAGCATGGGCATGGTAGGGCCCCAAGCGTCAGATGTATAATTTATGTATAACCACACTATGTACGATACTGCATTAGAGGATCGAAGACCAAGGAATTGATTTCTCCATTCACTCATAAAACGCCATTGATGAGAAGGACAATAAAAAACGAAAATTGTATTCAATGAAGGCCCGCGGAAAGCCGGGACTATATCATGCATGAGGGATATCGTGTGTAACCATAACAGAGGGATAAAAGAGATCGCCAAAATCAAGTCAAACCAAGGGGTGTAGAGCAAGCATATCTATCCAAGAACAATTGCAAGCACAATGATAAGCAAGATAACAGCGAGGATAACAAATAAGCAGCATGCCTTGTTGCGCGCATTCTTCTGGTATCGGCTGGCACTGCGCAGTTCAACATTTGCGCCTCGTGTGTCCTGGGTGACGTTCTGAACGTTTTCACTAATAATATCGAGCTGCCCGCCTTGCTCACCGACAATGTGGGCAACATCTCGGAACAATTCGTTCAATTCGCCAACACTTTGCTCGATATTGCGAATCTCTTCCTCCCGCTCGATAATCAAAGTCTCTTGGAAATCCACCTCACCCTGGTTGGCCAATCGTGGCTGTTCCAGCAGTTGCTGTTCTTGGAGCTGAACATCGGCGTCTCCAGATGGATGCTCGCCATCCTCGATAGCGGTACGGGCAGCTACGGCAGATGCGCGTTGCTTTTCTAAAGCCCGACGCTGGACAGTCTGGAATTCATCCAGATTGGCTTTGAATTCAGATGAAAGCTTTTGCTGGGTCCATTTCTGAGAAGGCTGTAGTAAAATTAGTTAATGGATTGGAATCAAAAGGTTGTTGAGCCTGAGACATACATTGACGTCCTCCCATGTTTGAATCTTCTTGAGACCTTCTCCTGCTTCCTTGAACCCCGCTCGAGTCTCCTCGAGAAGGTTATGGACCCGTTCGCGTACTCGCTCCGTGTCCCGCTTTGTACCCAGGAGGGCAATCTGACTCGACAGGCGAGTGGTGTTCGATGTTAATGAAAAGATCTGATCGGATAGCGACTCCGCCAGATGGTCGAAGCCAGGATCGTCGCGGTACTGCGGGTCGTCATCCCGGCGCATGGTGGTAGGCTGGGCCTCCAGCGAGCTCAAGCGATCAAAAGACATGCTGACTGATGTTAAAGAAGAAAAAAGAATGACCAGCGACGAAACTCCGCAGATCAAGTGAAGATGCCGCTGATTGTTCTGCCTGCTGCAACGGAAATGCAGGTCAACTCACATGACGTATCATTCCACGCTTGCCTTTATTTAGACTAGTGTATATTGTGACTGAGCCACAAGTAGATTATGTAATGGAAGATCCCTCCATCCAATGTATCTGCGCCACCCTATCACCTGACCCCTATCGTGGCTGGTGTGTTTTGATGCCTCAAAATATTCGAGGCCCGGCTTTGTGTTCGATCCCATCGTCTCGGCGCACCTTCGATTCTATCTCGACCCCAGCTTCGTCGCAAGACTATCAACCTCATACCACAGCTTCTCCAGCTTCTGGGATGTTTGCCCGGACCATGCTTTAAGTGTTGTCCCATTGTCTTTCCCGAGTAACATCCCACGCTAGCTTTCACATCATGGCCGCAACCCAACCTCGGCCGTATAGGCGCATTTTGACCTCGTCGCTGCACCGGCGTTTCGTTCATGCCTCTGCGCTTGCTCTCTTGGTCTGTTACGGCATTGCAATTGCGATCGGTAACAAGACATCATGTAAGTCATGCGCCCGCTCCATCTCGAAACTTTCTTCAATTCCGTGGTCTTGTATCTGACGCTAGCAATTGACACAGTCTTTTGGTCATGGTTCCCCATCGGCTCCTGTGGAGTTCGCGCTGTTCTTCTGTTCATCTCCTCATTCGTCATATTCGTCCTCCGAGTTGGCCAAATGCACCTTGGAAAGAGGACCACAACATCTTCGCTCGCAACCCTGAAATATCTTTTTCCTCTTCAAGTCGCCCAGACCTTCGCTTGGTATCTGTTCTCGGCATGGTGGTTTACTGAGATTTACATTTGGTCTTCTTCAACCGGTGCGCACCTGCAGATGGTGAATCGCGGCAGGTACGTCACATACCATGAGCAATCGCTGCATTGAACAAACACTGACCACAATCAGGCCACATGAACGCCCGCATCTGAACGAGAGACCTATCTACATCCACAGCTTCCATTTGATCCTGGCGTGTGTACAAGCTGCATGCCATCTCTACTACGACTACGACAGCGTCCCTATCCCCGTTGTTAAGCGAGCGCCGAAGTCAGACGATCAGCGAACACACCCCGTTCCCCCGACTTCTAAGCATATCCAGAACACCTTGCCGCAGATTGTTATCACTGGTCTCACAAGAACCGCCACAGTGGCCGCTGTCACTCCAGTGGTGTACCGACTGTTCCTTCGACAGAGCGCGTGGAGCTGGTCTTTATACTTTGCGAAGCTCTTTTGGAACTTCCCTCGGTCTGCATCGGAGCCCGAATCATTCTTTCCCCCGGGTTTCTTACTCTTGGTTCTTCGGACTTGGTTTTCGGGCTCTCTCCTGGTCTTGTGTTGGCAATGCACCAATCTCTTCTTTTCGGTGTTTATTGGAAAGGAGCCTCTGAAGCGTGGCCAGCCGCTTACGAGTGAAACCAAAGACCCCAATGGCAGTCTGATCAACGGTTTGAAAGCGAAGAAGCCAGTTGTGAAAGCTTTCGCGCTTTGGGAGCTCAGCCTCATCAGCCAGCGACAACCCGAACGCCGTAAGGCTATCTTCAACGAGATTGACCGTGACAACGGCACAACTTGGTCTCAAACTTTGGAATGCCTGACCGATGTCATCAAGGGCATTAGTGCGCGTATCGATGCCAGCAAGGCCCCTGCCCCTGGTGTCAAACCATCTGCACAAACAACAGCCTCCCAGCCTACTCTCCAGACGTTGCCTCGACTCACGGACGCCCCGAAGACCGAAAACGTTTTTGCCGATTCACCAAAGGGTACCTCGCGCCAGGAGCAGTTTGGTGATGCCTTCTCCGCGGCTGCGAAATCTTACGGTCAGTCACCAGACTGGACACCCCAGGCGCGAGCCCGTGCTCGTCAGGTGCTTGACCGGGCTTCGTCTGCTGTCCTCAGCCCCGAACGCAAAAAGAGAATCATGGCGTCTTCCGAGGAGCTAAAGCTACTCACTGGAGGTCCCTCTGCCACTTACAAACCTGAAAATGTCCACCCAGTGCTTACACAGTTCCTCCGCTCCCCCATTGGTCAATTCTTCCGTCAGTCATATGCACAGCGCGCATCTAACATCGTTCTTGGGGGCCCTGAGTCATCTCTGAGCTCCATTGTCGATGCAATTGATTGTTTGGCCCGGCTTTTGATCGCTAGTTTGGCAGAAGACCAGTACGGCAAGGTCCAAGCTGATGTCCCGTCTGTGATCCGTCTTCTAACCACCACCATTGTGTCCCTGGAGGCGTTTGTCCACCAGGGCGGCTTAGATGCTCACTGGACAGATGTCAACTTCCCTTCGTCAAGTCAGCCAGAGGCGCAAGCGGAAGCTCGCCGGGTTCCTGATGTGGATCTTGTGCTGGATACATTGAAGAGCGGTCTTGGTGACCTGCTGACATCCTTCAAGCCCTACCTACGCGATATCGGGCTTGCAGGTAAGGACCTCAGGCTAGCGAAGGAGGCCGCTGGCATCGACACGGAAGAGTCATGATCTACGATGGTATTTTTTGGAGCAAGCTTCCAATCAATCTTATGTGTATTAGTAGCGATTGTCGTCATAGACTGGTCGCTCAAGTTATGTTCTGCACTCCTACAGGAGTTGGTTCCTAGTGGACAAATGCATGGTCGGGCGTTTTGATCAATTTTTTAATGGACAATTTCATTGTATCAGACTCTCAGCTACATTATCGAGCTCCAAGTAGATGTGAAATGTAAAACATCCCTGCAGAAGTTTCATTCAATACTGGTCTATCTGGAGTGGAAGCCATATTCGTGGCTTCATGTGGGTCACATGATTACCTCCACAACAACTTGCAACTTCATTTCAACCCAAGTACCTACTTACACTTGTTCATCCAGAAGTAATTAAAGTCCCCGAAGAAGCTTCAGGTCGAAGCGACTACCGTGTGGCATTATTGCCATGTCTCTAACCAACGTTTACCACCTGCGGCGAGTCGCAGACACATCTGCCAAATCATGCTTAATCTGCTACAAGCCATCAACGAGCGTGTTAATCACGCCGGACAATAAGGTAGAACTGGCCCATTCTATATATTCTTTTCAAATCTAAGACACAATCTTCTCATTTGGAACTCGGCTCCCTCTATTCGGAACATGGCCGCTGACTGTCGCTCAGGATTTCTTCTACGTGTGCCCCGCACACCTGCAAGACCGCCACTTCTGCTCCCCCATTGTTGACACAGAGGCCGACGCAAAACGCCAAAAAGAAGAGGCAATGGCTAAGGAAATTGAAAAGGTCAAACAAGAGTACGAAGAGAAACAGAAACGAAAGAAAGAGAAAGCCAAAGAGTCTAGCAAGGACGAGAAAGACAAAGACAAAGAAAAGGATAACTCAAAAGATAAAGATAAAGCGGATTCAGACTCAAAAGCCAATGATGAAAAAGAAAGAGATGAAAAGGTGTGCGGTGAATACAGTATCGACGATTGTAGGCATGTGCTAACTGTGTTCCTCGCTAGATTGAATCGATTAAAACTGGCACTGATACGAAGACGGACAACGGGTCCCGGATCTTTGCGTTACATAAGTATGTTTCTCTGAGACTCTATTGAAATTCTGTTGCTCATCAAATATAGAACTTTCTATCAAATGCGCATCGACCGGCTGCGTGGCATCGAAAGGGCCAAGAAAAACCAGGAAAGGATGAAGAACCCGTCTTTGTTTCCATCGGTCCCGAGTCGTGAGCTTTAGGCTTCCATCGCAAGATACAGGCCATTATAAGCGCAATGCGTGTTATGAGATTCCAAGTTACTATATGGTGTCCAGACTGAGTGTTCCGAATACACATGCGAACTTCATCCTTCACATGCACCAAGCTCAACAAGGAGTGTTGGCCCGGGATCCTCTTTCCTGGGCAAGGCGTTCTTGATAACAGCCGCCCTCTGCAGGATTCGCTCATTGAACGGAGTTATCAAAGCCCGAAGCCCGTCACTTGCCAAATAGATTCTGCCTTGATCACCAACAAATTATTTGCATAGGGCCGTTCCCCCCTGAATACTCGTCAGCTTAGCGGGATAAAGCAGCTAGTGAATGTTAGTTCGATGCCACGAAGCCAGGCCGCCCACAGAATCTCGCAGACCGAGCACGCGCCCTTCACGAACGCGCATATTGAATGGCGCACAGTCCAATTTGCAAGAAGGTACTGGGTTCTAAATCCTGCAGGATGGATCTCTTTTAACCTTCGGCATCTACCGCGGGGGATGCCTAATTCCCTCAGTGTGTATATGCAGCAAACATTCCATCTAATGCAAGGCCTTCCACAAAGCCGTTGCCTATAAGCTGCTAGCAGCACACCCCTGTTACCTTAGCTCAACTCGAACACGCTTATTTCTTTGAAAGGAATGGATCTAACGTTTAACCTAGTCGGGGACCAAGGCTCCGTGAACCCCGTCGGTAAGAACTGCATGTGTGCATGTGCATGGGTGATGTGTGGAATAAAGGGAAGAATAAGCACTAGAGCATTCCCGTTTGAGGCGGAGCTCGTGAAACCCCTCTTCTAGAATCTGACCCCCATCAGCCCTAGTGGGCTGTCACATAATTTCCCGCTTTTCGGTAGATCGAACGCCCCGTTCTCTAGAGTTGAGGATTATGAGAGATGCTTACGTGGAGGGGTTGAGCGGGACGCCTGGTCTGTCAGGTTAGATCTTACTGTGGCTCAAGGCTAGCACAGCCTGATCTTGAAAAGATTACGCTAGGCTAGCCTTCCGAGGCCAATGCCTTGAACTTCTAGACTTTTCAACACGGGCCGCCTTATATTACTACCCACCATATATGATTGGTCTTTTCACGTGGCAGCCTTCCTACTGACGACAGCGTGTAGCGTGCATGATGTACCGGCTAAGACATCAACAGAGTCTGCCTAGACCTCCAAATATAGATTAACTATAACTTTGAATCTTGGAAAAAACGTCATGCGCAACTTTGTGTGGTCTAAATACATAGGTGCCTAGTAATGCCTCGCCAACCCCCTCAACAACCCCACCCTCCAGTTCGAACTATACATATTTGGGGTCCGAGCCTAGGGCTCCCAACCGTCAACAAATTAACCCACTTTCAATTGGTTAATGAACCCAGTAGTACTGTATAGTAAATGCCACATATTCACAAGAATTAATATCCATCGTCTTACAGAGTATCTCCAACCGAGTAGGACACGTAATGGTCACATCTTGGCACGATATACTTCAGGACTAAGTGTCAATTAAGCAATCAACCCAGAAACCACTTAAACAAAACCCCAATCGACACGACCAAGTAAGCAGCCCAAAAGAATGACATGCATGATCCTATGATCCTCAAATGAGAGAAGAATTCGTGGCACAGACAATAAGCCCAATGCAAAAAAGCGGTCGAGTGACGCAGCGCAGCCACTCCTAATTACCAGACGCAGCTTACCGCGAATCCCCGACTCCGAAACCGCATCCACTCCTGCGGAACTATCAATCAAGATCCGCCTAAACTTGAAACTGTCATAGATACATGCAAGGCGATCACAAATACCCCTAGCGGGAAAAGGGGTCCATAAGGGCGGAAGTTTATTATAGCGTTGGCGCGAAAGGGGAACTATGATATCAGAGCAAGATGTTTTCGCCTTTTGAGTCGATTCACTAGAATGTGACTCCACTGTTAGCTGGGAGCTTCCCCTGCAAGGCGAATGCACTGCCCCACCCCCACTAGGATATTGGGGCCTGCCAATCAGAGGACTCGGTTGAGCGGTTATGTTGTAGCTTGTTGACATTCCATAGCTGACTGGGATTTCATTAAGGTAGCTCATGTACTAATTGAAGAGAAACTTTGTAAAAGACATGCTGAAATACCCAAGTATTATTTACAACGCAAATACATATGGCGCTTTTCTTCAGATACAAACGAAACATGCTCAGAGTGCAGACTGTAATGACGGTCTCAAACCAGTAATACGCATACAGACGTCGCAGCGAGTGGGGCCAATCGGGAGACCCAGGAAGGTGACCCACTTTTGCACAGCCTCCTTCTGCTTCACCAACCTTGGAAAGTCCTCCACCCAGGAGAGGAAATTAATCACCGCCCAGTCAAGCCCAGCGTCATTGGCGTCTGGATATTGCTGATCTTTTTAAGGATGAAACACCATTGCATTGGGAGCGCAACCCTGACAGCGCGCGTCTCTAATGTGGGGCAAGCAGTTGACAAAACCCTCGTGGGGGAGAATCAAGGGCTTGCCAAGGGGTACAGTACAGTAGGAACTCCGTTGAGACGGTAAAGTGGAGCAGCGCAAACCCGAAGAACAGTGCTTGCTCCACCAGTGTTCAAGATGCGAGCTCGCGATCCAGTTGACTCATTATAGTTTGCTTGCCTTGGCGCGCAACTACAGTATATGCTCGGGGTTTGCGTGCGAGTAGATCATCTGCTCGGGCTTTGCGAGCGTCGTAGGAAGAGGAGTTATCGTACGAATGGAGGGAGTGTGAACCCCGTCAGCCACGGGCTTTTTTGGGTGTCTGCAGTATGCAGCCCTAAGCTCGCCCAGTCAGGCACTTAATAGTGTTGGGAATGCAGTGTTATTGGCTATTGGCCAGGCTAGACGGTCACACATCACCGATTCTGTATCACTTTCTTTTGGCACGCTCATACAAGTCTCAAAAGCTATGTGCACGGTGGGCAGTACGGAGTAACTTTTCATTGGAGTTGATCTACATTATGACTGGCGCAACGTGTACCGGAGTGCAGCCAGCCCTGTTGAGATTAGGCTGACACCCTGGGAATCCTGTCAGCTGTGCTATCTTTCTAATCTAGTTCGTTGAAGGGTCAGCAAGAGCCGCAAGTGTTGCCTAATGTGCGTCGGCTGTCTTCGTATCACCAATGAGACAGGTCTCAGATAGGAGGCTCGTCGGAGAATTTGGTCCTTTGAGCCGCCAGGCAAGGCTGGAACAGGATTCTGATGCCTGCTCCTTGATTCTGGCGGCGCTGTGGCGGAGATCGAGCCTCACGGAGCTCCTTGCTCCTGGTTCGAACTGCATGGCTGGCTGAGTGTGATATGAGAAGTGTAGAGCATGGATAGTGACTTGCCGCCTCCACTGACGCAAGTGGCCATCCAGATGAAGCGGAATGGATTTTGAAGGTCGTATGCTGAACGCATCGGTTTGAGTGGCTTGACACATGGATCAATAGAAACTGGTGGCTGATCAGTGGGGTCTGCTGATCGTCGCTCTTACTCGGTCTTTACTCGGCCCTAGACATACAGACTACAGGGTATATTCCGAGGTCTGAGATATTTGATCTATAAAATCAAGAATCTTGAGAAAAAAATGATTACGAATTATTATTAGATCACAACTTCATGACTCGTATTTCGATGTTTATGCATGCTTATGTCCATAGGGCGTCAAAACGCCATCTTACAGGTCGTGATGCACTGCAACGGGGTCATTGTTCCGTTGAGTCGCATCAAAGAATGCGAACGCCTCGTGCCCGTCCTCGTGTTTAATTTACTGAATGAAACATTGCACGAGCTTTAGCAAGCCCGAGAGCAGGTACCGCGTCATTGCAGCACACCGTGTCATGCAAATTTACAGTTATTGGATTTTTACTTTAACCCTGTTTCGGAATGGGATACGAACCGGCTCCTTCAACGCTTAATCTCCACTTCAGGGCGGCCATGGATCTGGATCTGTATAGCGCCGGGGTACTGGTCTTTAAAGCGCACTGGCCGCTTCTGGGGCACGGCCGTACTCCGAATTTTCTTTGCCTCCTGATGATCCATCTAGCTTTGATACACGAGCTTTCTGTTACATCATATAGGTTGCGTTAGTGTAGAATGAACATCACCTGGTCAACTTTGGAAACAAAGCTTAATGGTGTCCGATCTTCGGCTTTTTCCAAGACATCTTGCGGTGTAAGGAACGAATAAGCAATATAGATAGCGTTGAATCAGATCATGCCCAATTCACGAAGTAGTGAAGTTAGTCCCCACATATTTCACTTATAGATATGCGACGACGCGGACCAAGCGTCGGATGGTGGTTCGCAAAAAAGAAACGGTAGAGCGAAAGCAAAATGAGGTACCAATAAACAGTCATTAGTAGCGAAGTTCCCGCTACTAATTAACGCCATCGGCATCTACAGTAGGGCGAGTAAACTTTATTGCATCGGGAAACCCTCCAATACAATTTTGTCAATAACAAACGATATGTGATTTCAGATACTGAAGTGCCCGGAAGGGAATGTCTTAGACTTGGCATAGAGCGTTGGAAATTAAGAGCTGCCTTGTCCGGAATACGGTGGAAGAAGCTTAATTATGCATCAACGGAATCGTGGACCACGTGGTTAAGCCATCAGGGGAACTCTTCTTCTCCTGTTCCCGTCATAGAACAATTTACGTCTAGTAGAGAGAAGCCTACCAAGCCCAAAGGAGTGCTGTAGGGTAAGGGTAGACGGCACCAGGTGACGTTGCTGCCTCAGGCATCTTTATTTACTGACAGTCTCTTCCCCACGCGCTCAGCCTGGAACAGTCAAGACACAATATGTATCCACTCCCTCGGTACTGACAATCTCACTACAAATTAGTTGGGATCGTACTAAGATGAGATGTTCATGTCCGGTATGAATCAACCAATCCTGATAGGGGGTTATGAAGTCCCGACACGAGTGATTCGAGAGATTTGGATTGACCCAGTGCACTGGATTTATCCACCCGCCATCACCTCCGCATTCCACGGCATTGGTTACGGCTTGCGGGACACAGCCAATGCCGCTGATACAGGGGAACAGAGGGGTGTCACTCCTGCTATACCATTGGCTCAACCAACGTCACATAGTGCCCCGACAGGCGACCGCGCTCCATGGATATGCACACTGATCCCTAAGTCCCCGCCTTGGCCAAAACCGCCACCACGCACTCCTGTGTAATGGGCCGACGGAGGTTCATGAAATCTCGGTGTGTGTTCACATAGCAGACAAGGTCTAGCCGAGCGGTCCACGCCGTGTGAGTGGGGCACCCTGACAAACCCCAAACTTGCACACCGATTCGCTCTGCAGGCTGCAAGGGGTGGATTTTTTGAATCAAATGCGACTTCCCGCGAATAAAAATGGGCGCAGGAACAAAGGTCACGATGTATAGAAACTGCAACGCAACTATAGAGTGAGGCTGACGCGGGTGTCGCATCTCTTGCCCCAATGAGAGAAAGAGGCGCCCTGGCGCACACACGCGCCTTCGCCACTGAGCTGCAGCCTTCTAGGGCTTAGGCTGACGCCCTACCAGGACCAGCTGGAAGCTCGACTGCGCTGATGTTGTTCTGACGTTTCCTGCTGGACCCGACAATCACTGCCTAAATCGAAAGTGCAGAAACCACTCATGGCGTGTAGATTGGCTTTTCCGGTTGCCACAAAGTATACTGGATTAGCGTTAGTTCGTACGTATGGTACGGAGGCGCCAAACTCGGTCTTAAGTGCGACGATCGGGGATTATTGCGGGAACCCCTGTGACTAGTTCCCACTTGGAGATGGAACTGCCCGGTAGTCGCAGCCACACTGTTAGCTAGAGCGTTGACTAGCCAAGACTTTGCCTTCGCTACCATTGACCGCGTCAACCAGATCAGCTTTGCCATGTAATCGTACGCGACGGCCCCGAGGCAAAAGCACCTGAGTCAGTGTCTTGAGGGTACGTCAGACGACCCAATAATTCAGTCCCATTTATTGCACTATTGAAGTTCGTGTCCTGGTAGGGCTACCCCTCTCATAGGCCGAGGTAAATCGCCTCGAATTTTGGTAGCTTCTCAGGGGCTCGTTTACCTGGAACTCGCGTCTATTGACTGAACTAGGAATTCACTCCAAGATTGGTAGACTTGACCCGAATTTCTGTTCGAATGTTTCACTACTGTAGACCCGTAGTTCCATGCGTTTTTTTTTTTCTTTACAGATTAGAGAACCTTGGAAACTCCAAAATCTTTAAGCTGGTGTGGAGCACAGCATGACTCAGCAGCTGTCAACATCGTTCGCAATCTGATCTGATCTTTGGTCTTCTGATCGTCCTGGTCTTAACTTTTCTTACTTTTTTACGTTTATGCATTTAGCCAGGTTTACCACCCAAGATTCCCTTGTGAAAATTACCACCCTTGCGATCCCAAATGACAGCGGACCATCAGTGTGGCAGTGCATGCATGACTGGGCCCCAAGTGGGTCACGCTAGGAAATCAGTGGATCCGCAACAACGACTCAGGATTGACCCTTTATGTGGAGGCAATGAAAAAGAATGTTCTTCTTTCAATGCTCCCGTCCACTTGTTGAACATTATTGGCGCTAGAATGGAGAATCCGAATACTCCCCTAAAAAGTGTCAACGTTCCACCTCTAACCCATTCTTTGTGTCTCCGTCTGCGTATTCAAGTACGACCATCTCAACCGAGAATTCTTTTCCTAACGACCCGGCAGATATAAGCCTCTTGCCAAGACTTTCCCAAGACTCTCCGGTGCATATTGTCACTGGCCCGTAAGGATTTATTACTGTACTCAATACCCTACCAATCATTGTGCCTTGTGGAGGTTCCCGTTATGCCCGCCGTTCTCCGGCCTTATGAAGGTCAGCAACGTGGTCACCAACCATGGTTCCTTCAGCATGCAACACCCTTCATTCTGGTTAGACATGTCGTATTTGGTACGTACCTTGATGAGAGGGCGCATTACCGGCGACACCCCCCGGTGAAGTGTATACCCAGGTAGTCGCGTGAACGATGCAAGATTGTTGATCCTCCAGACGGCATCGGATCATCGTGAGGCGTCCAGTGTATACGAGATATTCCAAGGCACACATTCTCCACTTAAGCGCTGAAGCTCACTGCATAGGAAGGTGATTTTTGATTTTTGAATTTATTTTTCTTTTATTCACGATGAAGCCCTATGGTGCCACTTACGGGATAGGAAAGTGTAAATGTAGATAGACATCCTATTTGTCGAATGATTGGAACTATGCCTAGAACCTCTGTCATGACAGTTTCTGGAAAACCTATTCCCTAGGTTCCGGAAGAGCGAACCACGGATGAAGCAGCTAGGGCTGCAGAGACCATTAAATTACGGGAAGCCGGACACCTCCGCTCAGCGCAGGAATGTAAAATTCCCCAGCCTTACACTTTTGATTCCAACGTGGTCCTCACACGTTTGTAATCTAGATCTGACGATACATGTAATTCCAAATGGGCCCCCTCTTTACTCAATTTGGCCATGTCGGTATTGGTATGTAAGATGCTTACCATGTACATACATATACCCGTACCAGACCCCATTTTGCCTCTTTAAACACGTCAGACTCCTGGAACTGCAGGTTAAGTCCGGCCTAAAAGACCCATTAATTCATGGTTCTATGTTTTTTCGCTTTTTTGCCGGGTTTTTGTAGGTTCCAGAATCTCTCTCCTAAACCCCCCCCTGGCTCCAGGCTCAGCTTCGATGAGATCACCACAATTGCCTCTCATTCGATCTTAACCTTCCCCCCCCCTTCAATCCTTTCATCCAATCACCTATTCCCTGCACCGCCGCCCCGACTTTCTACTGCCCGATTTCCCGCAAATCCTTTTGCATTACCCTTATTACCCTTGTGTGGACTAGTGCCTGTTACTGGGGGATTTTCAGCCTTTCGTACCCATTCCTTTGCGTTTGTGTGTTCAGCCGAATATTGTTCAGCTAGTGGCGGGGCCCCATTAAGACTGCTTTATACTCGCGACTCGTTTACCTTGCTAGTCGCAATAACTCTCTCGCTTTCACTTTCTGGTTTTAACACCAATTTCCTTATTTTATTTTACACTTTCCAAGGTTCCAGAGAGGAGCATGTGTGGTACCAGTCCCGCAACTTGCCATTGATTGGTGTCTATGGGACGGCTTTTTCCACAGGGCTGTGCGTGTCACTACTGCAGCGGACTGTTTCATATTCCATGAGGCGATTCGCCTCGAGGTAAGGACATTCTTTCCTCAGCCCTACTATTCCCTGCGCAATATCAGCTCACCCGCGCTCGCCTGGTTCCACCAGTCCGACCTCCAACTAGTACAAGTCGCATGACATCTCGCGACTACTAGCCCCAGTCGCCACCTAAAATTCATCCGCTTTCGCGCTTACTTTACAAGCTGGACATTCTAAAATCGGGGTGAAGCTAGTCAACGGTCCGCTTAGGAATCCGAGCTGGTTTCACGACCGACGTTTGCGCTCAACTGGATTGGGTTATTGCTGCGACACCGGATCTTGATTCAATCCGCTTAACCTTCCGATAACACTGTGGAGCTTGACTTATTTTTTTACTGTCATAAAATAGGGAGAGAGGATCTCTCTCCCGCGTGACGCCACCCCGGTCTTTTAGCTCGTTCATGTGAGATCGCGTCGGTTGTTATCACCTTAACATTCTAGTTCTAGAATGGACCCGAGACATACATCTACGCCGAGCTCTTATGATTACAAGGAACACCATTACAATTTGCCCGACAAACCCCCACACGCAATGCCCGATTCGCGATACTCATCACACGGCCCGTTACCTATACCTTCTCGACCTGTCATGGATACTGCGCCCCCTCCACTACCTCCCCCACCGAGGATTCGGGATTTGGAAAACGGTTATGATGCTGGCTGGCTCCATGCGAACTCCGAAAGAACTCCTACTGCACTTCCGCCGATAAATCCGAATTCAAGCTTATTTGGAGGACATCGACGAACTGATACGACTCCACGAAGTGATCCTATGGCGGTGGATGAGCTCGAAGGAAGACAAAGCGGCTTTCCGTTATCACGCAGTCCGGAGGCCCATATTAAGATAGAGCCGCCTCCACCTACAAACGATGGATTTCCCAATTCCATGTCCGTCACTTCTCCTTCAGGTGCCATGTGAGTAAATTTGCAGGAGAAATGCTGCCAGTTTGAGATTTGTGACTTGGTGCATTTAATCTCGGTTTCTGAGCAACGCGCTAACGATCTGATAGATTGAAAGGAGAGCGGGATTTCTCTTTAAGAAGCGTCAAGGATTCATCCAATGCATACGACCAACATTTATTGTCAAAGATTGGAAATTCATTATCACCTCGAGGCTCAATCAGTCATGGATCTGATCACCGTGGTTCGATTTCATCACTTACAGTTCCGTCTCGGTCAGCCAGCAATCTTCCCTCGCCAGGTCCGTCAGAGGGCTCTACGCTCGATGTGAAATGGTCATATAGTCCTACATCCGGAGGGGTATCCCCGAGATCTAGCATTGGCTGGAGAGAATATATCGACGGAGGTCGCAGTCCAAGCGTGGAAAGCACCGCACCTTCATCAGCATTAGACTACGACTACATGCGCGATATGGGTCGAAGACGTCATCATAAAACCACTCCTTCACGGGAAGATAGTATCAGTCTACCGAGTAGATCAAACCGTGGAAGTTACGACCAGGGTGTGTTCTCTGATATCGAAGGAGACTTTGGCTCGGACGACCCAGTACTCCCAAGGCCATATCTGGAAGAGCCCATACCCCCGAGGCAATTTATTCTTCGAGAGCCCACTCCGCCATACCCCGATGGTTCAAGGCAGGGTATGAAGCGAAGAGCTTCTTCTCCTCCCCGAGAACCGGTCACTGATGATCGTCATACCTTACATGTGGCTACCAGTAACGGAGACTTGTCGCAACGGAGGACTAGTGGACAGCCATTCACGAATAACTTGACGGTTAGCAGCAGTTATGCCCCAAGTCAGCGAACTCTGTCTGCGGCTTCATCCTTGAGTATTAGAACCTCTGGATCTTACTCATCGACCATCTCTATTGGAGGAAGTAGCATGACAAGCCTTTCTCCATATGACCGACTATCCCCTGGGGGACTTTCGCCCAGCTCGGATCTCGATACATTCCATGAAAAGTCGATTTTGAACCCTAGTTCCCCGGTCCAACTTGTTCAACCAATGCCGAGGGCTGTAATGGGTTCAAATACTCTCGAACCACCCGCCACAGATTCCACAGGCAAAGTGCCAATGCCATCAGCCTTGAACACACCAAAACCCACAACCTCAAAAATCAGTGGACTCTTCATCTGCGATTGCTGCCCGAAGAAACCAAAGAAATTCGGCAATCCAGAAGATCTCCGGTAAGCAAAACCCATCATTTCAACCATCCAAAAGGTTACCAGACACTAATCTCAAACAGAGCCCACGAAATGGAAAAACAATACTCATGCCAATACTGCAACAACCGCTTCAAAAACAAAAACGAAGCAGAACGCCACCAAAACTCCCTTCATCTCCGCCGCCACTCATGGTCTTGCGCCGCCCTCTCAAGCTTCCAAGCCGCCTTCCACGGCTCAGCAGCACCATCCCACCAAACAAACGCCGGTCCATCACACGACACGTGCGGCTACTGCGGCGAGGAGTTCCCGAACTTCCCCCGCCCAGACTGGGATGCCCGATTCGACCATCTTACAACCGTTCATAAATTCGGCGAGTGCAACAATGCGAAGAAATTCTTCCGTGCGGATCATTTCCGTCAGCATTTGAAGCATAGTCATGCCGGTACCAGTGGCAAGTGGACGAACATTTTGGAAAATGCCTGTATGAAAGATGAGATTCCGCCTGAGCCTAGGGATAAGACAAACGGGTCTTTGGCTTCGAGTACTATTGATGAGGTTCTCACTGAGCAGTGATATTGACAACCTCAGACTATTGGTTTTTGCATTGGCCATCATGCGAGCAACACCTCTCTCCTCTTCTCTTGCGCGATTGGTCTCCAACGACACTATCAACACGCATTGTTTCCACTTTCAGCACTATCACACCAACGCATCAACATGAAAATACAAAAGTGCTTTCAAAAGTTTATGAAGGCTGCATATTAACGTGACACGATCTCTTTCATTTCATTTTCGGCGATTTTTCCTGGGCAAGGAAAGTTGGTAGGAGTTTTCCTTAGGTTTGGTTTGGATTTAGGTACAGCCATTATGTGTATACTGGTGCATTACCTGGGTGGAAATTTTCATCATTCTCCATGGCGGAGTCAACCTTTGTTCATTGGTGGAGTTTTTCTTTTGGAATCTTTGGATTCCTTTTGACCTTCTTATATATATTTTGAGTGTATATACGTGTGAGGAATTAGACAGGAATGGATTTTCCACTTCCAAGGCCCTTGTGTTCCTGTTGATTATCGGGATGTGTAGTTACTGGCTTCCAAACCTTGAAGGTTATAAGCTGTTCGTTTTAGGACAGGTCCCGTTCTTCTGAAAATGACCCTATAAGGTTACCTAGGCTGTTTGTGCTTTAAGATCAATTATATTGCAGATTCTTACTTAGACTTACGCTCTCTAAAAGAATAATTCCTAGGTCTTACTTCCTAGGATTTGTGCTTCTTAGGATTTGTGCTTCTTAGGATTTGTGCTTCTTAGAATTCGCTCCCTAGATTAGCACTTCTTAGGTCTTGTGCTTTTTGGGCTGGAATCCTTGTATTATGTGTTTCTCGGATTGGTATTTCTAAGATTCTATGCTTCGCGGATTAGCATTTCTCGGATTCTATGCTTCTCGGATTGGCATTTCTTGGATTCTATGCTTCGCGGATTGGTATTTCTTAGATTCTATGCTTTTCGGACTGGAATCCTTGGATTCTGTGCTTCCTAATCGTTTAAATGCAAACGATTAGGAAGCACAAATTAGTTAAGCAAAACAGTCAAGATAGGCTAGTTCAAATGATATAATCCACTAAATTCAACTATAAAAAATAGCTCGAGCGGAATCTCATCTTATCTTACGTCGATTCATGTTTAAAAGGTTCTGAAGGTGCTAATTCTTGCAAATTCGGTTCCTTTCCTTCCGTGCTAGGTCTGAACTTTCAATCGGGCCAACAAGACTAACATGAAGTCCTCATCTAGCACTATCTCTAGATTGATTGGAACACACACCGTGCCGAGGGACTGAAGCCAAGCTTCGATATGAAAGACCAACGAGAATCTCAAGATTCTGGCTTGGCTGGTGTGAAGGGGATTGCGGTTTAGAGGGAGGAAGCTCAATTGCTAGACTAGGTGGGGAATATTACTAGTGGGACTTCGATGGCCATTGTGCAGAGCTCTAGTGCTAGTGGGGATAGTCTCACAATTGCTAACGGGGCAGCGTAGTCGGGGCGATGAAAGTTGAGAGTATTGGTCTTGGGTTCAAATATGGAAGTGTATTTAACAGATTAAGGTAGGTAGCCCGAAACGTGAGCATATGCATATGCTCCCTTACACCCTCTAAGAAAAGGGAAAAATTGAACCATGTATAGTAGACGCCCATATGGCCTAAATGTCGAACATCGCAGCTTTTGCTAACAACTTTATGTACATAGTAATACCCATAAATCTCACATTATTAATAAAAGACATCTACTCAGTAACGCTATCCTTGATGCTCCGCAAAGCACTAGTCTTATGCGCCGGATCAATAGCCGCAGCATTAAGCGCCCTCCTCCTGGCATCAGTCCAAAGCATGAACTCCCCATAGCTCTTCGGCATAACATTGATATCCTTCTCAACCAAGAAGGTATAGTTGAACATACCCGTCGACTTCCTGGTACCGTGCTCCACATCCCGCACCTTAGTGTCAACACGCACCTGCACCTTAGTGTACTTGCTGCTATCACCCTCACGCTCTTCAGGCTCGGTGTATGCAACTGTCGCACGGAGGTAAAGCACACTTCCAACTGGGACGGGGTTCTCAAAGGTACTAGGGTCCAGAGCTAAGAAGTTGGGTCTGGCGTGAGCGAATGAGGCAGCGCAGCAGAATGCTAGCTCGAAGGATTGTTTCAAAAGGAAACCACCGAAGATCATGAAGTTGTGTCTGTTTCTGTCTTGGGGTTGCATGATCATAGCTGATTTGAGAACGGTATCGCTCATGTAGACTGAGTTCTCAGGGCGGGTGATTGGGGTTTCAGGGTCTAATTTGTTAGTTACTTGGTTCGTGAATGTTTGGGTGAGGTACGTACTCAGGTAGGACATCTCCTTGGTCCACATAGAGTGGATGAGGTTACTCTCCTCGTCATCAGGTGCTTTCTCGAGCAGACTGCGTGTTCTGAGGGCCTTCTTGGCTTTAGAGTTCTCTGCGCCCTTTTGGAAAAGACGCTTCTCTTCCTCAGTCTCAACTAGCAGAGGAGCGACACTGGCAGGCCTGTGCGTGTTTGTTAGCATTGAACTCGGACTTGCTGAAAGGATAGTAGACATACTTCTTCGTCACAGGGTCCAATGAGACCATGGTGAAGGCACAAGTGATCAATACATCTTCAGGCTTAGGCTCCTGTCCCTCCGGTCGGACCTTGACAACCTGACAAGAAACTTCCATACTTGATCGGCCTGTAGCGTAGGTGACCTGGCCACTAAGCTCGAGATCACAGATCTCCATCAATGGGTTCTCAATGGTGATACGATCCACGGCAGCAGTGACAGTGGTAACACCATCCCCAGTGTGGCGGTACGCAATGACTCCAGCCAGCGCATCAAGGTCCATCAGAAGTGAACCAAGCCTAGAGACCCATTAGCTTGGCAATTTTCAAAAGTCGCAGATGAACGTACCGAATATGCCCAGAAGCATTGAGGTAAGTATCCAAAAGCCATTTGTCCTGAGCTAGGGGCAGAATCTAATGAAAACCAGTCAGATTCAGAACTCCAAATATCAGAAACGAACCATGCATACAGCACTATAGCGACCATCGGACATCTTCTTCGGTGTCAAATCCGGCTTAACAACCGGCGGCGCCTCAACACCCGCCTTAGCATTACGCGCAGCATCCCGACTCGCTGTCAACGCGTCAATCCACGGGGTCTTAACGCGCATAGGCATCCACGTCGGCCTGAACGCGGCATTTGTCGGCGTTGAGTGAAAGTCTCGGTTGGCATTGGACGGCTGTGCGATAGCAACAGCGCGTGCTGGGAGAGTGCGAGCTGTTAAGCATTTTGACTGCGCAATTGCGCCTCTTTTTCCTGCGAGACTGAACATTGCGTATAGGTTGTTCTGGGTATTCGTGGGATGAGGAAAAAGGGATTACTATGCGCCATGACGCTGTTGGTCCGAGGGACCGACCCGATCGGGTTTAGCGTTCGGCTGAGAAACCGGGCCGGCAAGAGTACGGGGAAACTCGGGACTTGTGACTAATAAGTGCCGAGTCGGCGAGAGACGCCGAATTTGGGTAGATCGGTAGATCTGGGTTGTGGCTGGTGTAGGGGTTGCAGGGGTGTCTGCTGGAAGGAATTGGAGCGCGCCTGAGGATCAAGGTGTCTGAATTATGGCTTTATGATATCCACTAAGCCCTATCGGGTACGGTTGACAGGTTACGTTATTCTCAGTTTATGTTAGTTATCTTGTGTGAAAACACCTGGGCACGAGAAGCTAGACTCTGGCATACTGCTCTTCACTACTTCGCTGATCTTCGTTGGATATTTCTCGAGGCCTGGAGAAGCCCTGCATATGTAATCCATCCATGGATGTCTCTCGAGCCACAGTTCTGGGCGTTTCTTTCAAATATATACGTTGCATGGTGAGCTCACACTCTCACTGGTGTTCTAGCCCGGGGGTTGAGAACTGATGCCTTGACTCTGACAACGAATTCATGGCTGCTTCTATCAAGAGCTAATAATGTCACGACGTTGAATTATGCATTTTATCGCGGATCTGGTGCTGCACATGTGATTCTTAAACATCGGACCCCAGTGCTTCGGGAGTGTGATCAAGAGCCGGTATTCTTCCAGTGTGGATAGTGTTGAGACACCGGATAAGTGAATTGATACAGTTAGCACCTATTCGTAAGGAGTTTTCGTGAGGCCATCACGCATAAGGATATAGTTCATGAGGTTATCTATAAGTACATTCATGAGTACGTTCTTGAGTACGATCGCGAGCTTATTCTATAGTCCGTTTATAAGGCCGTCGTTCGTGGGCCGTTGTTCGTGGGTCGTCGTTCGTGGGTCGTCGTTAGGTCCATCGTTCGTAATTTCTAGATTGAGTCCTAAGTTAAGACCAAGTTAAATCACAAGTGAAGGTATAGGTACAGTCCTAGATGCACAGTAACAAATCAAGTCGTTGGCCGTAAGTCGTTGGTGTAAGTCGAAGTTGCCGGTGTAAGTCGTGTCGTCGTTGAAGTGGTCGACGATAAAGTTGAAGTCGTTGAAGCGTGAAAGTCGTTGAAGCGTGGTAAAAGTCGGCATGGTTGAACTTATTAAAACATAGAAGTCGTTAGAGCGTGGAAGTCGTGGAAGTCGTTGAAGCGTTGAAGCGTGGTTGAAGTCGGCATGGTTGAAGTCGGTATGGTTGAAGTCGGTATGGTTGAAGTCGGCATGGTTGAAGTCGGCATGGTTGAA